>OY987184.1:15483001-16073001 GCA_963920625.1 Dinocampus coccinellae
ATACTCTGGAGCATGGCATCATGTTTTACATTTAATAGCAGTTTTATTTCAAATTGCTGGTGCAAACTGTCAAGAGGAGTTATCACCTATTATTGTTGAACTTGCAGAATTACGGGATTCGTATAAATTCACATACAATTCAGAAGTGGAATATGCTGTTGGTGCAGCTGTCAAATCGATGGGTCCTGAATTGGTACTTTCAAAAATTCCATTACAAACATCAGCAGATGCAATTGACACACGAAGAAGTTGGTTATTACCTGTATTGAAAGATTGTATTACTAATGCATCATTAGCTTACTTCATAAATTCAATGTTACCATTGGCAACGATGTGCGAGAGAAAATTCCATGAATTGAAAGCAAAAAATGAGGGTATCGCTGCGCACAGTTATGAATTGTTGACTTCACAAATTTGGGCATTATTGCCGAGTTTTTGCAATAATCCCCACGATATCAAAGATAGTTTCAAGAGTATCGCGCGGATACTCGGTACAGCTATCAGTGAAAGAAAAGATCTTAGACTCTCTGTAATGTCGTCTTTACGTAAATTAATAACAAAATCAGTTGAAAATAACAAGAAAGACGATGTAGATGAACTCAAAAGATTCGCTAAAAATTATTTACCACTTTTGTTTAATTTATATACAATTAAACCTAATGGCTCGGATGAAGAAGGACAGCGTCTTGCTGCTTTTGATACAATTAAGGTATATCTCACAATTACACCTACTGAATTGTGTGGTGAATTATTCGATAAAGCTCTCAGTAAACTGCAAGAACCCGATTCTGATGATTTTGTTAAGCAAGCAGTCTATGATTTGATTCGTGTTCTCACGCAATTTACTGATCAATCACGACTTCAAGGATTGTATGACAAATGTTTGCCCATTTTTATGGAAAACAAGCATCCGAAAGAACAGAAAAAAGCTTATAGATTTTTGGAAGAAATTTGTGGAAGTGAGAGCCAAGTATGTAAAAATTTCATTGCAGAAAATCGTAATGCTATACAACAAATTTTGCTTGAAGCAACAGCGACCGTTTGTGCACCTAGCAAAAGTGCACGCTTGCGATGCATTGATCATTTATTCAAAAACTACCCAATTAAAATAAATAAATTCTTTAAGGCTATTATTCCCGAAATTGTTCTTTGTACCAAAGAATTAAATGAAAAATGTCGTACAATTGCGTATCAACTTATCAACAATATTGCAGAGAAATTAATGGAAAACGTGACAAATTTTAATGAATATATTCAGATGCTTGTAGCCGGTCTTGGTGGTACACCTATTTATGTTAGTGCAACACTTTTGGCATTAGCTAATCTTGTTTATAAATACAATGGATCGGTTGGTACTCAAGTAATTCAAGAAATTCTAACGCATACTTGTAATCTGTTAACTGGACCTACGCGTGAAATCGTTTTGTCAGCATTAAGCTACCTTAAAGTGTATCTTTCATCGTTTCCCACTCAAATTATTGGACCTAATTTACCTGTAATAATGCGAGCAATGTCAGAAATGACGGATGATTGTAAACGACACTTTAGACAAAAACTTCGGGATATTTTAGTAAAATTAATAAGAAAATTCGACGTGGATCCAATTGCCAAATTAATACCAGCTTCAGATGAAATGATGCATAAACGATTGAAAAATATTCGTAAAATTGAGACAAGAAAGCAGAAAATCAGGGAAGAGAAGAAATCAAAGGGAGAAGATGACAGTGATGATGAAGAATTTAATGTTAAACGACGACCTAAGTGTATGGATGAAATTTTGGCAGATAGCGATGAAGAGTTCGACAACGTTGAAGATAATGATAAAGAAAAGAGTAAGAAAAAGGCAAAACGTAAAACGTGGATTCAAGAAAACGCTGATAATATTGTTGATTTTGCTGATCCTTCAGCTGCCAAGAGTATTACAGCAACGAAACCTGGACAATTGAATTCAACAATACAAAAGATTAAGCCGGAAAATAATGGATTCAAAATGACAGAAGATGGTCGATTAATTATTAAAGAGGACGATGACGAGAGTGATGATACAACTGATAATAAAAAGAAAAAGAAGAATAAATTGCCATTCCTTGGTAGTGAGTCAGAAGATGATTACGAGGATGACGATAAGTCAGTAATATCACTGAAACCTGGCAAAAGAAAACGTAAACTCAGTGATGGTACTGAAACAAGTACTGTTGCCACTTCTAAGTATCAAGCAGGCGGAACTGGTATACATCGACCAACTAAGGGTACTAAAGTTGAGAAAATTCCTGGTGCTGACTATAAATCGAAAAAAGCTAAAGGCGATGTTAAGAAAAAAGGCAAACCAGATCCTTACGCATACTTACCACTCACGAGATCAACATTGAATAAACGAAAGAAAATGAAGTCTGCTGGAAGGTTTAAGAACATTATTTCTGGAGCGAAAAAGGGTGCGAAAATTGGGAGCAAGGCTAAATTAAGGAAGTAATTGATATAATTAAATATTGAGATTGATAATTATTTAAAAATATTCTCTTCTTATTCGGATTCAACAAAGATGAATTATTTAAATAAATGTGTAAATAGTATTTTTTTTTTCTTTCTTTGTTTGGATACACCAATTTTGTTTTTTTTTTTGTTTTTTCCGATTTATATTGTGAAAAAGGATGAGTATGAATAAATAAAAGAATAAACAAAAAGTTCTGGAAGAATTACATCGAAATTAATTTATTGCGCTGTTACTCTATTAGCAATTAACTAACGCAAAATTAATGTTTATGTATTAAATAATAATTGATATCAATAATTACAAATTTTATCGCTTAATTCTTCGATTCAACACTAGATTTTTTAGGTAATTCCAATTCACCACTTTCACTCATTTCTTTTACTATGTCCAAACCACCAACTAATTCTCCATTAAGATACAGTTGGGGATAGGTTGGCCAATTACTGAATTTTTTCAAGCCTTCTCTCACTGCATTATCTTGCAAAATATCGAAGGTTCGATAATCAGCATTATATGAATCTAAAATACCAACAATTGTTCTTGAAAATCCACATCGTGGAGTATTGCGATCTCCTTTCATGAATAGTACACATGGCGCTTGATTTATCAGTTTTTTCAATCTCTCCTCGATGTTTATTTCTGAATTCACGGTATAAATACTAGATTCTTTTGTTGTCATATGTTGTTTAATTTTTTCAACGAGAATTGAGGGATTTGCTCCGTCAATTCTATCAATTACTGCAGAATTTTTCACCAAAATGATAGAAGGTACTGCTGTGACACCATATTTTATAGATAAGTCTGCTAACTCTTCGGCTTCAACTTTTGCAAAGTGTACATTTTTGTAATCATTTTCTTTACACAGTATGTCCAGAAGATCATTTATTTGACTGCATTGATCTGCCCATGGTGCGAAAAAATGTATGACTGATAAATTATTAGATCTGGAATTGCAGAATAAGGTTAGTTAAAATCGACAGCGTGATCAAAATTTACTTACTTAATGTACTCATTGAAATCGTTTACTGTAATTAAATGTGTCACTGACATAATGAGCAATAATTTTTTAAATAAATTATCAGAGATAAATTTAATGAATTAATACAATATACAGGTTGTAAAATTGTCTTGTAAAATATGATGGTGAAGTCCAACGCAATTCAAAATCCAAGATGGTATCCTCACCATATGCGCGCGCAATATAATAATTATTTAAATTATTTACTCCATAATTGGAAATTCGTTATTCGCTTTTTGATCAAACATTCAATAAAGAGCTACATATGGTATAGGTCATTGTCATTGAATACAAATTGAAAAATCAATAACATTTTTATCTACATCGTGTTTAATATAAGAATAAATTATCCAATAAATTCAGCTGGCTCCAAGAGAACTCACCAATCATTTTATGAACATTCTATTTAGTTATCGCGCTCTGGTATGAGTGTTTCCCCATCCGACATCCATCTGCAGTTGTGTTTGTATGTGGTGAGGCGACAAAAAAAAAAACAACAACGAAAGAGCAAAGACCGCAAGGAAACCAACTGTCACGTATACCTCACTTTTTACAAAAAAAAAAAAAAATAAATAATAAAAAAATAGATAGAGTTAGCCAGATGCTCTTGCGCGCTGTCACGTGCGCTAAGCAATTTTTTATAACGTGCCGGGAACACAGAAATGTCCAAATTGTCGCGTACCGCGGCCCTTGATTATATATCTAAGTGGAGCACAAGTGAAGTCATCGAATTCCTGAAAAAGGTGAGAGATTCAATGTATTATTGTGCATAGGAATATTCAACACAATCACTAAAAGTTCTCACATATTTAGAAAAAAAAAAATATTTATTAGTATATAAGTATATATATGTATCATATGTATAATTATTTAGTTTTTATGGCATTAAAATTAAATGCAAGAATACATTTCAATCGTATTGATTTCATTAATGGGCACACGCCTGTACATTCCTTAAATAGCTATTTAACTCTGTATGCTGTCTATTATTTAGTTTATAAACGTGGCTTAATCTCGTATTTGTATTTTTGTATAGAATGGTTTAGAGGAATGTTGTCATGCTGTTTTAAAACGACAAATTGATGGAGACGAACTGTTGGTGAGTATTTTATTATTTCCTCTTGTGATAAGAGGCAATAAACAAACTCACCAATGCATAATAGATTGATTTGTAAACAATTACTTTTATCGTCTTGTCATACGATAATTAATGATGAACATACCACACAAAGCCATGAATCTTTTTTATATATAAATATCAATGGAAGGGGGACCGGATGAATCCTTTCTTTTCCTATATAAATGGTTCATGTGAAAATGTCGTGACTCAATTTGCGCATGTATTCAAGCGTTTGTCGCTAACTGCTGTACAATTGGTAAACACAGTGGAGTATAAAAAAAGAAAATATCAATTGAAGAAGAGAAACTCTGTGATTTCACTGAATTGAGTGAACGGCGTTTAAAGCATTCAGTAAAAGTATCTTGTTGAAATGATGTTGGCCCGCATGATTAACATTATAATTATTAGTTATAATCAATTGTAATTCAGAAATAAATTTAAATTAGAGAATTGAAAGAATGAAAATTATGTTATTTTTTCGTCAGCGTGTTTCGAAGAATTTGTTAACTGCATGGAATTTCGTGTTATCGGTATACACATCCGGTTTTTTTTTTCTGGCTCTATTATTTCTTATATACATTTTGTCTTCAGAGACATTTTTAAGTGATGCTAATATCTCTATAATTACTCGACAGCATTTAACTGAGGGGAAATTGGCGCTTTGGAAGAGCGACTTGTCACGCCCACAAACATGGTAAATTAAATATTTGACATTTATAATTACAGTAAGAGATAATTATTAGTCATCAAAATGTTATTTATCATTGTAAAGGAAATTATGGACATATGTCGAGGAGTTGCGTCGTGTACCCGAAGAACATGTAATATCACACAATATTCCATCAACGGATCACGAATCTGTGAGCGACTCTGGATCATGGGGTACCGATTTCGAAGACGAGGAAGATGATGATGATGCATCAGCGAAAATAAGAAAAAATAATACTTCAAAGAATGACATTCCACAACGGAGTAAAGATTTTCGAAATAGCCTTATGATGTTTCAGAGAAATGAAAAGCTATCACAAGAACGTTCAATTTCTGTTAAACCCGATGACAGTAGCCCGGAAAGTTTGTACATGAATTATGGGTGGGAAGCCAATTGTGATACGGAAAATAATTATATGAATTTAGGTGGAGAAGAAGCACCATCAAAAAATTGCGTTGTTCATTTACAAAATAAATTTGAGAAATCATTGGCGGAACAATTGAAAGAACAATTAAAACTTCTTGGACCACCCGAATGTAAACCTGTGAAAAAAGTGAAGAAACCGGAGGTAATAACGGAAAAACCTGTACGACCAGGTGTCAAACCATCACAAATGTCGTTTTTACACAACAATCCTGTAAAAAATCGTATGAAAATTGAGATTAAGGATATTAAAAAACCCACAGTTCCACCACCGCGTCCTGAAAAACCACCTCGCGCAATAATAGAAAAATCTGAAGACCTTCCTAAACCACCGGTAATGCTAAGAAATTTTGATCTTGTCCGTGATCTACCAATTAAAACTGATGAGAGCGACGATGAATATGAGCCGTTTGATGAACACATCATGGAACAAAATAGAATACAAATGGGAAGTAAGCAATCGCTCATTCAAGGATCCGTGGAGAGTGTTTACAAACCAGCCAGTACGACAAGCCAAGAAAAAGATGACTGTGAAATTTATGAAGTCATTACTGAAAATGTATGAGTGTTAGATATTACTATATATACTGTACACTTAAATTAAATAATGAATTCCGAATTTATTGTTTTTTATTTTAGCCAGATGATAATGGATATTATATTGAACCAATTGTGCATCCAACCACAAAGGACATACCACCATTATTACCTTCGACTACAAATATATCAGATTCAATGGTTACATTGACTGCCACAATGCCGAAGGTTCACAAAAAAAGAGGTTGGTATAAAATTTTTTGTTCTTGGTGCTAAGTGGCACAAAAAAAATTTATAATGTGGCTAAAGCCTTAAGAACACGTGGAGTGCAACCAGTTGCATGTGCACCACTTGTATTATATGTGACTTGCTCAGTCGCCAGTGAGTTGTCGTAGGATAATTAAAGTACGCGTGTGCAATATTTAATAAAATAAATTACAATTATGTGATATGAAAATGGCAAAGAGATGAAAAATCGAAGTGGAAAGTGCTCATGTTTTTATTTAAGAATAGCCAAAGGTCTAGTAACTGGTTTGGCTTCGCGTTTTATTAATGAAATCGTCGATATGATTGTGAGATTGAAAAGAGCCATATCCAGATGTTGTTCATCGGAGTGTGAAACTCCAATGCTTTCAGGTGGATGCATGAAATTTTTTTAAATTACAAATTACCAATTGCTTGCATATAAATAAGTTCTATTTTAAATTGACGACTGAAAAATTCGGCCCATGCTGAGAGACCACCGGGACGCTCGAGAGCATTCAGTATCTCTGCAGTATTATTTATTTAGTCAAGTATTTCTAGTCATCTCACAAGGATCTCACTCTTCATTTAAATCAAAATCATTTATAATAATCGTGAATAAATTTTTTATATTTGTTTTAATCAATTATAAATTGATAGCAATGGCTTTAGTGAGTGATCCAAAGCGTTCAGTGTCTCTCAATACCGCGATGCGTAAACAATCTAGTTTATCTGAATGTTTAACCCAAGCGACACTCACTCAGGCCCGTTTAAATCTGTCAAGTTAGTAAATGAACCCAAAATTAAATGTTTATGATCTACAATAAATAAAATTTTCTATTACAGAACGATCACCAGAAAAAAAATCTGCGACTCTACCACATTCTGGAAGTATCACCTCTTTATCTGCAGAAATGAGAGCTACTCGTCCACTTCCACCTCCACCATTTGGCGAACCTTACATGGAATCAACTTGGTTTCATAATATTACCCGAGAGCAAGCGACTGCACTTATCAAAGAACGTCAGTATATAATGTAATTTATTTGTTTGATTTATTGAATAATTATTAATTCAGTATTTATTCTTTGCAAACAAACTGATAGGAGCTTGTAGCAGTTCTCATAATGGATATTTTTTGTTGAGACCATCAACTTCTGATTTAAATAGTCCTCTCGTGCTAGTGCTTTGGTTCAGAGATAGAGTTTACAATGTGCCTGTTCGAAGAAGATCTGATGGCAGGTAAAAATATTTTTTTTTGTTATTTTTAATTTTTCTGTTTATTATATAGGTATATATATATACAAAATTTATTACTTTTTTTTTTTCAATCAGGTACGCTTTAGGAAGTTTAAAAGTAAATGAACAAACCTTTTTATGTGTTGAGGATATCGTAAAATTTTATTTACGGGAAGAATTACTTTTGTATTCTGGAGGAGTACAGATGGGAAGTACTAAATTAACAGATACACCTCCTAAGTAAATATTCTTCTTTTTATTAACTCCAAAACCTAGTTATGATACAATGAATTGTAATTGAATTTAAGATCAAAAATGAAATTTCAAAGCAGATGAAATTGTTCAGTTGATCTATATGAGATCATTATTTTTTACGACTGATTTTTTTCAAAAATCTCAATCAAAATTTACGTGCCTTTTAATATAAGTATGAATATCGCAAACCGCCTTGATATATTTTTAATCGTGCCTATGCATACTTAATTGTTTAATTCTATCTTTATTATAAGTACACTTAGAAATTATTCATTAAATATTGTTGTGCATGACACAAACACAGACATTCAAGTGCAATATATCTACATATTGTTCTTCATATACAATATAACAGAAATGTGCATTTATTTATTTTTAGATATACTTGAAAATATAAATATTAATTTTTATTGCAACAGTTATGTGTAATAATGTGACTTATTTAATGCCACACAAAATGTTTTAAATTGAGTTGACTTCATGAAATTTTCATGTATGAATCAATAAACTTATATATATATATGCATTGTTTAAAATGTCATGATAAGGAATTATTATTTTGATATGGCGAGAAATATTCAACAAGATGATGACATCCACCTGGTGACTTATCTATAAAGATTAGTGTTAGCATGATGATTATATGAAATCAAATAAAAATATGTTCAAGTAGTTTGAATAACTAAATTTATATATGAACCAGACCATTATCGATAGATATATTGATAAATAATTATTGTTATGTGTTGTAATGTCGACCAAGAATAATAATTGAAATGATTAATAGAGTAATTCAATAAATAATGGTCAATGCTCATGCGATTGGTTTATTATTTTTAGTAATTTTAAATTGAAGAGGGGGTCCTTTTGAATCTTCGCGCTTCTTCATGCGTGCCAACGATGAAACGTAAAAATGAAATATTTTTGAAGGTTGGAAGTATTGTGGAATTCGTACTTATCTACCTCTACCTATATATATAATATTTGTGTACATAAACGAACGACACAAGTTTATGATAAAGAGCGAGAATTTCGTCATCAACAGAAACATCGTCACAACAGTCATTGAATAACTCAACACGTTTTGCTCATGCAATTTGTTAAGTGTTGATAAGTGAGCGTCAATTGAGCGCTTTATTCGTTTTGTCAATTAAGGGTCTTTCACGTTCGAGGATCTGAAGATCCGGGTGTACATTAGTCGACGAAGAAGAAATTGTGTTTTAGCCGTCCATACAATCATTCGCACATTATTAAACAATGCTCGTGATTTTTATCATGCCTCAACAACAAACATTATCCTTTTGTTGGATTAGATGAAGAAAAAAAAAAAAAAAAAAAAAAAAACGCAAGTTAACTCAATGAACAATATTTAATCAATTTCATGGCCAACGATTGTCGACTGCAAATTGGTCTATGAGATATGGAAGATGAACAGCCAGGAACTAGAGAAGCTAACAAAACTTGTGGTGTCTGTGGTGATAGAGCATTGGGGTACAATTTCAATGCTGTTTCATGTGAAAGTTGTAAGGCATTCTTTAGAAGAAATGCCTTGAAAAATAAGGTAACTACTTCACTGTACTCCACAATTTTTAATTTGGAGTGGTATCACACATTGTAATTGTTGCCTAATCTCTGACTCACGAATTCTTGATAATATCTACAAAGTGATTATACGTTTATGTGATTTGACGATAAGTAAAAATTATTTTTCAATTTTAGGATTTTAGGTGTCCATTTACTGAAAATTGTAATGTAACGCCTGTAACAAGAAGGTTCTGCCAAAAATGTCGATTGGACAAATGTTTCAGTATTGGTATGAAGAAAGAATATATTATGACAGAGGAAGATAAAGTACTAAAACGTCAAAAAATTGAACGAAATAGAGCGAAGAAAAGATCACCCATCGATGATTCGAGACGAACAAAGATGAAACGGGAAACTGTAAATGACGCAAATTTTGATGACACGTCCGTATCTGTAACCTCCGTTGCATCAACAATATCAGAACCGTATTTTTGGGAATCAGATAGAAAATATACTGATTTAGATGCTAACAGACAATCAACTTTGGAGAATATGAGTCCAGCAACAGCAGCTAGTGTACCAAGTCCTTCGAGCCCACCAGAGAACCGTGATATAATTGGATCCAAAACATTAGAGATGCTCAAAGAATCGAACCATAACGGGAATCAAAATTTCGAAAAGTACCATATTGATACATCGAAAGAAAAAACTTGTATGGAAAATTGTGAAAAGATTATGAATGTAAAAGATTCTGGAAATTGTTCGCGATTGTCGTATCCAAATAATTCTTGTATTGTGTCTACAGCTGATATAAATGTAAATAGAGGTGAACATTCTTCATGTATATTGCGCCAATCTAGAATCAAAATTGAACTTCCTTATAGTTCACACAGCGGTCACGAGAAGCATTTGAAAAAAGAAGAAAAAAAAAGTATGAATGGAATTCAAGTGAAATTAATAAATGTCATTTCGAAACTGATTGAAAAACCAGAATTTGTTGTAAAACTTGTAAACAGTAATCCATATTTATTTGGAAAAATATTACAGGATAAAAATCTTATCGCGAAATATACATCAGATCCTCAAGTAATGGCAACTGTGGCAAATGATCCACAAATTAATGACATCATTGAACAAGATGATAGTCTGGATTCAAATCGTGATACCTTGAAAATCAATGAGACTTCTGATAATATTATTCGTGATATCTTAGAGCCTGTACAAAATAGTATTGGGCATCCAATATTAACGAATTTAATTACAAGTAATAGATTAAATGAAAATGACAACAAAGAAGACGAAGAAGAAGAGTCTAGTCTTATTACTAATTGGACTAAACCAACTGATGATGTTGCGCGTGATGTATTGCAAGATGTACAAAAAGTTCCGATTGCTATCAATTCCATTGAATCTATCTTATGTCAAGCAATCAAACTTGAATTTTCGGCATATTCAGCTCTTGGAGGTAATCAAAATAATCGTGAATTAAATGATTCAGAGCGAGCAAAATTGAATGAATTAATTGTTGCTAATAAGGCATTACTTGCGCCTTTAGATGATGATATTACAAATCTGGTCGGTGAGGAATGTATATTTAAGGTAAAAAATTTTATTCGTTATTAGATCGAAAAATAAATGAATTATTTATCCAATAATTCGACCCAATAATGTGAAAATAATTTTAGGGAAATACTGGGAATTCCGATCCAATGCTTTTAGATGTTATAAACCTCACGGCAGTTGCAATCCGGCGAATAATTAAAATGTCGAAAAAAATTAATGCCTTCAAAAATATGTGTCAAGAAGATCAGTTGGCACTTTTGAAGGGTGGCTGCATTGAAATTATGATGCTACGTTCTGTTTTGAGTTATGATCCAACAAAAGATATGTGGAAAATACCTCATAGTCAAGAAAGTATGTCAGAAATAAAAGCTGATATATTAAAAGAGGTGAAAGGAAATTTATATTCAGAGCATGGGAGATTTGTTAGGACATTTGATCCACGATGGCGCGATGAAAATATTATTTTAATTTTAAGTGCTATTACATTATTTACACCCGACAGACAACGCGTTGTTCACAGTGACGTGATAAAATTAGAACAGGTAAAATTGCATGATTTTAAAACTATTTTTATATATTTATTGATCTTATAACATTAATTGTCATTATTGATTACAGAATTCTTATTATTATTTATTGAGACGATATTTAGAGAGTGTTTATCCAGGCTGTGAGGCGAAATCAACGTTTTTGAAGCTCATTCAAAAGATATCTGAACTTCATCGACTCAGCAATGAAATAGTGGGTGTTTATTTAAATGTGAACCCATCGAGTGTCGAGCCATTGTTAATTGAAATATTTGATTTGAAAAACTAATATAGTTTTAAATAACTATACAATTTTTTTCCTATTTATCTGCAGTTATAATTATTTTTAACTAGTATGGAAATAACGCAGAATAAGATATTCAGAAGAAATATCCTCGTTAATTAATTTGTAGAATATTGTAAAATAATTGTTGAAAATTATATGCACACCAATTATATACATGCAATCAAAAAAATAACCAAAAAAAAAAGGTATTATTCATAAAACAATTTAATTGTCGAAAAAGTTATGTAAAGTTGATGACTAACCTAATATTGTTTCAACGTAGGGGAGGGAAGAAATATTAAATGTACGAAAAAGAAAATAATAATTATTGGAGATATTTATAAAATTATGAATTAAATACTTGAAAGTTTTAGAAATCATAAAATTTAATAGCTAGAGGTGTTTGACACTCTACATTAAATTGTGATATGGTGTGCAAAAAATATACAGTACGTATATTTTTCCAATGAGCCGATGACACTTATTATTTTATTATCTGATCATCGTGCGTGTCCTCATCTTTCTGCCTATAAAAAATACAAATAACAAATAGTTGAAGAATTTTTATACTTTTAACATATTGAAGTTTAAAAAAGGATGATACCAAACCTGTCGATCATGACCAAACAGCCGCATGATAATATGCATTACCAAAAAAACAGTTGTGAAAGTAATAAAAAAGAAAAAAGATATTGATAAAAGAAATAGAATTGTGATACCAACTATTTGAAGAGTTATCGTAAAGACAAATAGTATCCAATTTAAAATTGATATAATTGTATTTATTATTAAACTCATCATTTTTGTGATCGAAAATATGATTACATAAACATTTTATTATCCCAGACTGTCACATTTTTTGGCAAAAAAAAAAATTGTATATCAGGCTTAATAAAAATTCTGTTGTTTATGTTTGTATATAAAATATATTCGCATCTATCGACATTGAAATTATAAAAGAATTAGGATAAATGCAATTAATTGAATATATTAAATGACGTCAACACATTTATTCCTCGTGATATAGTTGCGATTTTGTCTCTTTATATTGCATTCAACTTATCGTTGTAGTTACTTTCACAAAGTGCATCAATAACCGCAATAGATTTGCCGCTGGTAGACAAATTGTTACGCTTATAATGAAAGAAAGCCTCAGTATTCTCATGATAATTCTTTACGAATGAATCAAGATTAAGTTTATCAGCAGCAACATAGCAAGCACCGACTGCTGATGGTACTTTAAGTCGAAGAAAAGTTAAATCATTGATCATTTTTTTATCGATCTCTTCAATAAACCCTTTCTTCATAAAATCCCACGATTTCCACACAGCACCAATGCAAATGATTTTTATCCCGCCGTCAAC
Organism: Dinocampus coccinellae; assembly: GCA_963920625.1. Classification (NCBI taxonomy): domain Eukaryota; kingdom Metazoa; phylum Arthropoda; class Insecta; order Hymenoptera; family Braconidae; genus Dinocampus; species Dinocampus coccinellae. Next base: position 15,496,300 of record OY987184.1, read on the forward strand.
CAACTTCACATCCTAATTGAATGTAAAAAATGATGGATATATACTACGGAAAAAAAGGGATAAAAAAAAAAAAATTTATGAAACTTACATTGTGCGCTTGGTCATAAAGAGCTAAAACATGTTGTGCTAATGCACGTCCACTGTCTGCAAACAAAAGCTCACATAGTGGATCATTTTGTAAACATCCATCAGCAAGTTTTTTTGTAAACAAGCCAATATTGCTTTTAGAGAAATTTGTATAGAAGTGGGACAATATTTCATTTCTATTTGTAACGTGAAAAAATGATTGCATTGCCGACCAAATATAATTTATAGAATATGGTGCTTTTTCAAAATTATCCATGTCATTAAATACATATTTACACGCTCTATGAGCGATCCAATAAGCTGAAAAGGAAAAATTAATTTAAAATGAAACATCATATTCAGTTTGAATTTTTTTCATAAAGAGAAATGAAATAAAAAGTTACCACTGCCCTCATCCCCCAACATGTGACCCCACCCACCACACGTGTAATTGATCCCATCTGAATTAAATAATCGTGCATTACTACCAGTTCCTGCTATAAGAACTATTCCTCCGCTATCAAGACCAGTTTTTAAACTTCCAATTGTATCAGAACCAATTACGTAATTCTTGCTGGCGTTTGGAAATTCATTACGGAATATTTCTACTAGCTGTAAATTTGTCGATTCTTCTTCACAGCCACTCAAAAACAATCCCTAAAAAATTATAGACTGAAATATATAAAAATTTATTGATATTAATAATAATGAATAATAAATTATTTACCACACAATCGAATGGATGAGATTTTGCGACACCTAAAAGTTCTTTAGCTCGTTCAATCATACAATTAATTCTGGTTGTTACTTCTTTTATACCTAAAGACTATAATCATACATGTCCTATTTGTGATAATTATCTTACAATTTAATTTAAAAAATCACCCACATAATGGTTAGTACCAGGACCTTCGATATATAGGAGTTCATGACCTGCACTGTCCATTACTATCATTGATGAATGAGTGCCACCGCTAATACAAAAATTATTATTTTATTCACGAAATTGGCATACATGGTTCAATGTATTTAACAGACGTCAAGTCTATTCCTTAACATACAATCATATATAATACATTATTTATATTATATATCATTTGAATGTTTATCAGATTTAACTAAATTATAAGAATCCATAATTATTTGTTCACGTGATATCGATCAAGATCGTCCGATAAATTAAATATATATCCTGCAATTGCTTACCCTTCAATTCCCGCAATTTTTATATCGTCGACTTTTACGGGAACAGAATTCTTCAAAAGTGAAGAAGACGAGTTCACCTCGTCTTTTTTACTTGCTTTTTTGATTTCCATTTTTCGTTACTGTTTTTTATTAATTAAAAGTATATTTGTTCTTATTAATAATTTTTTTTTGTTTCTTAAATTTATCAACTTGTGTTTATATGAGAACTTATTATTCAAAATAATTATCAGAAAGAAGCTAAAATAAAAAAATAAAAATAACACAATTACCATTAATTTGCATTAATTATATTCTTTCATAGAATATAAATTTACAAACCTTATTATTTAACAGAAATTATAATAAAAAAACAAAAAAAAGTGATAATAGATCACAGCTGTCAATCTGGTATCGCATATACACTTGTTCTTTATATTTCCTATTATAAAAAAAAAAAAAGAGTCTTACAATATTATACTGTTAGCCAGTTATTATGTAGTATCTAAAACTCGCGCCACCAAGCGTTCATTTTTAATGTTACGATTCAAGATACCTTGTGAGTGGAGTTCATTACCGACGTAATCATTGAAATAAAAAAAACTTATCTAATTTTCCATGTCTTTTTTTATTTAAATTAGTGGAAGTATGAATATTTCATCATAGCTAATTAACCTCGAAAATTTGCAATAAATTACTTGGAGTCATCACAGTGACAAGTGTTTAACAAATGACGATATCTATATATTAATTTATAAAGTGATAAATGCATATATGAAATGTAAAATTGATATATATTTTTAAACGACACTCTGTCACATATTGATGTCTTGAAATATATGAGAAATGCCGACGAGGGATGATGTCCCGAGTCTGATGCCCTTTGGAGATTCACAACATAGTTGGACCGACGATCTGCCGGTTTGCAAAGAATCAGGACTTGGATTTTCGACAAATCAAATTTATCGTGAAGATGGCTATCGTCAGGAACAACATTCATTTGAAGATCGAAGTTTTCACTGTAAATACGATGAATCAACATTCCTCTATGGAATATTTGATGGGCATGAAGGTTCACAGGCAGCAAATTTTGCCCTTCAAAGAATGGCGGCTGAAATACTCTTAGGACAATTGAATGGAAAAACATCGAATGAAGAAGTAAAAGAAGTGCTTAGGTAATACTCTATTACATTTTTATCTATTCATTGTATTAGATGAAAAAAAAAAAATGTATTTGCTTTAGACAAGCGTTTAATGCTGTTGAACGAGGATATCTTGATTCTATTGGTGACTTGTTAGCTGAACGTACAAGTCTTCAGTTTGATATCCCAGATGAGTTGAATTCCTACGAAGCATATCAAAAATTTCCAGACGCTGTTGATAAGTTGAATGAATTAAATTGTGAATTATCAGCTGGTACAAGTGCATTAGTGGCATTAGTTTATAGAAATCATTTGTATGTAGCAAATGTTGGCGATAGTCGAGCACTTTTGTGCAAAACGGACAGTAATCAAGTTCTAAGAGTCGTTCAACTAAGTATTGATCATGATTTACGTAATGAGGATGAGCTTTTACGTTTATCACAATTGGGTCTAGATATAAAATCTATTCGGCAAGGTATGTGTGATTGTGCTTGATTCATTTATAAAGTAATAATACAATTAACATCAATTTTTGTTATGAATTGTAGGATCTCACATTGGAAATCAGGAAAACACAAGATGCTTGGGAAATTATTTGGTGAAAGGTGGCTATCGGGAGTTTGATGAACTTGCGAGGTTGACTGGAGAACCAATTATTGCAGAACCAGAGATTCATGGTGGCATTGAGCTAGACGAATCATGCAGATTTCTTCTACTCATGTCTCGTGGACTGTATAAATCGTTGGAAGAAGCAACGGGCACTGATCAAGTCAATAAAGAACTGGCACTTATGGCAGTTGAGCAGGTAATACTTATGAATTCAAGTGGGAATTATTTTTATTGTTATTTCCACGGTATTAATTTAATTCTTATATTGATTATTTTTTCATAGTTTCGTGTTCAATCGACTCTTACAGGCGTTGCACAAGCAGTTGTTGATAAAATTGTTCGAATTCATCATGATGTGAATATGAGTAATTCGCATAATATACCAACGAGTGGAAAACGTGAAGATATTACACTTCTCGTTCGTAATTTCAATTTTCCATTGCCTCATGCATTGAAGAGCCCAACCACACCGTCCGTGCATTTTAATCCAATTGTACAAACCGCTGTAAATAATGTTGCAGTAGGGAATGAATACTCAACAGTCAATACAGCACCCGTAGATCATTTTGATCCATCTAGCAACGATACATCTACGACGTCAGATGTTCCACCAGGCCAACGACTACCAGATCGAAATGCGCGAATAAAGTCTTATGTTAGTTTTACAGAATATTTCGAGAATGTTGAAAAACGCCGTGAAGACGGTACGCTACCTGACGATATTGAATTTTAAATTAATCAATCTAGTCTAATGAATTTTAATTACTCATTATTACAATTTGTATGAGGCATATTGTACTTATTTATTCAAGATAAAAATTACAATCCAAGACAATAGTGACTCATCTTAGGAATTTTATAAACAAAAAAATTACATCTAATAAGTCACTTAAGCCCGTTATTTCATGAGTGACAGGTATTTTTTAAAAAATATTGAAAATTTTCAAGATCATCGAAAAATGTTAGCACTTCAAGTTATATTTACAAATAAAACAAGGGCATATTCCGATTGGGCTTTGAACGCAAATAATTTATCAAGTATATTTAATAATTGTTTTTTAATATTAATGATAGTGCGAATACGCGTGATCTAATTAAATTTAACCTATTGTTATGTAAATTTATTTGATATAATTTGCAAATTGAAAATATAATTTTTATTAATAAATTACAGTTTTTTAAAATTATACACAACTATTTGTGAAGCCCAATAACTCAGTAATAAAAATAATTATTAGGAATAAATCAAATTTTAATATGAAATAATATTGTAACGTTCGAAAGTAACATTGATTTAACATACATTTCCATCTTATTTCTCTTTTATGAAGGTTTAAAAAAAAATGTGCCACTTTGATTATCAATGTGTTTTAACACAATACATAAATAGCATCTATATATTTTTAACATATAAAAATTGTAAACCTACAACACAAATTTCATACTTTTGTGTGGTATTTTCTTTTTTATACAATTACATTATGGCATATAGTACAATTGTCTATATCTTAATTAGTGTGGCAGCGAATGATATGAATTATAATTGAAACATTACTCGACAAAATTAATTGTCATAGTAAAAATGGTATTTTTACGGATTACACAATGTCATGAAAACTTTACTTTCACTCAATTGTCTAGTCTGAATAACGAACTGCGAGTTATTTCTTCGAGTAACATTATAAGTGAATATATTTCTAAGGAATTCATGATTCTGGCATTGCCTTTAAACGTTCAAATGCTGCTTTTTCTAGAGCTTCTCGATGATCAGGATGTGCCACATTGATGAGAGCATGTGCTCGTTGTTTCAATGTTTTACCAAACAAACTGGCGATTCCATGCTCAGTCACTACGTATCTTACCAATGCTCTATTAGTAACCACACCAGCTCCTAACTTTAAAACTGGTGAAATTTTGCTGGTTTTTCCATCAGCAGTCGTTGAATTTAATGCAACAATTGGTTGCCCAAGGCCATCTTCACTCATTGCTGCACCCGTAAGGAAATCAACCTGTCCACCGAAGCCAGAATACATTCTTGTACCAATACTATCAGAACAAACTTGCCCCGTGAGATCAACTTCAATGCACGAATTTATACAAGTCATTTTGGGTTGTTTGGCAATTATTCTGGGATCGTTCACATAATCCACAACTAACATTTCAATAAATGGATTGTTATCCATGAAATCATAAAGTTTTTGAGAACCAACGCAAAATGAGCCTACGATTCTACCACGATGAATGGATTTTTCATTGTTAGTAATGCAACCATTGTTGACAAGATCAACAACACCGTCACTAAACATTTCGCTGTGTATTCCTAAATTTTTATGATTTTTCAATTGTGCCAATACAGCATCGGGAATACTTCCGATACCTAATTGTAATGTTGCACCATCCGCAACGAGATTTTCTGCAATAAATTTACCAATACGTTCCTCTTTATCTGATGGTGATTTTACTGGATGAGCAGGTAAAGGCCCATTGTGCTCAACAGCAAAGTCTATATGACTTTTGTGAATAAGAGCATCGCCAAAAGTTCTAGGCATGTGCTTGTTAACTTGTGCTAAAATATATAAAAATATATGAATTTTCAATTTTATTTTGAACAAACTCTTACGTGTGAATATTATTTACACTAACTAACCTACGACTTTTTTTGATTTAATCAACGCAGCTCTCACACAATCAACGCTAGTTCCAAGGGAACAATATCCCTTGCTGTCCGGTGGAGTAACGTGAATTAATGCAATATCGGGATTCATGAAATCTTGATTAAACATTTTCGGAATTTCATGGAGAAAAATTGGAATTGCATCAGCATGTCCTTCATTCACAGCCGATCTCACATTGCCACCAATGAAGAAGCTAACCGATCTAAAGTGCTCTATTATACAATAAAAATATATAATTAAAGTTGGCCTTGAATCCATATATTCATATTAATTACTATATAACATACTTGCATTTTCCTTCTTTGAAAATGGGGCAGCTCCTTCAAGGTGCATATGGCACAATCGTACATTTCTAACGTCAGAATGAATTCCATATTCAGTTAATCCTCTAAGTAATTCAACTGGAGTCGCAGCAGCGCCTTGGACAAAAACTAACTGATCTAAAATACAATGAATAATGAATAATTATTATATTTGTTTATTTGTTACAAATTAAAGTATAAGAAAAACAATCTATGAGTTTATTGATAAACTTATTTAGAATGATTGACAATGTTTGAAGTTGCCTCACAACTATATTTTTTTACAATAAGCTTATCATGTTGTTTATAATAATTTTATATTAGTCTATTTGTTTGAGTAGAAAAAAAAATGGGATCGTTTAATCAAAAGGTCAACAAAGTCATGCTTGATCATTATTAATAGTTAGTTAATATGGGCAAAAGTTTGTAACATTTACGTTGAGGTATTAAGACTAATGGCAAATGATTGCAAAAAAAAAAAAAATATCAACCTGTATGAATATGATTTAATGCTGTCAAGGTCGTCGTGGGTTTTCTTTAGATTTATTTTTCAAGTTGCCAGTGACCCACCTACAATGCTGTAAAGGTTACATTATGCGTGACATCATCAAACTAAAATTATAATTCAATTGATGAACACCAGCCAACATTAATATTACAAATCATGATCTACCCCTATATTTCTCTATAATATATAATTATACACATTAGTATCGATTGTCTCGATAGATTCTACTAACACATTGTTCTCAATAATTTTATAAAGAACGGACTTAAACGAAGCATCTCCAAGAATAAGTTAATAACCAAACGATAACTAGATATTGATTGCTTTGAGCCACTCATTTTTGAGACATTGTCAAGTGTATTTTTTTGGGTCACCACTCGATGATTGTTCTTATTAAAATTATATTACAACAATTATCATATAACCTTCAGTAATGGACATAAAAGGCTAACCTTGAAACTAACTTTATGCTGAGAAGAAAAAAAAAAAAAAAAATTATTGGTATCTATTATGAATCATAAGCAATGATAATGAATATTAATACTGATCAATATCAAAGCAAAAATATCGAATATGGAATAACAAAATTGTTTTCTATTTTAAATAAGTACCAGATGACAATCCTGCACGTTCAACAGCTTCTTCAGAAGTTTTGACCCAACAGGGTTCCTTATCCGGAATTGGCATGGCTGGTTCATTGACATAAGTGTAAAAAGTTTTGGCAGCTTGTGGTCGATATCCACTTATGCTTGTAAGAGCCTTCAAAGTCCCCGTCAACCTTGTCATTTGTTTTAGTATCGCCATTATGTTTAATGAATGTACTATCTGAAGAAGAAAAAAAAAAAAAAAAAAAAAAATCTGTGTGTAATTTCAATTGATAAAACGAAAGAGACATAAAAATCACAATTCATTTTTCATTCATAAATAATGAATCTCTTTGTAAAATATGTAAAATAAATTTCATTCAATTTATATAAGTCACATTAATATATAAAAAAAAAAGTAATAATAAATAATAAACACTTATATAGAAACACTTACTCGTTTTGATATGAACTCAATACTACTGATCAAAGTCGAGATTCTATTACTCTCTTACGCCAATTAATATTTTTGATGCACCGATTGGGATGAACTTAGGGGACTGGATGAAAACGTAGACTGGCTGTATGATATTAGCCCCACCCCATCACCTCTCTTGACAGTAGCCTTACAATTACATATACAGACAGAACGCGAACCCACACTTACATATTGTGCTCGATGGAATCTCAATGTCGTGAGACTTCTTCATTTGAATTTGCCGCTATATTTTTTCCAACTCTAGTCAATATTTATCTTATTTGTGTAAAAAAAAAAATGTTGCAAATTTTTATTACTGAATAGATAAAATAAATCTTATAAATGCTAATGCAGTCGTAACATAAATTATTGCCAATAAAATTTACGTTTTGTAACGTAATGTAGAACACATTCAGCATATATATAAAAGTCACGTGATGCCCAGGGATGTGAGTTATCTCACTTTATTTCATATTATCTTTCTCTCTTCTGTATTGTCTCATGACTACTACATGATTCGAAAAAATAATTATAGTGAAAAAAAAATCAATACGAAAAATTAGGAATTAGCATTTGCTATGTTCACATGATAATTAATTTCAACAGATTTAGGTAATGTCCCAGAAATAAACAATTTCTTGGCTACATCTTAGAATTTTTATTTATTATTATTCTAAATGACAGTGTGTCCCCCTCTGCACTCTTCCTGAAAAATTATATTCGAGGTGGCAGTAGTAGTCAGGCGGTCAGTAATCAGACATCTCTTTGTCGGCGAGTTTTACTCATTACTTCTGTAAAAGAAGAAAAAGAAAAACGGTGTAATAAAAAATAAATAATCATGAGTCAATCAATGGGAAGTCGTCAAGCATTTCAAGAGCATGTTTTCGCTGTTTCTAGAGATTTTATTTCTCAACCACGACTAAGTAAGTAAAATTTTTTGACGATTATTCTGTGTAACTAACAAAAGAGCTCGTCCAAGTGGGCGTAGCATTTGATCGATCCTCATCTTGGTCAGCTGATCGCTCATTTACACATTGTTATTTGAGAAATTTTATCAATACTTATGTTTGACAATAACTTTTCATTATGTATAATACTTATTTATAATTACTATAATAATTTTTCAATTATAAATTTGAATGAAATGAATAAAAAGATGTACGCAAAGTAGGTAATATACTTTGGCTACAGTCATGTGACTGTAATAACGATGTATCATGGAGGAAATTATTACCAAAATTTATTTTACGTATTCTTTATATTATCCGAATTATTTTGAGAGGTTTCATCTCATGAATTACCTAAAAGTTTTTTTTACATATCTGATAATGATGTAGATTGATTGTATTATGAAATATTCATTGAATTTACATATAAATTATTGACGGGCACAACCCTTTTCATGACTGTATTTTACAATTTTTTTAGCTTACAAAACAGTGTCTGGTGTAAATGGACCTCTAGTCATTCTGGATGAGGTGAAATTTCCTAAATTCGCGGAAATCGTTCAGTTAAAGCTTTCTGATGGATCAATTCGTTCAGGACAAGTTCTTGAGGTGTCAGGATCTAAGGCAGTGGTACAGGTGTTCGAGGGTACATCTGGTATTGATGCGAAAAATACCCTTTGCGAATTTACCGGCGATATTTTAAGAACACCAGTATCCGAAGATATGCTTGGACGTGTTTTCAATGGATCAGGTAAACCCATTGACAAAGGACCACCAATTCTTGCTGAAGATTATTTGGATATTCAGGGACAACCGATTAATCCATGGTCACGTATTTATCCCGAAGAAATGATACAAACTGGTATCTCTGCTATTGATGTTATGAATTCTATCGCCAGAGGTCAAAAAATTCCAATTTTCTCAGCCGCTGGTCTTCCGCACAACGAGGTAAAATATTTTATTTACCTTTCATCTATCATTTAAAATATATATTTAATACAACTATTTTTATTTTCTGTGTCGTTAGATTGCCGCACAAATTTGTCGTCAAGCTGGTTTGGTCAAACTTCCGGGTAAATCAGTTTTGGACTCTCATGAAGATAACTTTGCCATTGTATTTGCTGCTATGGGTGTCAATATGGAAACAGCACGTTTCTTCAAGCAGGATTTCGAAGAAAATGGTTCTATGGAGAATGTGTGTTTGTTCTTGAATTTGGCTAATGATCCTACAATTGAACGTATTATTACACCACGTCTTGCTTTGACTGCGGCGGAATTTTTGGCTTATCAATGCGAGAAACACGTGTTAGTTATTCTTACTGACATGTCATCTTACGCTGAAGCTCTTCGTGAAGTGTCTGCTGCTCGTGAGGAAGTACCTGGACGTCGTGGTTTCCCTGGGTACATGTACACCGATTTGGCGACTATTTATGAGCGTGCTGGTCGCGTCGAAGGGCGTAATGGATCAATTACTCAAATTCCAATTTTAACTATGCCTAATGACGATATCACTCATCCAATTCCTGATTTAACTGGATATATTACTGAAGGACAAATTTATGTTGATCGTCAATTGCATAACAGGCAAATTTATCCTCCTGTTAATGTATTACCATCTCTATCGCGTCTTATGAAATCCGCTATTGGTGAAGGAATGACACGAAAAGATCATTCGGATGTGTCTAATCAATTGGTGAGTGTTAAATTAATCAGCTTAGAAATTCATCATTATTTTTAATTAACCATTACCAAGATCTATAATTGAATACCATTTTCTTTTTTTTTTTATGTTTTTGTTATTTTTTTCCTATAGTACGCGTGTTATGCCATCGGAAAAGATGTCCAAGCTATGAAAGCTGTTGTGGGGGAGGAAGCTCTCACTCCAGATGATCTTCTTTACCTCGAGTTTCTTTCCAAGTTCGAGAAAAATTTCATTTCACAAGGTGGTTACGAAAATCGAACAGTCTTTGAATCATTGGACATTGGCTGGCAGCTTTTGCGTATTTTCCCTAAGGAAATGCTTAAACGTATTCCCGCAAGTACTCTCGCAGAATTTTATCCGCGAGATTCGCGTCATTAGAAGATTTTTTTTTTTTTTTCTCGGAAAAAATTATTTTATTTGGGTTTTAAACCTGCTGCTGGCATCACGCACGATTCGAAATAAAATTGCGCATGGGATTAATTTGTTTTTCGTATCATTTTAAAAAACTTTTGAGTATAAATTATTGAAGAAAAAAAAAAGAAATGAGAAATTATTGCGAATTGTGTCGTGTAATCAAAACATTGGTCTTGTACAGTGTTATGATTATAATGTCAGAATCTAACAAAATGTTTGCCTGAATTAGACAATATATACAGACGTTAATCGTGTGCGTGATTGACTAGATTGAAAATTATATAAATCAGCGATTTATTAAGTATTATTACACAGGCAAATATATATTTAAAAAAAAAAAGACAAATACGGAACCGGCATCATTTGATCGTTATCATCTTCAGGAGTTTTATCACGAAAATAAAATATATATTGTAAATTGTAATATATTGTTCAGTATTATCATAAAGTGAAGTAATAATGTCCTCATTTCCCATCAATATTGTGCATCTTACATTCCAAAAATGATGTTTTTGTGGCTCGGTTGTTAAATCTTTTGTGGTAATTGAAATGAAATCGAAATATTGGATTAGTAAAATTTTATGAACCAATAGAAATATTATATGCTCATGCACAATTCAAAAGGAATTTATGCGTTCACTTATGATAATGCCCCTTGAAACAAAGTCATACTTAGAAATTCCTTATATACACTAGTAAATATATATATATATGTATTTCCTTTTTTTTTTTTTTTTTTTTCAATTTTCTGTTATAAAATTTCAACGAATTATAATTTTTTGTTTAGTATTTAAAACGATATAAATGTATTATACCTGTAAAAAATCTAATGGTTAAACTATAAATATTGTCATTATTATCCTTTGAATTAAAATTTAATAGATGGCCCCAGTATATAAACTACTTCCGGTATTAGAATTTCATGCATAATTATAGATCATTCGAAAATCAATCGTAAGAGTACGACGATTTGATTGAATTTCTCAATTGAAATTTATGTTAATATATTCTGAAAAAAATTATCAAGTATTTCTGGATGATTATTTTAATTTAAAAAAAAATAAAATTTAGTAGATCGTAAGTATTAAACAAAAATATTTTATCATTGATTCATATAAGGTTATGTTCGTATACACGTCTTTGTCGTCAATTGAACCTCTCTTATTGATACGAATAATTAGTTAAACAAACAACTACCTATTATCTATATGATGATAAAATATCAATATATTCCGCATATTGATGCACTCATCAGTATCGTCATGTAATTAGTGGTATTCTGTTGGTACCTCAGTCACTAGTATAATCATTTTATATGAAATTCCATTACTTTTTTTTGTTTATATATGACACTCATCCAATTGGTTCCATTATTATTGTACATTCAATGTGTTATTATAAGTCGTCTTTTCTTCTATAAATAATTGAATAAAAAAATAATGGCGCAAGTGCATTTTATCTGCTAAATATGAATTCATAAATATTATTTTTCGGATTATTTGTAATTGTATTTACATATTTCGAGTTTGCATTGCGCAAAGTTTTGTAGACGAGTTATAATCTTGTGAATTGCGCATGAGGAAAATTTCCGTGTTGATAGGGAAGAAGAAAAAGAAAAAAATCATTGAAGGGTATGCAATGAGTTTTGGTAGAGAGTCGAATAACCGATTGCTACAACACAGGATATTAAGCTTCATGCCAAAGTCTACACAATATACCACTTGTGGAATTTGTACAGCGCAAAAAGTCGATAAAAAAAATCAATTTTCATGATAAATGAATTGAAGTGGAGCATCAATAACAACAAAAAATATATAAACAATAATAGCAATACTGATTTACTTTATACGTATATGAGCTTATGTTTTCTTTCATGAGATGATTTTAATACTGATAGGAAATGTAGTAGGGGTAAATTAATGTTGCATTCGATTGGACGACTTGTGCTTGGAATCGTTTATAATACAGTCACCCTTGACAATCACGCTTAGTGATGTGAAACGTGTCTGGCCGGCGTGTTCTATTGCTCAAATACGATTTCTCACTCCAGTTTACATGATATTACCACTATCAGATAGTTATGCTTAGACATATAAATCGCAATAATCAAATGCAATTCAAGTTCATCGGGACATTTATCATGAATAGCGTACAAATTAGTTATTCATCATAAGGTGTAAAAAAAAAGGACAGAAGAAAAATTAAAAAGGAATAATAACAAACCAATTATGACTGGATTAATTGAGTTTTTTATACTCTGTGGAGTTCTCTACTATCTGTTTAATACTAGGTATTTAAAAAAATAATATATTATTTTTCTATAAATCCTTTATGAATACCGATTAGATGTATATTTGAATATGAAAATTGAATAACAACGTGATGTCGCAATTGACGACTTTGTGATATAAATATTATAAAATTAAAAATATGTCTTATATTTTTTCACAATGTAAGTTTATAACTAAGTTGATATTAATTGATTTGAAATAATCCTATGGCCATATGGTCACATGACTCGTTAGATAAATTCAAAAGCCAATAATAAACTCAAATTAATTGACAATTCACAAAGAATTTGTCATACAATGGCATCACGATGCTCTAATCTTAATTATTTTAAACGTAATTGAATTAATTATTTTACAGAGCTAATAATATGGTGGACGTAGTATCCACCCGCCTACAAGAGGTTTACGCCAAATGGGAAGCTCGAACTGACGTCGATCGTGATAGAAGTGATAATACACCAAGATTATCACTTGGCGGTAAGTTAAAATTGATTTTTCGAATTTCTTTGTTGTAAACATTAATTTTCTTCGATACTGTATCATTATATTTTTATTTTTTTAAATTAATTGTTCAGGATTACGGCGTACTGGTCAGCAGGGTCAACGTAGGCGCATACAAAATCGTGAGCAGGTTCGAAGGATCCGCGAAAATTCATTGTTGAAAATCAAAGAGAGTGAACTTTTTGTTCCACCTGCAACAGAAATGTCATCTTTTATCTATCAATGCTGCCAAACTTGTACACCTACATCAAGGGTATAGATTACAATTTTTTTTGGCGTCGTTTTAGTTACCGCCTAAATACCTTTGAGTTTGCTAAAAATATATACAGTTGCTCGCTACAAGCATGTACAACGCGTTGAAATTTTCTCAATTCTATCCAGGCTGAGTTGACGCTAGTATTCATTAATGTTATATAATTTTACTAAGGTGTATCTAAAGTATAACCTAGAATTAATTTATAATATTCAACGTATTCAACAATAATTCGATCATAAAGAAGAAAAAAGCGAAAATTTTCATGCATAATTAGCAATTTAAAGTGACCTATCACAGTGCTTTGTTCTCGTATTTTCATTGCAACAACTGATTATGCAATCATTTATTATTTTTTTCTTCCGGATTAAGATAGGAAAATTATCGCACGTACAAAGTTTCTAAAAACAAGATCAAGATGTAATACGTAAATGATATCAAAAGAATATTGAAAATATTTTTTATGTTGATCAATATTAATTAATTATCAATTGCATTAATATGATTAATATTTTTATACCAATATGTTGTTTTAAAAAACATTGCTGATTAGCGTTTTAAAAGTGTACAATGCGCAACGAGTCAGAGGGATATTTTAATCAAAGGTTAAAAATTGTTGTAGTCCGTGGATACCCAGAGAATGTAAGTTTCAGGAATAATTTCAAAGCCCAAATCCTTGAAACTATAAATAAATTACAATGCAATTATCTGTTTTTGTATTCAAGTCACGATGGTAACAAAGGCTTTCAGAACTTTCACGGGGGCACACTTAGTTGCATCAGTAAATTCCCCACAGCATTATATATATATATATATATATATGTATATTCACATATACATTAACTTTTAATTTAGTATTTTTATTTCATTTTACTTAATTTTTTTATTTTTTTATTTTTTTTTTTGCAGGGAGCATTGGCGAGTACAGCTGCGCGACAACATCAACAACTTGAAAAAAATATGTTTCAGATTGATCCAGGTCCAGGTCTTTTTTCAAAAATTTTCTCTGATATTACGTTTTTCTGTACTAGAAAACGCTACTACTATCCACGGATAATGCACAATGTAAGTTCATAGAGTAACCAATAAATTTATATATAAAATTCTGGCATTTATTATTAAGTCATGACCTCATTGATAATTCAATGCATAAATCATCTGTAAGATACAATTTATTTATCATATCATGTCTCAACTATAGATTCAAAAATATTTTTTAGATTTTAAATGATGACCGCGTGATGGATGCAATAAAATTAACTGCTACTGAAACCATTGAAACCACAGGGATACCTGAAGATCAAGCACTGGCTGCAACTGAAACTCGTGCCAAATCAATTTTTTCACAAATGGAGAGTCGTTTAAATCATACGATATTAATGATAACTGCATGGCTTGCGTGCAAATTAATGCCTATATTTATTAAATCAATAGTCGTTCAAAATTCTCAAATTGAAATGATACAAAAAGCAAATGAACGAGGTGTACCAATTATATTTTTGCCACTTCATCGTAGTCATATTGATTACATTTGCCTGAGCTACCTTCTTATATCAAACAATGTTCGCAGTTGTTTAGTAGCAGCTGGAAATAATCTCAACATTCCATTTTTTGGCAAATTATTGAACGGTTTAGGTGCATTTTTTATAAAACGACGGCTTGATCCAGTGCAGGGTCGTAAAGATATTCTTTATCGTGCAATATTGCAGACGTATGTGGTAGAAAGTTTAAGAGCTGGTCATACTATGGAATTCTTTATAGAGGGTGGACGCACAAGAACTGGCAAACCCCGAATGCCCAAAGCAGGGATTCTAAGTATTGTTGTGAATGCCTATATGGATGGAACGATTGAGGATGCGTTGATTATACCAATGTCGATAAATTATGAACGATTGGTGGATGGAAATTTTGTGAAAGAACAACTCGGAGAACCAAAATCCGACGAATCGTTCAGTTCGGCGATCAAAGCAATTTGGAAAATATTTCGAGGCAACTATGGAATTGTTAAGTGTGATTTTTGTGAAACTTTTTCTCTACATGAAATGATAAAATCATTTGAAATGCAACAATTCCAAGCAAATATATCAACAGAAAGAATACCGAAATTGATATCAACAAAGACAATGTCAAGCACGTCTTTATATGGTACAGATGTAGTTGATGATAAATATAGACTGTTAGTTAATAGTATTGCACGACACATAGTTTATGATTGCGGAAAATTTACCGCAGTAATGTCTACTAATGCTGTGGCATTTTTACTATTAAATAAATTCCGTGGGGGCTGTACGTTGGACAAACTCGTAAAATCTTTTGATTTATTACGACAAGAATTAGAATATAAAAAAAAAAATGTTGCATTCTATGGTGAATCGATTGATATAATAAATCATGCAATAAAAATATTAGGGCCGGGTCTTGTGAAGCAACAACGACAGGAAGTTATACAAAATTTACAAGGACAAGTGAAAAAAGAGGTTGTCATTGCCATTCAACCGGTATCTATGTTACCAAATGTGATTGAGCTGTCGTATTATAGCAATTCAATGATAGTTCATTATGTCATGGACAGTGTTATCATATCAGCTCTGTATGCAACGTTAAAAACACAGTTAAATGATCCGCGTGCAATTGCAGAAAATGACATTACTGTATATAAATCAATTCTAATTGAAAAAGCATTAAAATTATGTGATATTCTTAACTACGAATTTATTTTTTACAAACCATGTGAAGATTTAGAGCATGTTATTATTATGGCCATAGAGAATCTTTCATACACGGGTATAATATCGTTATGTGAAGAGACTTATTTAGAAGAAGAATTATGGGGTCGAAGATATGCGAAAACTTTTGATGATAGTTCTGACGAGGAGTACGCAGTGAATAATGCCACAAAAAAAATTAAATATAAATTAAATTTAGATACTGATGCATCAATACATATGGAGTTTCTTCATACAATTCTCAGACCATTTATAGACACGTATACATTTAGTGCTTTCACTTTAAAAAAACTTATGGATCGATCACTTCTTGAGAGTGATTTAGTTCGTGAAATTCTCAATGAAATTAAAACGAATGTTGACAGTGGAGTTATCACCTACGGTAAACTATACAAATTTATATATTATTTCTTTAATAAATTTTTATTATGAAATATTTCATTTATTTAATTTTTCAGGCGAGAGCTTGTCTTCAGATTCAGTTAGGAATTCCCTAAAATTATTCGAGAAGTGGCAAGTTCTCGAGAGTCATACGGAGAAGAATACAAAAATTTATTATCTATCCGATATGTATGACAATGATAAGGCTATAAATCAAATCTATGAGACTATTGAAATTTACAAGTGGACAAATAAGATTAATTAGTGGCTCCGCAAGAGATGACTTAAAAAAAAAAATATTAAGAGATGTGTAAATAGATCGAGCCATGACCGAAGTAAACTTAATGTCTTCCAAAAGTGTGCAAATAAGAAGATGAGAAAAAAAAACTTATATTCAATAAGATCTGTCAATTTTATATATCAACTGAGTAATACTTGTAATATCTTATGTTGCAATTTCAAAATGATTTATTTTTTGATATTAATATAGGGTGTTGTTTATGAAAATTTAAAGAAAAAAAAAATTGATGAAATTACTCACTAAAATTTCACCGTATCACTTAAAATTTGATGGTAGTTTTGATTGGATAACTACCTCTTAGTCCCATTACTTTTTCCCTGTCAATAAACAAAGCATCAACTTTTGCCTTCAAATCACTTTCAATATTAACTCTAGTTCGTAGAAGTTGTTGATGCTGTGCCTCACACTCTTGTAACCTCTCATTGAAGTCATCTATCATCCCTTTTATTGTCTGAATTTCGTGAACAAGTGTGTATTGTGCCTTATCACGGCAGAGTTCTGAGTGTGGCCGATGGGTTCGAGCTTCAAGTCGAGTATGTGCAACCTTTAACGCTGAACTCTTGTCAGTAACAGCTTTTTTTAGTAATTCCTGATTTCGTTCGATGCTAAAAATTTCATGTTGCACCTGCAATTAATTCATTGTTTGTTGCATACAATCAAACGTTATTATTGATGTACATTAAATTAACATGAATAATTTATGAGAGTAAATTTAATTACATTTTGTAATAAGAAAAGAAGTTTATTTTTAACTGGCAGTATTTCAGCAATTCGTTTTGTCACAGCATTGTTTGTATTATTCCAAGCAGTCCATATCTCCTGTCCAACTTCATTTATCACTCTTTCAATATCATCTTGAAGCTGACGCGACTCTGCACGAATTATTTGAGATTTTTTTACGTTATCATTGGAAGCACCAATCCATGATTCATTCTCTATTATACTGAGAAATGAAAAATCATCATTATTTTTATAGAAGTTATCTATTTTGAATATAACTCACGTGGGATCGTATTTTTCAATGCCACCATAATATTGTAATCCCCTGGTATAATTGTTTATCTGATGGCACATAGTGTCAATACCAAGAGCTGTATTTTTATTATTTATATCTAATTCAATTTCATTCTGAACAGCACGACCATTTGTCAACTGTAATAAGAAATAATGAAATAACGATTTATTTTTCTTCTTGTTATGAAAATTAAAAAAAAAAAAGTGAATATTATTAATTTATTAACTTGATTTGTGCATTTATCTGTGAATAATTCCAATTTTTTTCGACAATTTCGAATTGTTTCAACTTCTTGCAATAGAGCTTGTTCCGGCTCATCGTGAATCAATTCATTTCCTAATTTTCAATCATTATAACCATTGTAATTCAAAAAAATAAATAAATACATCATACCTCGCCTTGCCTCACGATGATATAAACACTCTTGAGTAATATGCAAAGGAGCTTCCAAATCTTGAATAGTTCGTTGAAGACATCTCATGCACTCTTGCATTTTGGCATTCTCTATGATTATTCTATCCAATTCCGCAGCTAATTCTCGTTCCCAATAAGCCACATCTTCTATTCGTTCTCGCAAAAAACGGGATGAATTAATTTGCCCGATTTTCACCGTTTCATCAGTTTCTCTGTAATGAATATTGAAAAATAATAATAATAAATAAATGAATAATATATTTTTAAAATTTGTTGTTTTTTTTTTTTTTTCATCAAGTATATTTTTGTAAACCTCATCAATTGTACGGTACGATCTCGAAGTTCATCTGAATAATGACGATTGGCATTAACTTCATTCTCAATTCGAATTTGATTTTGACTCCATTCACAGGGCGTGTATCTTGTATAAAGTGCAGTACGAGCGGCATGTGCTGGATTTCTATTGAAACCAGTGATTAAATTTGGAAATTTAAGTGGTTCCGTAGCCATACCATTGGGAGTATAACAGGAGTCAATGAGTTCATTTGTTATTATTTGCGATGGTCTAAAAAGAACAATGAAAAACAAATTATTATGAATATTTTAATAACGATATAAGTGAATTAAATTAATATGATCTTACAGCGGTTTCACCTGAACTGTTTCGTAGCCCAAAGTTGGTCGCCAAGGATGCGGTCTTGGTGTTCTATACATTTCTGCAACTCTTGCAGGGACTGGTGCTCCTGAAACTTGTTCAGTGCATGGCAAAGTTCCAATATTGCTCCATGGTTGAAGTTGCTGAAAATTTTTTATCACAACAATCACCATATATATACTTTTTTTTTTTCATGAATTATTATATTTCATCATTAATCAATTATTTTATAAACTTTACCGAGTACATCACACACTTTGTATTCATTCTGATATTTTTGATTACTTTATACGATTTTTTAGTTTTATAATATCTAAATGTCGTGAGTGTAACATAAAATAAAAACAAAAATGAAGTGATATCACAAATATAACGATGAAGTTATCAGTTATTACGTGTATTTTGAATAGCGGAAGTAGAGGCGTTGTGTATATCCATCACGTGACATATGATGTCTTATGACTCCTGAAACAGGGCTGGTCAGGCGCGTGAGTGTTTTGAGAATCTTTTGATCGGGGGGCTATCACGTCAAAGTTTATTCATCTCTCAGACAATTAAGCGTAATAAAATGTGGAATTCAAAATTTTTCTTAACACGATTGATCGAATTTATCCTCGTAGTTTCTATTGTTAAATCAAGTTTTGCTAATGATATTGTACCAGTTATACTCTGGGGTGGCACTGACACTATTAAATTCGATTCCAACCCATTTCAGAAAACTTCACAGTCTCATTTTGAAGATATTGTAGGTCAAAAATTGGGTATATCACAACCACCGGTTATAGTTTTTGTGAAAGATAATTTGTGCATCGAGGACTTGACTCAACATAGCAAGGTTAGCATACATTGAAATAAATATAAAAAATCAATGACAGATGGAAAATGAATAAAAAAATACCTGATATAATTCTGATTTATTTAGAGTTTGGCACCGTTGAAGAATTACAAGTCTTTCCAATATATTCCTGCTGCTGTTTCACCACTTTCAACATTTAGAAACTTGCCATACAATCAATCAACAGAAGAGGAATTGGAATCAGTTTCTGATGGCCAGCTTGTTATAACTGAAATCACTGATTTAGATTCTGTCGTTGAAATTTTTAATTTGACAAAGAATTCAAGTCCACATTTGGTTGCAGCACTTACGGGTAATTATTGCAGTTATCGGTCGGAACGTGGAAAAAGGGCAGTTGAAACAATAAATAGTAATGAAACTAAACCATTCTGGGTTGTAACAAAAAAATTACTTTTATACGCTGATCATACACCCACACTTATGGTAAGTTATATCAATTTTACACTATAATGACTAAAAATATATGAATAATTAAATAATTATTGTAGCTCAATGGTTCAGAGCCGATTGATCTCGGTGAAGTAATTACCAATGTAACTGAGACAGGAGACGGAACAGCTGTATCTCCTCTTATTGTTAAAATGGAATTTACAGTTGGAAATGAATCTGGATCATTCAATGCGACCTTTAACTTTGAAATAAATGTTAAGAATAGTGGATATTATACGTTGGAACGTGTTAACATGTCACGTGATGATAAATTTGAGACAAGTTTGATTATTACGCCCGCTATATATTGGGCTTATAATTTTTCGTATCATTGTGCACAAGATACAAATTTTGTCAATAAATCTCATGGCGTTGTATTAAGTTTTGAAAATTTACAATTGCAAATCGACACTAAAAAATTTGGTGATACTTATGATTGTGTCGGTTTCACATCAATACCAATTTGGTCTGCCATGTTTGTCACTGCTATTATTGCAATTATTACACTTTGGGGTATTTTGATGGTTATGGACATTCGTACTATGGACAGATTTGATGATCCCAAAGGTAAGACTATTAGTATTTCTGCTACTGATTAAATAATAGGAAAAAAAAATATATATAATAATAAATAATAAACAAAGATAAAATAACTACTTTTATCACCCTCTTTGTCATGTAAATATACATCTCTAAGTCTTGTATATTACGAGCCTGTTGATTGTTTACATTATTAGAATTATCAAAGATAAAATACGTATAATGTTCATTGTCAATGTAGAATACAAAAAAAAAGAAGATAAGTTATTCAAAATCGATAAATGAACGTTGTTTCTAATATATTGCTTGTGGCAATTATTATTCAGTATTGATTAATGATTGAATAATTATAGTGTGTGTTTAGTTGAAACGAGAAAACGCACAGATTTGATTAAAATGTCGGATGAACAATTTTTTGTGATCATATATTGTACATTTTAGTTATTCCAATATCATTCCGTTGTCTCGACTATCATAATCAATTATACTTTAAAAAACAAAAAAAAAAATTGATGAATGTCATTTTATTTTAATTTATTATTTGATGTGGTACATAAAAAATTTTGCTGACTTTATGGATGAATTTTGGAATTGTTAATAGAAATAAAACTGTATGAAATATTATATTATAAGCTTTAAATGTGTATTATGTGTTAAGAAATAAAGTAATAGTCTTAACAAGAATATTTGGCAACTTGGATCAGACACAAGCCTGTACATTTACACCGCGTACAACTATAAATGTCATCGAGTAGGGTGGCAAGACAATGAATTTTGTTGGAGCAATAATTATAGGTTTAAATACTGGTAAACTTCCATCAGAATTTAATTTTAAAATTTCTCCATTCAAGCGAATATCTCTGAAATTGAACAAAAAAAAAATTTATTATTTTTTGTTGAAAAACAAAAAAAAAAAAATTAATATCAATAAAATCAATAATTAATGTACCTGGATTTTAAATAATCTGCTGTGAGAATATATAATAATATCTCGGATGTTTTTACATGATTTACTTGAAGTGATATTTTTGCAGTTTTGTTGTCAATATTCATTCCATATACAGTTATTGAAGGTACATGAGTAATCATAGCTTTTTCAGCAGTACAGTGTGCGTAGAAACGGAGCGATTCAAAATTAAGAGGACCGATTAACTGCAATACTTTGTTCGAGACGAATTGCTTAAACATAACACTAACCCACCAGTCCGGATTGGGATTTAAATCCGGACCAACCATCGCATAATTACCACCAAATAATGTTTGCCTTATCACTACATCAACACCTACACTTGCACTGTAGCCAAGTTTATCTAGCCACAAAAATCCTGCGACAAATCGGTCAGAAAGTTCAGGTGCACCGCCACCATAAGCAGAACTCGTTTCTGCTGTAAAACAAATTGACAATCACTGGTACATATATTTAACAGAGATTAAATATAATGTTAAATATAAAAAATTGTGTTCAACATACATATCCACATTTTTATATTTTGCCTGGCATCTTTAATTGCAGCTTTCACTTGATTAATTTGTATTGGTAAACGATTAAATACTTTAGGATTGATAAAATCCTTTATTGTTGCTTCGCGACCATTCAAATAATATTGATGCCATGTGACGAAATCGATACTATATTCATCATTTTTTAAAAACTCCACTGCATACAATTCTCCTGCTCTTTTTTCGTCACCAATGTGATTTACTTCAGGGCCAACTAAAATACTAGACTCGTATCCCAGTTGATTTAAAAGTGCACGTAAATGAGAGTAATCACTGGCTAATTGTTTTGCTGACACAGTTATATTAAAGACATGTCTGAATGAATTCGGTTCTGTCAATAAAATATAACGTTATCAATTAATTGATTGATCAATTATCTTGATAAATTCCTCTGAGAATTTTTTAAAATACCATTGCCCATTTGCCAATCTATTTCCATGTTACGTCCTTTAGAGAAATTTATAATTTCTCTAGCATTTGTATCATTCCAATTACCATTAGCATCCCTCAACAAAACATTTAGATCAAACATCATTCTGATTCCTGCCTTGTTGATAAATTCATACACTGCTAGGTAATCCTCTTTGGATAAAGTGAAATTACTAATGTCACTACCATCCACAGGATTTATCAGTGTTTTTGAAACATTCTGTAAAGTTTGATCAAAAAATAGACAATCTGCTGAAGTTCCACCTACTCGAGCAAATGCAGGACTTAAATAATGAGCAAGATTAATGAATCGATTATCTTGAATGGGAAAATGTTTCATATCACGTAGCAATGATGAATCCAAACCAAAGGATAAAAAACGTTTGGATGTTGTATACAATAGAGGTGCTGTTGCATCAAGGATAATTGTATGAATCTTTAATGGCTGATATAAATTAAATGTCAACCATATTAATAATATTGACATTAATCCTGCTATGACAAAAAACCTGGGTGGTGACCATACTGTCGTATCTAAATACAAAATAAAAATAATATTATACATGTTTCAGGTTGTAAATAGCAAATAATAATTTATTTTAAATATATTTACTAGATGGATTTTTTGCTTCAATATTGTGATACTGATTCCGGATCCATATGCTATCATCAAAATTTGACATCTTCATTGTAGAAAAATGATAAAAATTTCTTTCAATATGAAACAAAATAAAATTGATAACAGAAGTATTGAAATTGACAAGCTAAATTATATTTGGGCCAATTTTCATTATTCATTTTGTTTACATCGTCATTATTAAAAATGGCGATTGTACAAAAATTACGCGGCAATATTCGAAAAGTGAAGGGAAAAAACTGGAATTAAGGAATAGGGAAAGTGACTGATGTGTATGTAATCAACTGATGGATGAAATCATAGAATAGGACTGGTAATGGCCGCCGTAGACCAAGCTGTCAAGAGGGTACTGACCATTATATGAACGTTTTTATTACACCAGTGAATTTGCATTTGTGAGGTTAATCACTTAAAACGTCAACACTATTTCTATTCATAATAAACACATTATGTAGAGTTTTTTATTCAATGTTTTTTGTGATTTGATACTTGAGTTATTTGAGTTCATCCAACTCAATACTTATTACAGTTGTGAATGTAGAAAGAAAAAAAAATATATATATAATAATAATAATAACAATAATAATAATAATTTCAATCATGTATAATAACCGGAGGCGTACATTTAATTTTACATATGTTAGTTCGTGCGTTAAATACATGATATTTATCCTCAACTTTGTATTTTGGGTATGTATAATTATTATTAATAATTACTTTGATGTAAAATATTATTGATTTTCAATATATATATACATATATGTATTTTTTTTTATAGCTATTCGGAGGGTTGCTGATTGGTGTGGGACTTTATGCTTTTTATGACAAATGGCAAACCACTGGATCAGTGCGTGTAGAAAATGTTTATGATGTTGTTTTGAACATCTCACTGGTTATGGTGATAGCGGGTGGAGTTGTTTTTATAGTTAGTTTTGCTGGGTGTGTTGGTGCTTTAAGAGAAAATACATGTCTTCTTAAATTTGTAAGTAATATTAATGAATAATTTAAAATATAAATAATATTATTTTTATTTAATTATTCTTACAGTATTCATGGTGTTTATTGGCATTTTTTTTGTTGGAAATGGGCGTTGCAATTGTTGGATTTGTATTTCCACATACTTTGCAATCTCTACTTGAAGAATCATTCACTGATAAAATTATACAAACATATAGAGAAGATCCAGACTTGCAAAATTTCATTGATTTTGGACAGCGTGAAGTGAGTGTATATCAGTTGCTTTAAAATACTCATAAATATCAATGAAATATTATTTGTCAACATTATTGTTTTAGTTTAAATGCTGTGGTTTGAGTCAAGAGGGTTATTCAGATTGGCAGAAAAATGAATATTTTAACTGTTCGAGTCCTGGACGAGAAAGTTGTGGTGTACCTTTCTCTTGTTGTATTAACACTACAGATATTTCTAGTGGTCTCGTCAATATAATGTGCGGGTATCAAATACAAATGCTTCCACCATCTGAAGCTAGTAAACGCATTTGGATAAGTGGCTGTATAGAAATTGTTCGCAGCTGGGCTGAACGTAATCTTTATACAATAGCTGGTATTGCACTTGGTATAGCGTTGAGCCAATTATTCGTTATTTATCTTGCTAAAACATTGGAAGGACAAATAGAGATGCAAAGAGCTCGATGGCGTTCCTGAGCTTGACCTCAGGCCACCTACCGCTACTTAATGGATTCTTCTGCAGTTAGGCAGGTGGCCAGTGGTCGTGTCAATCGCCAAGAAAGTGAAACCAGTGCAAATAGTCGCATGGCATTTCTTGTGTTGCTTGCAATATCTTTGTACGTCCTATGTATTTTTGCACTTATCCGACTCGGACTGTATTTTAGAAATTATTTTCACAAATATGTTGGTCGTGGTTAATTAAATATTAATGCGTCCTTTTCATACATCCAACAATCGCGACGCGAATCAATTTTTTTTTTTTTTTTTTTTCTATGATTAACAAACTTAGTAGGTAGTTTTCTAAAAATTTTTTTTCATTCATTTATTATTTTTGATTCAATTTTATTACAAAATATTAATAACTCAAATAATAATAATCTCGTGATAATTAGCTCTTATTGATGATTTTTTTTTTTTTTTTCGAAGAATTTTTTCGTAATATTCGTATATGTACTGAAACGCGTCATTGTCTTGATAGATTAATTATATTTACATATATATAGAGTATAGTATACATGTTTTATTGTCAATTATGTCGAAATATTTTTCAGAATATGTGTCAAACGTACAATTATTGCCATCTTATATTGAAATAATTAATGCTTACAATTTAAACTATATCCATATGAAAACGTATCTTTTCCATTTATAATTGTGGAAAGAGTAATATAAAATATACAAGAATAATGCGATATTGTAATTGAAATTTTTTTTTGTTTAATTTAAAAGGCCATATAATATGTATATGTTTTGACAACGTAAAGTTATTGATGAAATGAAAAACATAATTACAGCCACGTATAATTGTGTACAACAGTAATTATCCAAGTAATTTACCAGCTATTGAATAAACAAATTTCAGCAAAAGTAGTAATCGAATGACATAGGAATTTTTCCATTTTAAATAATTGAGAATAAGCGCTAATCGAAATTGACCAATTTCTAAGATAAATCATATTTATTTTTGACAATGCCTTCATGTTAAAACTTCTCAATATAAATAATCATTGATTCATTCTGTGTATCCGTATGTAGTTCCACGCTACAATTATATAAGAAACTGTATTTTATACAGTTGTATTTGCAACTGATATGCGAAATTTCATTATTGTACATAAAATTCAAATCATAGGTATATTTACACCAAAAAAATAATTGTCTACCTAAAAATTTGATTTTTAAAATTTTATGTTTTTCATAACTCTGTCTATTCATTAATTTGCTAAAAAACAAACAAAAAAGAAACAAAAAAAAAATAAAAAAAGTAAAACGTCCAGTGCCAAAAATGGATATTATAATATTTTGTTGATCTGATTCATAATTTTTTAATTAAAGTCATAGTTTTGACAATAATGTTATGAACGTATTTATTATTATTATTATTTTTCTTTTGTGTCAAGCAAGGTAGACGAGGAAAAAAAAAAGGAATCATTCGCATATTTTTAAATACTCACTGATAAATTTTAAACTATTGAATAAATAATATTACGAGTTAAAATCATACATACAATAAATATTTACTAGTTTTTATTAAGCTATCATATTGTTGTAAAGCCGACATTATCACTGCAGTGAATAAATAATCGTATATATATACATATATATACATGAATATATCGGCACAGTGTATTTATAAGTGTGTATATGTGTGTGTGTGTGTATGTGTTTGTGAAAATATCTATATGTATAGAATATGTACAAAAATTTTTTATCGCAATGTTATTATTACGAATGTGATACTTTGGGTCCACCCACGATACAAAATGAACCAATTACAAATTGTATATTCGTAATTTATAGCCAACAATGGTCGAATCAGGCACGAGAACTCTTGATTGGCTTTATTTGTCTCGAGCAATCATCTCCCCGGGTGTTAGCCCACATGCAATTATTCGCGCGAGAGCTTGATAATTTATCGCTATCACGCGTCCGTATCGACAGTGGTGGTGGTGGTGGTGGTGGTGGTGGTGGTGGTGGTACCGCACCTAAACCAATATTAACTGAGCGCAGAATCGATCTCGTTAAAATCGTATCGCGAATTTGTTATATTCAACAATTGGACACATGGTGAGTGTAATTGCAATACATTTTATTTCGTCCGATCGATTGGACATAATTTGCGATTTATCAAAAACTCGACTATTAAAAATGAACAGAACGAATGATAAACCATTGATTTATATTATTTATGTTTTATATATGTTCACAAAATATTAATACACCAGTTAAATAATAGAGCAGATGAATATAATAGGTAATAATGTGATACATTTTATCAATTAAATATAAATTATTAATATTTCATCGATAAAATTTTCAACTTGTAAATATATATCTACATTTAAATTCCACAGTTATTCTTACATGATTTACGTATCTGTGTCGAAAGAAATGAGAGGGATCCATCGTTTTTCGATATACCTGCGCGTGGGTGATTGATCGAGCATGCGCCTAAGAATGTTCTAATCGTTGTTGATCGGGAGCCAACGCGCGTGGTATCTCATTAAAAAAACGTTCACGATTTCTCCCCTCCAATTTTTATATTATATCTTGAAAAAAAATCTATACTTGTATATTCAAGCACCTATACAAATATCCACGTATACATAATACACATATAAATACCAATAGACCTAATAAACTACAAATAATTTTTCTTACATATCAGACAAAATTCTTGATTAGGGCTCAATTTGATTTAAATTAAGTATATCCAATTATCTATTGATTGACGAGACGAAAAAAAAAAAAAAAAAAAAAAAAAAAACTAAAAACTTGTTTCTATACATTTTGACGAGATAATTACATGTGTAACTTTCAAAACTATAATATATATATATAGATATACATATAGATTTTGGATTAGAGTAGGAAAAAAAAAAAAAAAAAAAACATACATATATACATTGAAATGATATTCATGGTGAGGTTATTTAGGCAAATTTTTGGGTTGCACTATTCGACCATAGAGTTAAACTGTCAAAGAAATATATATACATATATTAAAAGCGGTTTGTTTAGACGTGGGCATAATACCCGCGTGAGGCCTGTAATCATCGCGGGAATGGGTGGGATTATATATATATATATATATCATGTGCGGGATATATAAAGGTAGAAAAAAATAAGGGAAAAAAAAAAAAAATTATATATGTATACATGAATACCTGTGGCGCATCATCTATGCGAGCTGTATGTTATATATGTGAATAAGTTTGAAGACTATGGGCGGAGTTGATGGAGGAGTTTTGAGTTAATTTCGGGTTAGCTCCAGGTTTTTCGGCTACTTTGTGGCTCTCTCGTTCTCCAACTATTCAGCAACTCATTAATAGACCACTATAAAATAATAGTATATTTCTATATATTAAAAATGATCATGTGAGAGTTTTTTTTTTTCATATTTTTTTTTTTTTTTTCTTATTCTATAATGTCAGATTATCATAATATATATATATAATCAAATACACACACACACACACACACACACACTTGGAATAGCAGAAAAATAATTCCTAATATCAATGATGATGTAAAAATGTGTATGTGTGTGTGTGTGTATGTGTTTGCTTTGATCAAGCATCAAACATAAAAGTTGAATGACTGGAAAATAAGTGAGTTGGATGGTTGGAAATTAAATGAGTGTGCATTGGCATATACCTATGGATTTGATGGTGAATAATTGAAGTGTTGTATATATCGTATCGTCCTTTCTGGGCCCTCACGGATATCATACACTTTGAAATGTACATATATGTACAGTGTGTTTATTGTTGTTCCTGTTGCCAGTGAGACGAGATCCGCAGCAACACACACTATTAATTTATTCCTCAGCTAAAGTATGGCCTAAGTACGGTGCAAACGTGCTTGAAGGCATGAGAGATTCCAATAGCCGCGATCGGTTGGCGCGATATTCCGGCGCGGCATAAGAGTGCAAGAGAGACTCTGGGATAGCCTGATTGCAGGGTGCCCGTAGTGGTGTTTGCTTTATAAATCGTGTGCGCGGATCGAAGGCCGATCAACGCTACAATATAACGAGTGGGAGAAATATAGGTACACCTCATGTACAAGTCAATAGAATGAAGAAAAAAAAATAATAAAAATAATAAATAAATAAATAAATAAATATATAAATATATAAAATGTATAAACAAATAAAATTAAAAAAAAAAAAATATATATATATATATATAGTGGGCATATAACTGACTATGTAACATTCATACATATGATTTGATCGTATCAAATTGAAATGCTACGCAAGCAAAGTTCGATTGAAAATTAACCCTCTATGTAGGTAAGTATATTTTTTTATTTATTTATTTTTTTTTTTATTATTATTTCAATCGTCCACACAATATTACAGAGACCTCACCTTCAGTCAGGTTGTGTGATGCCTTGAGCGTTAATTTTATTTTCTCGTCTCGTGTTTCATTTTTTTTTTTTTTTTTTTTTTCTCATTCTTCTTTCGAGCGGTAACTTTTTTTTTTTTTCTTTCTTTCTCCCTCCGATTCTTTACAATTAGGTAATAACCCAGTGATTATACTCGTCTTTGGTTCGCAATTTTTTTCGCAGTTGTGTTTCTTTTCCGTGTTTATTCTACATATATATTCACCAGAGCAAACACGCCATCAGTTATGAAAAAAAAAAATTAATAATAAAAATAAATAAATAATAATAAATATATATATATATATATATATATATACATAAGAGGATGATAATAATGATGATTATACGTATACAATAATTACATGTAAATGTCACTCGTTTTCGTATTTATTAATTGTCAATATATTAATAACTGTAAATATACCTGAAATAAAAATTATAACATAAAAGAAAAGAGGGAAAAAAAAAAAAAAAAAAAAAAATAGTGACAATAATAATAAATGAATAAATAAAATAATAATTAAATTAATAATATTATTATCATAAATATTTATTGAATGAATAAATATCATATATATTTAGATGAATGGCGAGAAATCACGTTGTCTCGCGCCAGGGTTGACTGCCACTGGTCTGCATTGGGAACGCCCCCTTGTTTGAGAAACTACATATAGTTGTCTCTCTTGTATATTCACACACACATACATACATATATATATATATAAAAATACGTATCCATGGATATCTCTACCCGAGTCTCAGGCATTAACGGTGTATATGTACACGTGGTATTGAAAGAATATGCATGTCTGAAAGAGTGAGAAAGATTAAGTATATAGAATAAATAAAGATAAAATAATATATATACATAGTTGCACTGTAGTTGATTACGTTGCGGTTGCTTGCCTTTTATATATCCGTGTGTGTTGGTTCCCATAAGGTGGTCGGTAGTTAGCACCCCATTACACTATGCTTACCTATCATCAATGCGCGCCAGTTTTACGTGAGAGTATATATCTCTCTTTGCTCTATCTACTCTATTTTATATTGCAATTTCTTCATGAAATCACGAATAAAGTATTTAGCATGAGCAAACAGTGCGGTGTGTGTATCATCAAATATAACCCAGAGGTTTTTGTATCCATCAATTTTGTATTTATTTATGTTTTATATATATGTGGAGAATGAAATAAAACCCGGAAGCTCAATTGCACGTATAATTATATGGGATAAATTATTTTTAACTGCACGGTAGGCGATTGATAATTTCAATGCAACTGAGTATAAAGTATATGTGGATATGATGAGAATACGTATGAGAAAAAAAAGGAAAAATATAAATATATATATATATATATATATATGTATGGGTGAAATAAAGTGTGAACATGCTTGATAAATTTGGTTAAATGGCTGTTGATTTTAGGTGCTTGTAATGGAACAAGTCGTGTATACTTGCAAAGTCCGACGGGCTTTGCAAGCAATCCATCACGGATCATTAGATGCCAAAAGGTAATATATACCATGTGTTTATCGAAAATTATTTTTAATATAGAGAAAGAATAAAAAAGGAGAATGAGTAAATGAGTGTGCGACACCGTTTAAAGTGCAACAAGAGAATCAAGAATATATATATATATATATATATATATATATATATATATATATATGGATATATTTACAAGAAAAAAAATAAAAAAATAAAAAAAGAAGAAGAAGACACAACAGCGGGAGTAAAGAAGGAGAGTAAAATATAAAAGGGGGATGGGAGAAGTGGGACTATATAATAAAGCCGATACGAGCAACGGTAATGGACCATAATGAGGCAACCATAAGTATAGGTAATGATCCGTGGCAGGATGGCCCCTCCGGTACTCCCGATACTCCATTTAGTCCTCGTATACACGCTTCGTCTTTTCCCTATAGCGATATGGTGTTCTCCTCGCGCACATTTATTTACTTATATTTACTTATACACTTATTTACTTTGCTCGTTTATGCGCGACGTGATGTGGCCCTGATGTACTGCCGCGCCACGTTTTTCTCTTTCTCTCTCTTTTAGTTTCTGCTTCAATTCTGCCACGATAGATAGTACCATCTCTTGGGACTCAACGGTGCAGTCCCGTGCAGTCGGTCGAATCAATTTAATCGTATCTCGTTCCGAGAAAATCATAGGTGTTGGATAGTTATTTAACTTCAAGATGCTGGGGTCCACGCGATAACACCGATGGTTCTCAACTTAATAATTTTAATCTCTGTAAAATAGAACAAAAAATAATAATAAATAAATAAATAAATAAATAAATAAATAAATAAATAGAATAATATGATAAAAATAAATGAAATTATATGAAAAAAAAAAAAAAAAAATTTAGTCAACAGCTTTGGAATATAAATTTTTTATATTGAACAATTACATTATTAAATTATTTTCTTATTTATTGATATATATATATATGCAGTCACGCATTGAATCGGTGTGAATTAATCGAAGATGAATAAAACCCGCGTCAAACAATAGGGGACCCGACACGTTTTGATTCTCCCCGTCATTATATGTATATTGCAATTGCATACATTCATAATTGATATATACCTTCTATATATGTATATTATTTCAACTGTAGTATAGGGATGATAACAATGGTGCGGTAGTGTGTGGTGTTTTTAAAATATAGCCGTGGAAATCCACAAGCGTTGCACGCTTTTCCGACATCAATCGCGAATAAATGGCTTGATTAAATTCGCCATTTTGCGCGCAATACAATCTTCAACATACTGGTACATATATATATATATATATGTGTGTATTACTCTTTGATTTTGCGCCATTGTGTCTGATATGTTTAAACCAATACATACACGTATACGCGACGCCTCGTTGATCATCCGGATGAATTGTGGCTGCCTGATATGTGGCCTTCCCCTCATTGCATGTAAACAGTTCACAGCCTCCTCTCTTTTATTATTTTTTTAAATATATATATATATATATGGTTTTTTCTGCGAATAAACGTGTATATAATAAAGTTCAACTCCTAAATCACGATGAAATTTTATAATCGATAAAAAATTGTATCATAAGAAAGAGACCGTTACCTGTCGTTATTTTTTTTTTTTTTTCTCCTGTGTCACGTGAATCTTCTGTATTTGTATAAGAAAAAAAAACGAAAAAAAACCTCACAATAAAAATTTAACAATATATTTTTGTGGCTATACATTGTGTAACTCTCGTTGATGAATTCAATAAATTTTTTTATTTTATTTTTTTTTATTTTATCGATGACAAAGTTTTCACATTGGGCTCATATATTGGACAAAGTCGTATCCAAGTGACATATCATCATCAGTGTCTGTATAGGGGTGTTGTTCCAAGTGGTTTATACACACCGGTGCTATATAATAAGAAGATAAAGGGAGACAGTGAAGTATATATACAAAGGGAAAAAGGGCAAAGATGAAATAAGAAATGTGAAGTATATGAGAAGTAAGAAGAGATGGGGAAAGCAAAGGCGTGCACAATGCTCGCGCATTGGTGTTTTGCTGGGGCCTATGTGTGCACAGTCGCCATGTTTGAATCCCCCACTTGAATTCGCGTGTGCGTGATGATGGGGAAGAAAGAAAAAGAGAAAGAGAAAGAGAGAGAGAGAGAGTAATACTATCGTAGTGAGAGCATATCTGACAATGCGTGTGACAATATGTATAAGTGGATATACATAGATATTATGATATACAGCGTTGGGTTAATATTTGTCACATATAACGTGTATACATTTACACGATGAAGCGAAGATAAATTGCTAATGATAAATTGAGGGGATGAAAATTTAATAAAGAAATTTTAATTACAGGAGTGATTTTGATATGTGAAAATATATATATATATTTTTTTTTCTCGTAATTATTACGAATAATTGACAATTGCAATTTCACATTGATCATCGTGTATCACTTATTCTCCATTGTCACTTGTTTAATTTTAAAAATATCATAATTAATAATAAATTTTTTTTTAATGTCACAAATGTCCATTAGTCAATGTTATAATTCAACTTGTATTATATTTAATTAAATATTGTTGAGAGTATATTATATTATAATGAAATAAATAGGATAATAAGTATAATGAAATAATTTTGTTGACGAGGTTTTTTTTTTTGTTTTCTGTTTTTTTTTTTCATAAACGAATCAGTAGATACATGCGAGTTAACTGATATGATTTAGGTGTCAATTTACCTTTGCAGTTTGTGAAAAGACAAGCGTGGGTAGAAATAAAGTATTGGAGAACTATCTGTCTGTACAACGGGTTGTTGGTGGTTTTGCATTGCATCGCATACAATCAGGAACATCAAGCATAAGATCTCGTTCACAGATCTGTGACCCTTATGTCTATATTTATATATACGTTACGAATAAATATCCTCATTCTCTCCTACTCCATCGTATAATCGGAGAGACCCTCCACACCCACCCGCGCTGCGACAAAAAAACACTTCCCAACTCCAGACGTATTAATTAAATGGCTCATTTTCATCGGAGAACGAAGAGAAAGAAAAAAAAGGAAAAAAAAAAAAAAAAAAACCAATGTGAATTTAACGCCCATCGTTGACTAAATGCATTTCCCAAGTGGTGGTCTCAGCATCCAGCTGGAGGTCTCTCTTCGATCCGTTTCATCTTGCTTTCTAGCCAATCACATTGGTGAATATCCACGCCCATTGGTAGCTGCTTGATTCAAGCCACTCCTCTTGTAGAGGGCCGATACTTCCCCACTGTTTGCCTTCCTAATTGAGATGGCGGGGAGAAAAAACACCACGTAAACTTCCTCCAGGCAGTTCGCGGCTCTGTTGTCCCCCACCCTGAAACAACATCAACCGGCTCGTTTAGCCGGTAATTTTCTCAAACACTAGCAAGCGCTCATGCCAGAAGCATCTGTTCAGTGAGATCGCGCTTTCAATAAAATTTTTTTTTTTTTCGTTTATATTAAGGCGGTGCGTGTTAAATTTTGCAAGTGTTTAAATTAGTCTATATATATATATATTCGCAATATAGTATATAGTGCGTGATTATATTATTTCTAATGTCTAGAGTTGCTCAATGATTATTGATGAGACAATTTGAAGACCGTATATTATTTGTGAATTGTGAATGAGTGACAAACTGATTGATAGTGATAGAATTTAGTTCTATTTTGTAATCAATTACAGTTCAGAGACAGTTTTATATAATTTATAATTAATAAAAATTCATTTCATAGTGAATGTGCTGTTGACAATGGTGAATGATGCAGTCTGTTTGAATTATATAATTCGTGATTGTGCCTGCAAAGAAAAAATATAATAAATATATATATATATAAATATATATGAAAGTTTTTGATAAAATAAAAATTGTGACTGATGAGAACGAAGATATAAGTGGTGTATAATCTATACCTTGTGGCTATTGGAAATGTCAATGAGAAGTGGAACAGCGCGACGACAATTAGTGACTATGCCCGTATAAATTCTCATTATTATCATTTTCATTTATATTATCAACATTATTAAATACTAAGTATAACCGGTGATTATCCACCGGTTGCCGTCGGGTGGACGGTGGTGCTCCAGGTATATAATTGAAGTAGGTAAATTAGTTAAAGAAACACGGAGAAGCAGTGTATACAATGATGCCGCTCGCTCCGACGCCAATAGTCCCAGTACCCTCAAAGCCAAAAATTGGCTTTAGCATTGATTCCATTGTGGGTGGCGGGGGTCGTGAAGATAGATTACATGAAAGAGTTGAGATTGAACGTGATGGTAGTCCAATGGACGTTGTTGAGGGTTCCTCATCACCTCGAGCAAGACGAGTGGTTAATCGATCACCTGGTGCTCACTCTGAAGGTTCAGACCGTCCATTGTCCAGGAGTTCATCTGTTGAATCATATCCAACATCAAGGCACACACCATCAATGCACAATGGCCATTCTATAGGTAATCAACGTCATCATCATCATCACCATCATCATCATCATCTTGCGGGTTTGACGAGTCATTTGGATTATGGCAGGACACAAACTCGAAGTCACAGCGGTGGTTCTACACCGAATAATAGTCCAAGTCCACCACATAGAATATCTCACGGTGATTCACCGGTTAGTTCACATCCACAACCACCACCGGGTGTAGTTAGACCAAGTCCAAATTATCTTGGACCACCACCCGGTGCTGCAACTGCTGCTGCCGTCGCTGCAGAACAAATAAAATCACTTTATGGACTTCAACCGGGTCACGGTGCCGGTCCACAGGCCAGTCAAACGGAATATCATACCCAACAATTTGCATTAGCCGCAAATTTAGCTGCAGCCCAACATTTTCAAGCGTCAAATTTGGCTGTTGCATTACAAGCACATCATGGAGCATCACCTCACGGTGCGCCTCATGGTCCTTATACTCATGGAGCTGCTTCTGGACCTCATCCACCACCACATCCTCATCAACCACCTCGTGACAGTTATCCACTGTTTCCTTGGCTTTTGTCACGACACGGCAGATTATTTCCCCACAGGTTTCCTGCCGGTAAGTTGTAATTCATTTTAAAACGAACATTATCATTTTAATAAACACTTCAATCTAATACACGTGTCGTAAATATATTCACACTATTATGAATTTTTTTTACATATTTAGTTCTAAGAAAAATTACGCAACATTTCGTAACTGAGATTTTGCAATAAAAAGTGCACAGCTGATCTATGCATGTTTTCACATATACATATATATATTTGTTTTTATACAATGAATACATTATTACCAGTACATGCATCATCAACAGTGCGTGCACAATCGTCATTGCTTGAAATTTTTGTTTCACTTATATCGCGTGTTGATAAAGACATTAACCCCGCATTTCTTCCGTATTTATATATAACATATAAAGTTGGCAATATATATATATATATATATATATATATATAGATATAACATATACCAAGTAAGAAATATATTGAGTTCAAGTTCCTTAGTTGATGGAGTGTAACAAATGAGAATAAATTATCATTATCTCAGTATGATAAGAGCTAATGATCACAAAATTGATATTATGTATGTGGCCTCACTACTTTTATTATATTGTTAATGATGATTATTTTCCTATTTTGGGGTCAGGTTGTAGATATATTTATATTCATTTATTTATTTATTTATACATAAATATATATATATATATATATGTATACTTAAAAGAGCCTGTTCTCGTTTCCGTCTAAGTAAATTCTCATAGAAGGCCAATAAATCTAATGACTCGATGCTCTGCATCATTGACCCAGTATGTAAGTGAAACGCTTGCCGATGGGTATATATATATATAAATATATATTTATATATATTGTGAAGTAAATGCACCAAGCAATCATTTTCAATTTTTTCTTTAGACATACAAGATAATTGGATATGCCAATATGTCACGATAAATTCTTTA
This sequence comes from Dinocampus coccinellae, assembly GCA_963920625.1. NCBI lineage: Eukaryota > Metazoa > Arthropoda > Insecta > Hymenoptera > Braconidae > Dinocampus > Dinocampus coccinellae. The sequence goes on from OY987184.1 coordinate 15,533,369, forward strand.
ATCATATCACGCGATTGAGTCTTTCAATTTTTCATGCTCAAATGTTGTGAATATATTTATACGAAATATATTAAATTTATAAAAAAGTAATAAAGTAAAAAAAAAAAATATATATATATATGAAAATTCAAGCGTTTAGTTGTGAATTTTTAATTCAATGATATAAACATGTCAATTTTATATACAATGCAGTTTATCTAAATAATTTTCCTATCCTGATAATTAATATATATTATTACTTGTATATATATAGCGGTTCATCACTGATAAAAGTGGTCATTTACGTATTCAACTTTGATAATATTTGCGCAATTATGTCTCACTTAATAACATTCACATTTTCATTACTTAATGAGTTGTTGGTATAAGGTCATGAGTCGTAATATTACGATAGCATTTTTTTTTGTTTATCATGTATACAAAAAAAGTTACACATTAACTTTTGACACTTGATTTACACAATGTATGACATATTATAGAAAAAGAGAAAAAAAAAAAAAATAATAATAAAATAAAAAATACAATATAAATGATGAAGTATCAAAGCGTGTGAAGTGAAGAAAGATAAACGTTCTTCTTATAAGCACTCGATATGATACTATAAACGAAAAACGATCTTGACAAAAGCGGGTTAATCGTCATTGTCAAATTGTCATTTATCCACGGACACGCTCTGCAGGATACCTTCACAACGTGTGATAGTTATAGCAGCAGTGTTAGTTATTGTAGCAGTAGTAGCAGTAGTAGTAGTAGTAGTAGTAGTAGTAGTAGTAGTAGTAGTAGTGATCTCTTCACAATTTTTTTATTTTTTTTATTTTCATCTCTCACCTCTCCACAAGGCTATTGTGAACTTGTTTCACGCGTTTTCAGCTTATGATACATTCTATTGTCAAGCAATGAACCCCGCCCTCCATGATGTCTTTTATTCGCCCCACTTCTAGTTATATACATATACATATATATATATATATATATATATATTATTATTATTATTTCATCAAAAAATATCCCGGGGGGCTAGAGCTACTGAAAAAAAAAAAGATATATTTTTTTTCTTTTTGTCCTTCATCGATGACTACTTCATTGATTTATATATTCACTGCCACTTTTTTTTTTTTGTTTTTTGTTTTTTTTTCCTCAACATGATATACATATAATGTTGAATATAAAAGCTCTGTCCAATCGACTGATATATCTTTATGTTGAATAATATGCCTTGATTGAATTATGTGAGCAACATACAGTGTCAAGTTTCACAACTGTATCTACAGAAAAAAAATAAAACATTATATGAAAGAAAGTATAACTGTTATCGACTCATGTGTATGTATACAGTGATGAAGTAAATTATTTTTTATAAAAAAAAAAAACAAAAAAAAAACACCAACGATAAAATAAACGCATACCTTAATATATTCTTGTATGTTTGTGTACACTTTGCAATCGATCATGAAGTAAGTTTATACATATATATATTTATATATATGTGAGTGTGCATTTGTATATATACAACAAGTTGCTCACGCGATTTCGCCCAGCAATTGACGATGGCAAATCGTATATCGTTGCATTTACCGCACGCCCCGAATTGCATAATAATACTAATGACCCTGATGGGCGAAAGAATTTGTTGAAAAAACATTTGACTGATTCTCAGTACATGGATTAATTAAAAATACATTAGTGACAGTACGATGAGAGAAAATAATGATAATAATAATAAAATAAATAAACAAAGATGAAGTATAATAAAAGTATAATGGGGACAGGAGAGCTACAAGCTAAAATGGTGACTCTCCATTACACATTCAGTTTGAATACACGTGTATATATATATATGAATAAATTCCCAATTCTATACATTCACATATTTTGCCTTTTTATCATTTATTTATATATTTATTTATTAAATATTTTTTTTTTTGTTTTTTTCCTCATCTTCTTCAACATCTCCTGTTCAATGTGGAGAAGATAATTTGATACGTTCACCGTTTAGTATTATTTTCGAGTAATTCCAAGTCGCTCTGGGCGTCCCAGCTGCGTGCGCACCGCTCCAGCTTCTCGTAATTACTGCCCGTCATTTTATCTCTTTCTTCTCTCGCACTTTTTTTCTTTTTTTTTTTTTTTTTTTTTCTCCTCTCCTACTCTTGTTTTCTATAGGTAAAAATAAAATATAACAATTTAAATCACATCGTCTTATAAATAATATTCTCCACGTACACATGAACAATTATAATTTCTATATACTTCGTAATTCATTATCATCAGGTATAGTTATATATTTGTATATATATTTTATATATGGATATACATGGCCACTAATTGAAAAAATAAAAAAAACAAAAAACAAAAAAAAAACAAAATTATTATACATATAAAAAAAAAAGGAAGTTTCTATTTGCTAAGCCTATGTACTTGTATATATATATACATGTATATATACCATACCTCGTGTATTTATCGTCGCTCCTTTCCTTTATTACTTGCAACGTGTATCTCGAACAACTTCCGGCGTCGCTGGCGCGTGTATCGGACGATCGACAGGCGCCTTTCGAGGTAGAATACTCAATTAGGTGGTCACAATAACACGCAGCTCTCGCGCGCTTATCTTTACGCGAATGGGTGCGCGCGCGCGCGCGCGCCCTTTTACATACTTTAACATGTATATATATATATCTATACATAAACGATATATATATTCAGTTGAATTACAATGTACGATGTTTTAATAATAAATTTATACAATCATAGGCTGAATTTACTTACTGCGTATCCGGTGATTTATACACACACATATATATATATATATATATGTGTGTGTGTGTGTGTGTATGTTGATTATTTGCATTTTATTTATTTTTGTTTCAATCAGGTCCAGACATTCCCGGATTTCTTCTACAGCCCTTCAGAAAACCCAAGAGAATAAGGACAGCATTCAGTCCAAGTCAATTGTTAAAGTTGGAGCATGCCTTTGAGAAGAATCACTATGTGGTTGGTGCAGAGAGGAAACAACTCGCGCAAACATTGTCGTTAACGGAAACGCAGGTGAGAGTTTATGTGTGTAGTCATTAAAGTTTCTCAACCGTGTGATATCCATCTATATAATAGAGAATATAATATATTTCGTCTGTGAACACACATGAGAAATTTCATATTAAATACACATATATATATATATATATATAATTTTGTTGAATAGTTAGTTATTATTGTAGATTGCTATATTCGCCTCGGGCAATTAGTTATCTGAGAATTAAGTTCACGCAAATAGTTCACCACGTATAATTGGCATCGCATAATAAAGCAATATATATGAGTCAATTTAATGAACAAAAGAGGCTAAATTGAAAAATAATATTCTTGAATGGTTTCATAGTCAAACAGGTGGACAATGAATTGAAATAATTATTCGTATATTACTCAATACGTTTTATCTATCACCTGATTTCATATCCTATATAATCATAGTTCAATTAATTCTATTATTGCACTACATATAGTGAATTATATATTCATATGAACGTACATTCAATTCATTTTACTAATCTCGTTATACATATATATATATATAAAATACAAATATATAAAATAAAAATACATATACATCCACATACATAATGTTCAATTAATTAAAACAGTTTAATTACACGCGACAATTCATATATAGAATATAAGAGGGGGAAAAAAAAAAAAAAATTAAATTAATTTTCTGGACATTTGTGTGATGAGGTAATTAATTAAAATAAAAAATTATAAAGGAGCAAAGGAAAAATATATGAGTAAAAAATAGTGAGAAAGAAGATGATTACACGTATTAGTGATGGTTGGAGCTACAGAGATAATATATTTTGTGTATAAATCATGTCGTGCGAGTGTCATCATTTCACGTTGGTTTATACACTCTTATATGTAGAGTCGGTAGAGTCTCTCTTCTGTACACACTTGCACCATTCTATTTATACAAATGTGTTTTGCACCATTGAATATATATGTATATATATATATACTGGGACATTTTGTATAGCGATGTGTAAATCAAGCGGTTAATCGTTTCTTATCGTTGAAAGAAAGAAAATGGACTCGTAGTTATAATTGCCTATATATCAATTATTGTATTTCGTGTCGCTAATATTCCAAACTATATACGTACACGCCAATAATATTTCATATTCATATACACACACATATATATATATGAGAATTTTGTCAAGTATATGTATTTGTTTGCTCTCATTGTAACAAAACATATATGGTACTAACTCACGACCTATTACGCTGCCACGTACGGTAATGGAGAAGTTTGCATATTATGCAGGACGCGTACATAGTCGCTATGCATAATGAGGCGCGTCGTTGCTCGACTGGGAAATTAAGTGTGCCTGTGTCATTCATCAAGCCCAAGTGAGTACAGTGGGCAGAAAAGAAGAAAGAGAGAAATTTTATATCCTTTATACACTATCAAACCAAGATCATTAATCTATAACAGATGGACAATATATATAAATTAAATTAAATTTCTATTGAGTAATGTTCAATGTCAAACAATCAATAAATGGAAAGGACATTGTACCAGTAATTCAAAATAGCATCAGGCAATTACGTGCTATTATATTCATGTATATATATATATATATATAAACACACACACACACACACACATATTTATATATATTTATTACTTTTCACATCACGATTACCGGTGCGTCACTCGGAGTTCGTGCTTCGTCTTTGGTTACAAAATTTTGTTCTTATTGTATGAGTACACTACTCATTTAATCACGATGAGTGTAATTCATGTGTATTATTAATTCTTCAATATAGTTTTTATCTTCATCCACGTATATGAAAATAATAATAATAATAATAATAATAATTACAATTTTTTGTGTAAAAAATAATATCGTTTTTAGTGAAGAGAGAAGATGTACGACATTTATATTGTGAATTTTGTCCCAAGTAAACCCACTGGATGATATCATTGTGAATATGATAATGTTCGCCACTATAATGGAGTCGTATATGTAATTTTCCATAGATTATACATATACACTGTATGTGTAGATGTGTGGGTGTGTGTATATATGTATTTTCATTTACCTTGGCAACCCCAAGCGCGTCGTTATTAAACACGTACACCGATGGAAAAATAATATGGACAATTTATTTAGCAACGGGGTGATGGATTTGTACGGGAGATTAAAAATATTGTTTTATATTTGAGTATATATAATATTTCTGTGGGGAGCGTGACCCACGCGAATCCATGGGATTATCTCGTTGATCCATGCAATCAAATTTCCCTTCGGTGTGTCCCTATTGTCGCACTCTGTGTACTCCAATAGAACTGAAAAATAAAAAATATTTATTATTGAAATATAATATATACATGATTGAATGTAACAGAGAAAAAATGAAAAAAAAAAAAAAATAAATAAATAAATAAATAATATTTTTAAACTACAGTGGGTGAAAGAAAGAAAATTAATTAGCTATTTACCAATTCAAATCACATATTTTTATACATATATCAGTCATTGTTGGTGGACACATGTCCTATTTTGGACCTCGCCCTTATGAGAAATCTCGCGATATCTTTTATATCCGGCAACGTTCACACTCGCTTTACCTATAAGGTCCTCGCCTGTCACTTAGCAGTGAACAGTTGCCAGAGAGCACGTTCTTTCAATTACGCGAAACCGCCGCCTGTAAACCTCTTCTTCCACTTTATCCTTTATACAAGAGAATTTCTCTCGTTCCAACTGATGTACGATGGATGGACAGATGATATCTCTAATCCAATACCTACAGAAAATATAAAAAATAAATAAAAGAATAAAGAAAAAAAAAAAAAAAAAAAAAATTGTCGACCAACATTTGGATTTGTCACAAAGAATCGGCGCACGCAAAATATGGCAGTGATAAAATAAAAAGGTAAGGGGGAGGGTTTGTCTGTGTTGCGGTGTTATTGCGCGGGGTTTGCACAAGGGGTGGTTGATTCTGTGCGACAATCCCCCTTTCTTTTCCTCTCTTCTCTGTGACGGGAAAGAGAACGAGACTTTAGCCAATGGTTGAAGAGCCATCGGGGTTGTTACTATGGCGACTGTTTCGAGGGGATGATTACTAAATGGGGGTAACTCGATTAAGGCCACGAGATTCTTGAGCTTGACAATAAACGACGACCAATGTATATATATATATATATATATATTTAGTGAAGAGAGAAATTTTTAACAGCTCCGTTGGGTGTACGTAATAGGATGTCTTCTATTTGTTCACTTAATCACCTAATAAGTATCGTCACTTGGTGTCCACTCAAGACCAATATATTACAAATACAAATTATAAATTCACCCACTCATTGTCACAATTATCTACGAGAGAAAAAAAATATAATAATAATAATAATAATAAATAACACAATAAAAATTAATTAAATAAAAATAAAGTAAAAGAAAATAAAAGGAAAAAAAAATATATTTGAAAAAGAGACGTAAGATGAAAATATATAAATACCTTTATTTATAAACGTTTGTTAGGTTTATCCATCGTTGGGTTAATCCGGGTCTTGTCAAAACCGCGTTCGACGAGGGTGTGTTAGTCAAACAGTGTCACATACAGCAAATGGCATTGAGCGTGAATGCTTGGTGTGTATCACAATGGCGATTTAACGCGTCGATAGTTTGAAAATCCAAGTATATATAGTTTATATAGTTGCATAGTTACAAGCCATCGTGTTTGGCTTTTGCGAGTGAGCTCTTATATACGATACACGATACACATACACACTTGTATCAACACTATATAATTCGACAATATTTCCCCTTTTTATTCAACGATACCGTTAGGGTAATGGTAATATACTTTGTCAATCTATCGTAGAGTCAATTCATGCACAATAGTGTAAAAGGGGAGGAAGAGTTGAATACAAGTTTATACAAGTATGTGTGTATGTCCATGTAATATAAACTTGGGGTTGTGTGACGCGAAAGAATCATCCGGCAATTGTGAATGGATAGTGCATTTAGGGATGGCTATATAGTATTTGATGGGGCGTTAGACCCTGAGGGTTGAACATTACACAGGGTTTTTTTTTTTTTTTTTCAAATATATATACAGTTGTCATTTAATTTGAACGACAATATCATTGGTCCGTATTTATTTCTCAGCCTCTATTCACACATATTTATATATAAATGTATATATTTTTATTTATTATTATAATTATAATTATTATTATAATTTTTTTTTTTTTTTTTCTATTCAATTGTATAATTATAAATGATTTGTGTTTCAGGTGAAAGTATGGTTTCAAAATCGCCGAACAAAACACAAACGTGTTCAACAGGAGGAAGAAGCTAAAGCACAACAACAAGCGGGCGGTGGCAATAATGCAAATGGCAATGGAAATAGTAACAATAAAAATACTCATCATGTTAGTAAATGGCAACAAGAGACTGGTGATTACCATCATGATGATGATGAGGACGATGACGGTGAATTGATTGATCCCAAAGCTGAAGACTGTTCGAGTGGTTCTGAAGCGTAGCTGGACGTTACATGTTTGGATTAAGGCGAAACAAAAAAAAAAAAAAAAAAGAATATATATATATGAATTTATTAATATTTTGACTTGGACATTGTGTGTCATACGTCTCAAGTGAACATTTTCAACTGTGCTCAGCTACATGTAATATATATATATAAGTTATCTTGCCATAAATTCCAACAATCCAATATCTTTCGTCAGGCGGAAGTTGGTGTAATGGAGCTATTGTCTGTCCAGACTCCACATTGGACAAGACGCTAAATGGCCACGCGCGTTCCGCCGGAAGTGTGAAAAGGGAGACTCGTCGTTGTGGAAGAGTGATTTCAAATATGAGTGGGGGATGAGAATGTCTTCCTTCGTGATGCAGAAAAGATACACAAAGGAGAAAAAAAAATATATATATAAATATATAACAACGTATGAATCGCATGCGTTCCATATTTTTTTTTTTGTTTTGTTTTTCGTACACAATAAATACTGATATATATATATTCCAAAATGTGTTTCTATTGTTGTCGTTGCGTCCAATTGGAATTGATCAGCCATATAGATATTTTCAATACACGCCATATAATGTGAAGCCATGTGTACCTGTAAATAAAAAATAAATAAATAAATAAAAAAAGTGACAGTGACAGAAAACTCATGGTATAGTAGTAAATAAAGGAAAAAAAAAAAAAAAAAAAAACAAACAAACAAACAAACAAAAAAATATATAGGAATATCATGATAATTGTGTATATAAATTTAATTGGAGCAATGAGTGCCAAACTTGATATTTATAAAAAGAAAAAAATAATAAATAAATAAAATGAAATAAATAAAGAATGAAGAAAAAAATTGCTGATAGTGAGATAATAATATGATACCAGTGTAATAAACAATGAAAAAAAGACAAGAAAAAGAAAAGAAATAAATAAATAAATAAATAAATAAAATTAATAAAATAAACAAAAATAAAAAAAAAATACAGAACATAATCGTCAAGTGTATCTATAATCATTAGTATTGTCTCACATGGAACTAGAGCAGTATTTCCCTTTTAAATCACAAGATAAATGACGTGTCGTATAAACGAATTAAATTACAAAATTTAAATTATTTAGATATATAAGAGTCCATGAATGGAATATAAGAAATGAAAAAATGAAAAAAAAAAAAAACACAAAAAAAAAACAAAAAAAAAAAAAAAACAAAAAAAATACAAGTGTAAATATGTATGTTGTAAATAAGAAATTGTGATTCTAATCGAATAGACTAATTGTATCAATTATCAAAAAGGATAATTAAGTTGGTGTTCCCGTATGATATAGCGATGAAAAAAAAAAAAAAATAATAACAATAAATAAAATAATAATAATAATAATAAATAAAAAAAAATAAATTATATCAAGAAATGACAAAATGAAATGACAGTGTTTCTTTTATTAATTCAATTAATTTGCCCCTACTGAAGAAGCTTCGCAATAATAAGTTTGTATCTGTCTCTACGCCAATGGGCGTACGTATATATATATCTATGTGTGTGTGTGTGTTTGTGTGTTTGTGTGCGAGAGAGAGTGTGTGTGTGTGTTTATATATTCTTGTTGGGACTTCCCTTGGGCATTGGAGATGCCGATACAGACAAGAAGGAAACGAGAGCCAGTGAGAGATGCGAAATAGCAAGGATATATATAAGGGCCAAGTCAAAGCCGCGGGTTCAGAACTGCTAATTATGTAAATTGCTGGTGTTGCAAATTACCCTCCTGGTTTGCGATCATTCTACACACAATTCAGACGGGCCAAGGCACACACCTCATTCAGGAATTCGTCGGATTTTTTCTCTTATCCTCATTTTCTCTCACCTATTATTCCATTCTTTCTGTTGTTCATTTTCTCTTTGTCAATTGAATTTCCCTTTTTTTTTTAAAACTAATACAATATATATATTTTTTCTCTTATTTTGTATAAAAATAAATTCAAATTTGAATAAATATAAAAGTCCAATAAGATTCAAGATAGAATATTGAATGAATATTGTGTAAAATGCTTTGTATATATTTATATATTTACAGAGTTTTAGCAACATAAAATGAGATGTGTGATGGTGTAAAAATAAAGTAGGTGATCTTGAGGCCGGTGAACAAATCGTTTAATCCCGCTCCAACGATCGAGGTAATGACGGCAATAAACTGTAACAGAGCACACAACGTCCCAGGCCCCAACAAATTGGGCCTGACAGGCGAAATGTTTGAGGCCAAATGAAAGGAGGAGTGAGTGAGTGAGTGAGTGAGTGAGTGAGAAAGAGAAATTGGTATGGTTGTGTGTGGAGTGGTGTAAACGAAATGAAAACAGTGAAGAGAAGTGAGAAAAGAAGAGAGACGAGAAAGAAACTAACAGAGAGATGAGAAACCCGCGTGGATACACGTACACGTGTATTATACCTGCCTTCCAAACTAGCTTTGGGATGCCATGCAGGCCTGCCCGGGGAGGAGACCCACGTTCCAGGAACCGCGCGTGTAAAACACCAGTTAAATCGTGCTTTCTAGTCGGAATGGAGAGGAAAACAATGCGGGACGGGCCCTAAAGTGCCTGACAAATGTTCTGGGCCCTGGATCGACATCCTCGCGCCTTCTCTTTTCTTCTTTTTCTATTTTTTATTATTTTTATTTCAACTTTTTTCTCAATAAACCACACACTATTCTACACGAACACACACACACACATCAACTTAACTTTCCATGTGAAGTAATAGTAGCAGCTTATTTCTATTACCAGCTTATATTAGATATATTTTCTATAGTTGTGACAATGGTTCCATTAGTGTATCGTAGCTCAATTTAATAATGACATATTTATAAATACGAAGATAATTACAATCATTATATTGAGGTTTGATAAAAAAAAAAAAAAAAAAAAAAAAAAATTCCTTTATCAATATAATTAATTGATATTGAAAATTTCTCAATCGTGATTGTGCGTCATTCAATTTTTTTGGAATACGTCAAATGAGATGATTTTTAGAATTGAAATAAAATAAATGATAAAAATAAAACAAAGTACGTGTGAATATATATAAATATTTTTTTTTTTTATTCATAAAATTCGTTCTATATTCACACGATTATTTTCAACAGCTAAAATTTTATCAATATTCATTCAAATTCACTATCTTCTTTTTCTTATTGTGATATTTCAGAATTTATGAAAAAGACAATTTAAATGTGGTTAATCAAGGTAAACAATATGAAAACGAGAGGTTGACAGAGCATATCGAATAAATTATCCAAAGAGAGTTTGAAAAAAAAAGAAGAAGAAGAAGAAAAGGGGGAAAAAAAAAAAGGAGAAGTGGGGAAAAATAAAATTGAGAGAATTGAACTGACTCTCGTGTCGATGTGTGTGGGTCCCAAGTCTGAACGTGGTGTCCGATTACCAATGAAATAGTGATACCATTTTGTTTACAATATTGTCGAGGGTGTGTTTGTGTGGTTGCTTGGACGCGCGCGCTAGTTAACGAGGCAAAGGTGGAGATGAAAGAAGAAAAAAAAATAAAAAATAAAATAAAATAAAAAAATGGGGGAGGTGAATGAGAGAGGCCACTCAAAGAGTCATGCGTACATGGTCCACACGTCGACGAAACATATATCTCCCCACCCTTATATACTATATAGACTTCTCATGCACTTCCGGCGACAGTGTTGGGCGTCTTGAAAATAGGTATATCGCCATGTGAAAAGTTTACCATACAAGTCTTTAAGTTCGTGATTGCTCAAGATATGTGGGGAGTACAGTTGGTATTAGCACTCGTAGAAATGTAAATCCGAGTGGTAAGACGTTAGCCAAGGCAAACATATCATTAACCCCCAACTGTGTTGGCCCAGGTTATGATAGGTTTGCGTGGCTGGCCCACATTAGATTGCCACTAGCCTTGCTATATAACTCAACCCAAACGATCTCCAATCGTAGAAATTTTTTATTGGATAGATGAGATGCGCCATTATTAGAATATCAGACGGTTGTATAATTCTTATGTGTGTCTCTATTCTTTTTATAAAGTATCAGCCATCACTGTCGATCAGATTTTATCATTTCTTCCACTTTAAATCACTCACCTTCACAATCATATATATATACCTGTATATAAAGAAAGGAGTTTATTAAAGTGTACTATACTGCCACCCAACACGAGTAATCACACGGGGAATTTCGCGGGTCATTCGCGTCGCTCTGCGAAACATATATCGAGAACGTATAAACGTATATCGATTAAGTTTATTCGAACCCCTCATAAACTACCGCACGTTGCTGCTGTTGCTCGTTGACTTAGCATTCACCGTATATATATATATATATAAGCCATTTTATTTATTTATTTATTTATTTATTTTATTTTTTCCATTCTTGTACAAGTGAAAAAAAAAAAACAAAAAAAAAATCATATTATTGATTTCAAATATATTAAATTGTTCTATAATGATTCTATTTCAAGTTATACACAATAAACAAAAAAATAAATTCTTTGTAAAATATTGTTTTACTCTCGTGTCGATGTAGTTATTTACAGAAACACCATTGCGGTGTTGAACATTGAAATAAAAATGAGTGTATTGAGAGAGAGTGATGGCGCGAGTGAGTTAGAATAAGAAATAACCGCGTGTTGGAAATATATATATATATATATACATAAATTTACAGACGCCTATGGAGATAAGTCTCTTATTGCTTCGTAAACCGTAATGGTACAACGGCAATTTAATAATCCAAACGCGTTCGCTCGACTCGACTGACGTGAATGCGCATAATGTTATTAATGGTGGCATACCATTTATCCTGTAGGATGGGCACGTATAACACGCACATATACCTCATACACATGCTTATTTACTTCTATGTCTGGTACTGTTTAGTTGAAGATTGTTGGATCACATCACGCAACAACTATTGAAGATGATGTCTATAAAAGCCATATATGACATATAGTGATGGCAATAACTCGCAAATGTATGTACATTTTTTTTCATTTTTTCTTCAAATATATTACAGTTGCTCATCAAATCATGTATTGATAAAAAATAAAAATAAAAATTCCTCACTGTAATGGCAAAATAATAGAAGAAAAAAAAAAAAAAGCAAAAAATAGAGAGTGTATATGGAAAAGAGGTCGAGATTGAAGAAAGGACGAGGATATATATACGGAATAAAAATAAAAAATAAAAAAAATAAAAAAAATAAAATTGAAAATGACCAATAGGGTGTAATCACGTTAATGAATAGTCCGTGTATATAATTATGGTGAAGCTGCCACACAGGTACATATACTTACAACTAACATCTCGAATATATATATTTTTTTTTCATTTTTATCCTTTTATCAATTGATATATTCAAGAGAAGACCACGCGCAATTCACTCAAGGATTTCACCGACAAATCCTACTTGATTATTATCGATGCACGAACTCCATGATATTCTTCATCTAGTCAACACAACAGATTATTTTGTTTTTTTTTTTTTTTTTTATATTTTCAACAGCTATCATTACTCCTATATCATTCTTCATTCTTCCTCATTATTTAATTGTTTATATTTATATACCATAATACTTGTAATAATTAACAAGAGTTATTAATCTAGATATCAAAAAGCTGAAAAATCATGTGGGTCATTAGAAAATCATGAATGACATTTTATTGTGAAAGAAAAGTGAATAAACAAAGTAAAAATAAACCCATCGACTTACCTTGGAAATTATATAGGAGCGTGCAATACATATATATATATATATATACTCGTCTAAAAGGAGTCTTAGTCGGGTTATCGCGCTCGGTTTGTCGAGGCTGAACAACGTGGCAATTATCAGCCATTCCTTGCAAATAGCTGATGGTTAGTGATAATTATCTACCGGGAACCACAAACACACACACACACACACACACACACACACACACACGCCAGTATATATATATATATATATGTATATATGTACAGGGTGCAACCAATTGGTATCTCAAGATAAAACGATGCCATTGTTTATGTGGTGCCTAGAAAAATATACACTACATATCTATATACCTTTATTATTATTTCTTTTCATCTCCTCATCTCTATAGTTAAGGATAAGGAAAAAAAAAAAAAAATTAATAATAAATAAATAAATAAAATAAAATAAAATCGTGTTAATGTCAACACAATACAATAATTCATGTCTCAATGATTATTGAACTATAATTAATATTCGAATGCAAAGTCGCTGAAGCATGATCCAATAAATAAAAGGAGGAACACACACATATATACGTGTATATATATATATAAACAGCTCACGGCGTGTTAAGCACTGGCATTAGAGTAATAAGCGTGCAAAGAGAACGAAAGAGGTGAGTATATATATATATATATGTATATGTATACTGTATTTGTGTGTGTATGTTTATACACAAATATACATTTACAAATATATACACACGTATAAATGTTTCAGTGTTAATATCTGTTGAGAGAGAATGAGAGAGAAAGAGAGAGAAAGAGAGAGGCCATGCACTTATTTTCGCGTTCACAACACACAACACATACAAATACAACCGGATACCGTTTGCCCGTGGGGATATAGCCAGTAACGTTTTTAGGCTATATACACAGTATATGTGTATATAGGATCTAGAGTAAAGGATAAACTCCATCCTTTTTCCACTAATATATATGTGTGTATATTATTCTATACACTATCTTTTGTTCCCGCATACGTAAAACTCAACGATACCGACGAATAATTACACGTGTTATATAGGCATATTCTCTTTTCTCTCCTAACTGCAAAAGGGGCGTTTTGTATATATCTCAATGTATTCTCTCAGTGGTTTTACGAATATTACAAACAAAACTATAGAAGAAGCACATATATTGCGTTATATATATATATATATATATATAATGACGCACACGAGAAGTCGATCTTTCAAGGAGAGATTTAATCGCTAAAATTGTTTGAAATTGTTTTGTTAATTGGTATATATGTATTTCATTTCGCGTATAATTTTTTCTCTCTCTCACTTTTTTTTTTTAATTTTTAAAATTGTTTTTATTACATTTGTATATATGTACATTCCATTATATATGAATAACCATCGTTAAATTGATTCTCATCCAAGAGAATAAAAACTCCTGACGATAATAAAAAAAAAAAAAAAAAATAATAAAATAAAATAAAATAAAAAGAAAAAAAAAAAAAAGAAAATAATAAAAATTAATTACCCAGCAATAAAACAAGAATAAAATATTATGCAGTTGAAATTAATTAAATAAGTCACGAACAATGTTTGTAAATTGATTTCCCATATAGAGTCTTTGAACGTCGATTTGTATAAATAAAAAGAGTAAATAAAAATGTTGATGGACAGAACAAGGCACGGCATTTATATATGTATACATATATATATACAGTTGCACATACGTGTATTTATATATATATATATATATATATACATGTGTGTGTATATATATACATAAAGTCCTCAGGGGCTGTTCTCCCTACCATTGCTAACCATGTCCGTCAGTGATAATGTTGATGAATCGGCTCGCTTACACTCGACTTCGAACGAGGCGTACTCAAGGCGTACACTTGAGAGGACTACAAGGAGGAGCTCTCACTGTCCATGAATCCCTACAACTGTATATATGTATTTGTATACGTATAAGAATTTACCACACATTGTTGATCCAATGTGTATATACATACAGGACAAACGTTACGATTACATATGTATTGTCACACTCACTATTACATTTTATCATCTCGTTTAAGTTTTCATATCTTCCTCTCTTCTTCTTACTTTCAAGCTGTTTCAATTTATTCTCTCACTTTTTTCATACACACACATATATATATATTTATGTGATGGTGCCCCTAACACTTGTGTATTTCAACCGGTGAGCGATCACTTTTTTCTCCACCCACTGCGGCCTGACAACATAATCATCGGGTTTAACTCGCACTAAACTATAGTTAACCGTGCATTGCGGTTACAGTACCTAAAATGTGTGTTTAACACACATATGTGTGTGGGGTACCATCTCTCGCACGATATTTTCACTCTTGTACTCTACTACTTCTTCAATGACTTATTACCCACTTGACCATTATCATTGTGGGCATTCTCGCGCTTTTTCCACTACATCATCATACACATTGGCCTCAAAGTGGGCGGTACACACGGCTAGTTTTAATAACACTAATGCCATAAGGCACATACATACATACATACATAATATATATAGTATATAGAATATAGTATATATAAACACACATTTGATACGTGTATGAAGAAGAAGGATATGTGAGATATAAAGATGAAACGGAGGCTTGATGAGTCCGCAGGTGCTTGTGGGTCAAATCACTCGACTTGTAATACTTACACTACACTACACTACACTAAACACACACACATAAATATATATGTATGTATATAAGGACTGAAGCTGATATACGGGGAGGAACGTCTTTACTCACGAAACTCTGAAGGGCTAGTTAGCGTAATGGCCGAGTCACGGCATCATTAAAAGAGTGTAAGCGCCAATCGTCATTAATCATATTCCACATATAGCGTCTTCCCTTATTTGTGTTTATTCTTCCACGTCTTATTACCTCTTTCATCAACCACACAGTAAATATAATCCTGTAGCTCAAGTTTCTATTGAAACATCAAATTCCTTGTCATCCATCAGTATAATATTTTAGATTTGTTCTGAGGTTAAGAGTTCTCATACCATTTGTATTGAATAAAAAGAACCGGTAGCGCCATTTTAACATTATTATTGTGAATTATTGTTATTACTGTGAGTTGGAAATATATTTAAATAGCCAATTCTTTCTTTCACTCTGTCTCTCTTTTTTTTTCTTTTTTTTTTTGTATGTGTATACTCAATAGGGGGCAAATTGAGTTGTGATTATCTGTTGATGTGATTCAAAACTGAATATTGAGATTTGGGTGCTCACATTGTTGTTGCATGAGCAATTTATATACCGGTATTTAATATAAAAAGAACCATTGCTTGAACGACATATACAGTGAACTTTTGACAGTGCGATAGTAGTTTATTCATGTGTGTGTGTGTGTGTGTGTATATATATATGTATGTAACAACAAGAACAACAAGCATAAGAAGATGCTGTGGAGAAACAAATAGCCATTGTCAGTGGTATAGCCTAACAGTAGAGGGGGATTCACGAGGCATCTATCACCTGCTTATCACGATTATACCACTTGCGATTCCCGCCTTACCTTTTTTTTTTTATTCATCATCTTGCTCCTCCCTGTTACAGTCTTTTTTTATTTATTTATTATTATTTTTTATTTTAATTTGTCTTATTTATTTATTCAATCTCTTCTCTCTGTTTTCTTGCTTCTCGTCATTTATTCTCACTCAAATATTGCCTGAATAAGATGTCGACCCCATCATGAGTTCACGGGTTTTTGACTTTTTGACACCTATAAATTGATGATCATTCGGTAAAATTAATTTAATCGACGTTAAATAAGTAATATATAAAAAATAAAATAAATCTTTAAAAAATTGGAGAATTTTTGAATTTTAAGAGAAACGATAAAACGGGGAGATGATGATCAAAATTGAGAAGTACGAGAAAGAGGGACAGAGGGAGAGAGAGAGAGAGAGAGAGAAAGAGAGAAAGAGAGTTGTGTTTCTCAGTAGGTAGATTACCAGCACAGTTTCACATAAATATACCACTCCCAAGATATGGATCTGGCACGGACAAGACCATTTGTTGTCGTGTTTCTCAGTCGTTCTCTTTCCCACTCTTCACTTAACCAAATCTTTTTTACACGTGTATATATATGTATAACTTTATGCATATATGTATACATCATATAAGTGCTATTTATCTTCAATGTTTTGCAATGTAGTGAGCCTTTAATTACCCTGAGCAAATATAATTTGCTTTCTCAACGAGATAGACCAATCAAGAAATTCCTTCAGTTTACGATAATCGTCGGTCAATATGTTTCAGAATTTAACGAGTGGATAATTTGTAACACAAGGTAAATGCACGTGGACTTTAGTTAGCAACGCCGCATTTCATAGGTATATAATAGCGCGAGAAAAAAAAAAAAAAAAAAACAAATAAACAAAAAAAAAAAAACCAATTATGCAAAGGTGAAAAATAAGATATTATAAAGATGATGAGTAAATAGATGTATATAGATATATACAGATATATATATAAAAGCAGTAGTAAAATAAATAAATTTATACATACACGATCCTTTGGGTTATATAGAAGGACTTTGAGAAGAAATAAGACTTGGATGACTATGTCTCTTCTTTCTCCTTCTCTCAGTTCAACATCCAGATGTCTCAAACAAGATATGTTTCTAGGAATTCTCATTGGATGTTAAGAGAAAGAAAAAGTAAAGAAGCAAGACCCAAAGACCTAGACTAAGCTTCTCTCTGTCTCGCACTGTTTTCAGCTTCTTCCCCGTATCCCAAGGGAAGATCTCCACAGTTATAGCATCGCTGCCCTGTGAGATGATGACTGGTAAGGTGTGTGCATATATATATATATATATATATATATATATTTATCCGTCTGATGCCGTTGTATTCCTAAAACCCAACAAAAACGTGTTTGGTGAACAAATGAGAGTTTGTTTTAGGCAACATCAACAGTTTAGTCCAACACCATCAGTTCGTTGAAACTCACATGATTTGTGAACGATATTTTCTTGTTACTTACTCTTTTATTTATTTATTTATTTTATTTTATTTTTTATTTTTATTTTTATTTTTCATTTAAAAGTATATGCATATATACATATACAATTGAGACGTGAGTATTCGAGTGAGGTGCGATGGGTATATTCTATTGGTGTCTACGTTGTCAATCGTATGTATGTGGTGCCTCCGGGATCCTCTGACAAGAAAAGAAAAAGCGACACATACACACACACACACACACACACACACACACACACACACACACACATACACATACTATTACAAGCAACACTGAGATAGCTCTTTCCAGTCATTATTTTTAATAAACACAGTGTCAGAGAAGATAAATGCCTCTCTGCTCGCCTCTCAACGGCGCATGCATCGTCCAGGCGCCCACAATGAATCTGATTATTTATTTATCCCCCGTATGTTCTGGCCACGCTTGCGCTCTCCATTATACCCATATACTCACCTATGTACACACATTCATACACGCATATATATATATATATATATATATATATATTCATAATATAAGATACAGAGTTAGGATTGGAAAGGGGCATTAGCTCCCAATTATAGGGCGTATACGAGATATTATGTTAATGCGGCAGCGATCTTTAAAATACGACCGTTCTATCTTAAAGGATATATACAATAAAGAATATGTATATGTGTGTACGTAAATAAATAAATAAATAAATAAATAAATATATATATATATATATATATATATAATAAAAACCCCGCAACAATTTCACTGAGTAAAATACACGATATCTCGGAGTAAATAGCCCTGTGTGTCCGCTTTGACTTTTAACTCTGACCAATTCTTATTGGCTTGACGTTTACTGCGGGGAAATTGGAGAAGAAGCGAGAAAGACTCTCCCACCTCATACTCAAATGCACATACATACGTTTATATTCTTTCTCTCCTTTACATACGTATTATCCGTACCTCGTACGAGTTCTTCTCTCTCGTACGTCCAACTGGAATTTATGCAGAACGTTAAAGCGACGCCTCGCAGACGCCCACACACAAAACGATAGAATATAACGGTTTTATATATGTATTTTCTCTTGTCTGGATGACGCGACCAATCGAAAACTAACGTGCCACTATAATTGAAGTTCTACAACACATTAAATAAACGATTTTTCACTTACTTAATATTATAATGATACACTTTACATATGCACAAACTTATATATATATATATATATATATATTTATATTTATTTTTTTTTTTTTTTATTTCAATTGTTTATTTTTTTCATATTTTTACATATATATATTTAAAATTTTTTGATTTTTTAAATTTTCAAAATTTTTTTTAAAAATTTTATTTTTAATTTTAATTACTTTCTTAAAATTTTATTTCAACAATTTTTTTTTGTTTTTCTTTACAATTAATTTTAATTTTAATTTTTAAAATTTTTATTCAAAATTTTCTTTTTCATTTTCAATAATTTTTTTATTTATTTTATCTTAACAATTTTTTTTTTGTTTTTCATTACAATTAATTTTAATTTTAATTTTCAAAATTTTCCTCAATTTTTATGTTTCAATAGGATGTAAATAAAACGAATGTCAAACTATAAATACGTAGTGTGTTGTTAGTGAATTTAATGAATTCGATTTAGCAATTGACTGGTGCACGATGAGCCTGAGTAGCTACGCGAGCGCGTCGGCCAACTTTTCTCTCGTTAATATAAAAGCCGAGAGATGACGGTCAGCGGGGGATCGTGCACCCATGGGCTCTACTTGGTGCTCCCCCGCAGCTCTGATGGCTCTATTCTGATGATTTTTTTTAAATGATGCAAAAAGAAGATGAGACGAGGCCACGTGCTCTATACAAAAATGAGAAAAAATGATGTGAGCCCCTAAACGGCTCCCGTCGCGTCAAATTCTCTTTTTTCTTCACTATCTCGGTTTCACTGCGCATTATACGGTATTATATACCTTTAAATACACCTCATGTATCATCTTGAAATAGTTAATATCTTTGTTTTCTTCATTTACAAACATTTAACCATTATATGATGTTTATATTTTTTTCACACGATTTTTCAGTTTCTCAGTTGTGTCCAAGTATTCATATACACACACACACACACACACACACGCATATATGTGAATACTGATTTATGTATATTTTATCCTGATAAATGTCATCGACGTGCAGACTCGTGAATATATATCACATGACAACAAAGCGCTGAAAGCAAAAAAAAAAAAAGAAGGATATATATATAAAAATATTATTGATAGTGAATTTATAAATAAAATAAAAAATTAAAGAATAAACCTGCGGTAGGAATTTTATTATTTATCGTTTGAATAATTGCATCAGTCAGATGAATCATTGAGTTGTATTGTTATAAATTGTATATAATGCAGTGAAACAATTAGTTTGTGTGTAGTAAAAATGAAATTAATTATCTCAAATAGTTGTGTGTTAGACGGTAAATAAAAAAAAAACATTTTATTTCTTCACCATTATGTAAATGCCTGTTTATACAAAAGTTTAACAAGTAAATGAAAGAGTATGTGGTGCGGGTATTATTATTATTATTATTATTATTATTATTATTATTATTATTATTATTATTATTATTACAGCACGAAAGTATATATATATATGTATATACGAGAAGGGTATATAAGAGGGAGAAAACCAATATGAAATTACTGTGGCGCGAGCGAGCACCAAATTGCGGGTAATAAAGTGGAGCGATAAACAAATGAAGTAAATGCGTGAGTGGAAAAGAGCTGGATAGTTAGAAGAGGCGCGAGCAAAATTGCCCCACGGACACGTTCTTCATATATTCAATATGTATATTTGTGTGTGCGATGAAGTGGAGAATATGAGGAGAGAAGAAATGAAAAGTGGCCCAGGGGTAGCGATGAATATGAACAACGAAAAGAAAATGACGAGGAAGAATGAACATATATAAAAAATATGAAGAAGAAGAAGATGATGATGATGATGATGATGATGATGATGATTATGGAGAAAGGGAATAGAAGACGTAGAGGAAAGAAAGGGAAAGAAGGAGACGAACGGTAATGGTAGAGGACTAAAACAAACTTGATGCGCTACCACATGCCTTCAAAATGCATTACCATTACTGTATATTGCACTCATATGCATCTATATATGTATATATATATATACACATACCGCAAGTGTTATAGTGTCAAATACTTTCATATTTTATTTTGATTATATGACTTCTACACGTTGACTCACAAGACGATAATGAGATCATTAATTAATTTACACGTTAATATGTCGCAATTGGCACGCGATGTGGACGCGTAAGAGGAAGAATAAATATATGATGCTGAACCAACAGTGGTCAACAGTTTTGACGCGTTCATGTAGAACCAAGATGGCCGACAGCGGTCCCTCAGGCTTCAAAGTGGGGGTAATGACGCTCATCACCAACAGTCTCTCTCTTACTTTTACCAACATTTTGCCCACTCCATTTGCAAGTCGACTGGTTATCTCATTCGCATCATATCCTCCACCTCCCCTCTCATTTTAAATAACAGAATACAAACGAAAATAATTAAAAAAAAAAAAAACAAAAACAAAAAACAAAACAACAACCGAAATAATAAATAAATGAAATAACAACTTTTTTAAATAATAAAAAATTAACTGTTGACTTGGAGGAGCAATGGTGAAGTTTCATTATTACTTCAGTACCTAAACGGTTGAATTTTTTTTTCGCTTATTCATTTACTTATTTACTTATTTATTTATTTATTTATATATTTATTATTATTATTATTATTATTATTATTATTATTATTATTATTATTATTATTATTATCATTATCATTATTTATATATTTTTTTTTCCCAGAGAGTTTGGTTGGAGTTGAGAGAAAGAAAAGGTGGCGTACACTTTGAACGAAGGTGATTTAAAACACTGACCGCCGCACCACGCCCCCACCGACCCACCTTACATGTACATATATATATATATCTATATATTCGAAATGAATAAATATATATATATATATATATGTGTATGCGATCTTGCCGTCTGCATTCGGCCGTGTCGAAAGATCCCCGAGGCACAAGCTGAGAGGGGCGGATGCACGGGTTCGCTCCTCTTCTTCGCGTTGTGTATAAGCCACAATGAATAAAGAGAAATGAAAAACAAGGCGAAAAATATATAAAAAATATATAATAATAATAATAATAATAAATATGAGCAGTGTATGTTGCAGATATATACGTATATCCTGGATAAATGAAGACACGAGTAATCTTCAAGAGTTATCCCCCATTCCTCTCTCTCTCTCTCTCACTTCTTTCTCTCTGAAAATAATTACCTGGCTCAGGGCGAGCCACCACGTGCTGTTTGTTAAAAACATTGGGCCGCCATTCAAACATGCGCCCGTGCACAACCTCCCGCCATTTCTCTCTTTTTTTTTTGTTTTTGTTCTTTTTTTTTCTTTCTTTTATTTCTCTTCGATACAGTACTACTGTATTACTATAATTGAAAAAAAAAAAGAAATTACAACGAACTAGAGTTAATAAAATAAGAGTAAATTTGAAGGTTATAAATGACATCCTAGATTATATGTATAATATTATACTTATTTATATTTATGTATGAATAGATGGGGATGTATATGAGAAGAGGTAGGAGGGGCAATTGGAAAGAGGTTGCCCTTGCATACTGTGTGCATATTCACGTTTGTAAACATATACGAATGTGTATAGAGGAAGGTGCTTTTTGCTCACAGTCTATGCGTATACATAACCAACTCACCGATATATATCACTGTATAATGCAAGTGAGTGTGTATAAGTTAACGAGGGTGTGATTCATGGAGCCCTGGCGGCGCGGTTCCCTCCCGAGTTTAACGGTGCTCATGTGCCCGAAAATAGCCCGACAAATACTCGCACCAATCTCAATCAACTCTGTTGATGATAAACTGGTGGTGTTACCACTGCACATAATCTAATAAATTTTCGTTGAGAAAATCTACCAAATAATTTTTATCATCACTCGTTATGTCTGTATATATCTATAATCTGAAATTTTTTTAAAATAAATATGTGTACATATTTATACATTGGTGGTTGAGAGTCTCTGTATAATATGTGTATAAGAAAATAAAAAAATTAAAAAAAAAGATATTATTTAATTTGAGGTTGACGAGCAATGGTCCGTAGAATTGAACACGACATATTGGACGAACTTTTGTACAATTCTCTTGAGACATAAATATAATAATCGTTAGCCACACCCTCTACATCTCTATTTTTATAAAAAAAAAAATATATATATATATATATATATAATTTTGAAAAATGTCCAATGACAATTACAAATGCTATATAATATAATGAGAGAGAAAGAAGAAAGAAGAAAAAAAAAAAAAAAAAAAAATGAATGGACCTCTAAACGAGTTTAAGAATATTGTATAGAAAGAGTTGGTGGACAAATCGTGACTATATACTTCCTGTTGCTCAATGGATTAGCTAAATTCCAAACGTTTGGAATAACTTTGGACAGTGGGTATTAAGAAGGCATTTAAATTAAATAAGAGTTTGTTCACTTGGGAAAATGAATTTAACATCGTCTAGAGAGATCGATGGTCAAAGAATATACATCATTCTCGTTATGTTTCTTCATTCCTTTACTTATTTTTTTTTTCTCGTTAATACCATTTACGCCCACAATTTTCCTACAACTGTCTAGCAGATATCAAAGAACTTTATTCTTGGACAAAGTTAACTGGATAATTTTCGGATTTGTACATTTACAGTACTGGTCTTTGAAGCTTATACACGTTTACAAACTTTAGGCTTTGAGGATAAGCTGTTTGTACTGGCCTCTACACGCACCCGCTCTCACACAAACACACACATACACGTGCGCGCGCGCCATTTTACAAATGATCCGTGAATATTGAAAGGAGAAAGAAAACAAAAAATACAAGAGTACGATAATAAAAAAAATTGAGGGTGGAGCCTACCATTTTTCTCTAAACAATTGTTATAGTCACCTGCAGATTATCACTTGCCCGCCTACATGTCAAATTTTCTATTTTCTCGTCACACCCATAATTCTTTTTTACTTTGATGAATAGTCATATTTTCATAAATACATGTTTATCTTTTATAAATGTTGCACTAAATACATATTTATAGATAAACACACTGGGATTTTTATATGGTCATTGCATGATCGGGCATAAAAAAAAAAAATAAATAAATAAAAGAAAAGAAAAGTTATATCGAAGGCGCGTATAGTTATGACGAGGCGGACAAATTCGAGCGGCTAATCAGCTTATACCAACGCTATATAATGACGAAGCGAAGTCACTGCAGGAGGTCCCTACCACAGGATCAGATAATACATACTGGTACGCGACTGCTTTATTTATTATGTACACTCTGAGCACGTATCAAATGCACCCGTGTCCGCGTGGACCATATATATACTACCGGCTCTCTTAACTATGAATATACAGTATAACCCTCCACATGCTAATTCTTTGATTAATAATGTACAAATAAAAAGAAATATTCCATCACATCTTAATACATACGTACAGTATCAATGAATCATGATCATCATTATCATCATCATCATCATCATCGTCATCACGAGTGTCTTAATAAAGTTGTAACTTGAATTTTTGTAATAAACAAATGTGCACGCAATCGCATCACACTCTATCCGATTGACGTATTTATTTATTTATTTTTTTATTTCTTTCATCTGATGCATTCCACATATAAATATATATATATATTTATTTATTTATTTCTTTGGTGATTAGGGGAAACTTTAGGAGACAAGTGTGATTTTATCTTTGAGAAAATCCTGCATGCAACTTTTAAAAAGCATCACGCTGTGCTGTGCGCTCGATCACACCTTTAAACTCTGCGGGATGCTAAAGGTTGATTAAATTATAGAATCGTTCTACGAACTAGGATATAACATTATTTTTTTCTATAATGAACTCATCCACAAGAGATAAATATATATAAATATATTAGTTGGGGAGGCATTTCCGCGATGCTTTGAACGATTTGTTACACGTCTGGTATCTGAACAATTTAATAGAACGTATATATGGCATCGAATGAGGATATATATATATATATAGATGAAATAAAAATGTTACCATCAAAACTGGAGGTGCTGATCTTGACTGAGGGGGCCAGAAGAGTCAAAGAGAGAGAGAGAGAGAGAGAGGAAGGGAGGGAAGGAGAAATATACATACATACATACGTGGGTATGATGCCCGATCCTATCTTCAGTTGGCTAATATAGTTGTCGTGAATATCTTACGGCTTGAGGCGCACACATTCCATTGCTTCTCTCACCATCACGAAGAAGAAACAGAGAGGAGGAATATCGCACCACGGGGCGTCCATTCGATCTGGGTAAAAGCATCTGCTAATTCAGAATCATGGGATTTTGATTGGGACAAGTTCCAACACTTATGAAAATGTAATAGTACAAAGTTCATACCTTTTTTTTTTTTTTTTTTTTTTTTTTTTCGTTTTGTTTCATATGAGACAACTCCATCACTTTTCTATATCATGATTTTTGATACTAGTCCAATCATAATTATAAATAAATAAAAAATTTGTGATATCACTTAATTTCCTAGAAAAAAAGAAAAAAAAAAACAAAAACAAAAACAAATAAGTAATAAAGAGAAATAAATAAAGTGGAAGTAAACAGTCGAGCAGTTTCAATTAATTACCTTGACTCATTAGAGCCAAACTCACCAGATAATTAAGAATCAGGAGCGTGCGAGCATTTATCTTTGTACATATATATATGTATGTGTGTATGTGTAGATGTATGTGTGTATGTGTGTATGTGTAAAAGTGAAAATGCACGTGTATACATATACCTTGGTAAGATCCGACGAGTTATCAAGGTGCTTTTGGTAATAGGTTCGTTCAACACCAACGTCGATCTTGAAAACCATTAGTGATAACATTAAATGACTTCTGAATGTGATCAATTAAAAAATATTTTCCCGTTTATTATATCGATCGCACCCACACCCACACATATAAATATATTTATATATATTTATATATATTTATATATATTTATATATAATCTAAAGTATAAAATATATATACAGCAATTAAAGACTTAATATTTTATTCAATAATGGATAAATTTTATCCCAATAAAAGTGTATACAGACGATATGTTTACAACATAATAAATATATATATTTATATATAAATTGATGATATCTATAATGGAATTTGAAAACGTAAAATCAATTTATTAATAGATCAAACCAATTGATCATTGACTATAAATGGTAATATATAACGATGAAGCAATCCAGTGCCACACGACGATATAATTTCTGTTGGAATGGTACATGTATATATACATAAAGGCGAATGAGAAGGAAGAGCTTTACACTGGAATAAGATCGGTTTTCAAGATATCGTTGCGCGCCTGACATTATTCGCATTTCGCAAAACCCTAAGGACACGTGTTTGCCGACAGAGGACCACGAGTTTTATTACGATTCGTAAAACATTTTTTTCGTGTATATGTTCAGACTAAAATAAGAAAAAAAAAAAAAATAATAATAAATAAATAAATAAAAAAGTTTCAAAAACTGAAAATACACAAGAGTTGAGAACAGGAGATAATTATATATACTTAAACAAATCGGTCGACAGTGTAGTTGGAGGAATATCATGAGGAAAAGATGAAAAATAATTGCATAAACATAATCAGATTATACAGTGATATGTGTTTATGTATATAGAGTTATATAGTTGATCATTGACAGAGAGAGTATATTGAGAATCACTGTGAAATATATGGCGCGTTAACGAGATTCAAATGCCAACTTCACGTTCCTATAACTGATCCCATTCGTTACCGCAGTTAGGCGAAAGTAAGACCCCCTGCCAATTACCGGTTCTCTCCCCGCGGCCTCTGAGAGATAATCGGTGTTCTGGCCCGCGAGGCCAAAGTGTAGATGGTGTGAGTGAGTAAAATGGAGATGATAACACCACCAAGTGAATAAGAAAGAAAGAAATAAAAATAACAAAATACTCAATAACGATCAGCCCATTTTTATTTTGCCCAAGGCGACCCACAGAAATCACACACATAAATATACACAAAACTATGTGTATATAGAAAATCTGAAGATATAAAAAATTACTTAATTATCATTGAAGCAGTGAAGGAAATCCTCAATAAATCTTAATTCATTTTATATTTATGCCTCTTGACATTTGCCTAATTAATCCCCATACGTGTGTCTCGCACCCCAGACATTTCCGCCTTCAAAACTTGTCCTTGTGCCTCTCACTCTACTATCGTATTTATATATATATACATATATATATATACACATGTGTGTATCTATTTTTTTCCTCAACGGGACACGTCGCGTGTAATTGTGTATGCGGTGCACACATAACAAAAACATATATAACACAACGTTGGCCATACACGATGCAAACGATGTCAAAAACGATGAATAATTATGATTTATTGCTCATAATGTATTTTTCATTTCCGTATTGCAATAATCCAATGAAAAATAAGAATAAATAATATAAAAATTGCTTTAATTTAATACAAAAATTATTTTTTAAAATGAAAAATCGATGAAATTTGACATTCTCAAAAATAAAAAATAAAAAATAAAAAAATAATAATCGATTTAGATTTATTGTGTTACAACTTAAAAGTTGTGGCTAAGGTGAATTTGCGCGAGCGGCACACACGATATGGGCCTTGCTAATAGACTATTAATTACGAGATAATAGGATCGAGATACCGCGCGGTCGTTGGACGATTTTGCACGCAAACCGATTATACCCTCATTCGCGTGGGTGGTTCGAACGTGTTCTCAATGCACTTACCATAATCTATTTATATATCCATATATAAACTTATGTACAAATTGTGTATATACAGAGTATAATGGTGATGACGTAGAGGGTGTTTAAAAGTGGTGAATAGCGGGAAAACAAAAAAAACAAAAAAAAACAAAAAAAAAAAACGCTTTTTTGTAAACTTTTATATATTACTACAGACGAATCAAAAGTATCTAATCATAGAGGTTTCAAAAATACATGATTAAAACTCGTCAAGGTCTATTATATCTTTTCCAAAAATTCGATACAAAAAAATAATATTTAAGTGATGGATTAATTACTGTTTTTCTGTCTTTAAAGTGTCATTGAAAAACACTAATATCTTTTCTGTATGATGATATCAGTACGTATTTATTTACAATTTTACCAAAAAAAAAAAGAAAATAATAATAATAATGAAGATAAGACAAAAAAAATAAAGAAATAAAATAAAATAAAATAAAGGGAAAATTTCCGTTGAACCGTTGACTCTCTCAATACTTTGCGTACAAGCATTTTTAGTATCGAGACAGTCTCGCTTTTACAAATGGCTTATTAATCACACAGACAATAGGCACTTGCATGCATACACAATTACACATACACACACATACACACATGTTATATACACGAGAGTTCAATATATACAATATTCAAAATGAGTTAGTTATCGACACAGGCTGCACAAGAGTCCATACGAGATTTCTACCTGGAAACCGTCGCGATTGATCATTGCAAAAAAAAAAATAAAAAATAAAAAAAAAATAAAAAATACATACCTGGTATGGATATGCTCTGTGTGTGTATGTGTATGTGCCTCTGAGCAGTGACTTGACGTTGGTGGCGAAACTGAGGGGGCCACCCCGCGGCAATCATACACAGCTACCATAAACAAACGGGGCTGACGCGCGCGCCAAGTTTGAAATGCGATGCTTGATGGTTAAATACAAACGAGGTGTGACCGTTGCTTTTAAATTGGATCCCCGTTGTTTCACGTTGTATTTAGAAATATTACATATTTATTTGTTTTCTACACACTTCATCGTTGAAATAAAACACATAGTACAACTTTCATCAACAAACATTTTTTTTACTTTATATCCACCAATGATAATCTTTAGTTCAAGTAATTATTATTCAATCTAACAATCATATACATATCATACGTATACAAATAAATAAATAACTATATATATATACATAATAGATATATACGTATGATGGTCTGTTTGTATATTCTTCCACGATCAGTCGCAAATGAATAATCCCTGAAGATCGTATCGTTAATTATATAGGTACACTCGCGCTCCTCTCAACCCAAGCAACAATGGTGTGCGATTGTCCCTTGCGATAGCCTTTCCTCTCTCTGTGACTTCTCGCCATTCGTGTTAGCCAGCGATGTCGTTATATATATATATATATATGTGTGTGTGTATATGAGTGTGAGTTTATGTGTAGATACGAGTAGATGAATTCTATGTTGGTGTATTATGGCTCTCTCATCCATGAGATTATGCCCACGAATATGCGGGAGTAAAAAGTACGTGGAGGTTATGTCCATGTGTAATGGAGGCAACACCACCAAAACATTTTAACCAACGCCTCCACAATCAAATTACAGTCCAAGACACGGAATGGCGCATGCATTATTTATGGATAATGCCGCGTGCCTTGTACAAGGTATACGTATGTCCATACATATATATAATCTATTCTCTTCACATGTAACCAATACTATTTAATGCTTGACATTTTATGACTCACAAACTCGATGGTAGGTTATTAATCGACTAGTTTTTGTATATACAGGGTGTGAAAATCACCTTGGATATTCATTATTTTGTTATTTTTTCAGAAATTATCTTTGGAATCCTCGGATGTTCCTTCCTCCTCTCTTCTCCACTTATCTAGTCATCGTCATACGCAGGATTCATTTATATGTGTATGTATTTGATAGTCACGTAGCTGTGATTTTTTTTACTTGTGTTGGTACTTTTACTATCCCAACTTTTACATGACGAGAATAATTTTTACACTATAACTACACCATCATTGGATATATCATCATAAAATCATTGAACTTCAGTATAAGTATTTTATTTATTTATTTATAAAAAAAATAAAAAATAAAACAAAAAAATAATGATAATAATGAAAGAAAAATAAGAGAAAAGAACAAAAAAAAAAGGAGGATTTTATGTTAAAATTCATTGAAGCTCAGTGGCAAACTATCAAGATGCAAAATCCTCACGATCCAATGGTAAGTTTCACATCAAAAGCGGTGAAATGCTCGTAATAATGTACACCCCAGTTGGTTGTATATGCATACAGTGTGTATAAGGTAAAGTTTGAAATAAACAAAAAAAAACAAAAAAAAAAAAAATGCCTGCACGCGCGCTTCATGCTGGCATCATAATCAATTCATGGAAGGTGCTACTGCTGCAGCAACAAACTGTATTTCGCACAAAGAAGTGCATACATATATGCACATTTGTATATCTAACTAACAGTGAGTTTACTCTAAAGTATCCATATTATTTCATTTTATTAGCATTATTATAAATACATACTGCGCTATCAGATATTTTTAGTTATTTAAAATTTTACCATCAAATCATCCGTGGATTCTTCACACGTAATTCGCAGAATAAGACGGTATCCCGTGGCGCGTGCGGTCTTGGATGATACCTCGGATTTTTTTTCTTCCTTCTTTCTCTTTTTTTTTTCTTCTTTTTTTTTTTTTTTTTTTGAGATATTTAGATGGGAATTTTTCAGCCAGGTATATATAAACCAAAGATCGTGTGGTATAGATGACATAAAGTAAATCAGAAAATTGAATCTAGAGTTCTATTATTTTGCTGGAAGAAACGATTTTCTGGAGATGTGTTACATTGAAGACTCTTAACTTTCTAAAGTCAAACCGCGCGCACATCACTCTCAGTATTATTGTCATTGCCTTTAACGTGATTATACCGAAAAAGCGACATTGATGCTGACCATCCGGCCGTATAGACGCGATCACAACGGGGAAAATAAATATTTTGAGAGTGTATTGTTACCTATTATGAAATCAGTTGGCAGATGTATATATAAGTTTATATACAATATATGTATATATAAGCAATCGTTTTATATTTTTAGTTTAGGAATTTGTGTGTGTATATGTATAATAATAATTTTTCCATGTCGGTACCATTTTCATCCTGAATTATTTTTGCAGAATGTCACAATTGAAATGTCAAGAGTATGTCGATGTGATGTGCGATGAAGCTGAAAATACCCGTGTATTGTTAACCTCTAACGCGGCTTTTACGAGGACATCATGACACTTTTACTTCTATTCATGATATATTTTTCTATAAGCCAAACTCACGCGTCCACCGATTGATTTTCGATGAGAAAAAAAAAAAAATCGAGGGGGTGGATCACACACATTGGTCCTCTCAATACCTCTATACAATCGTATAATGCAATTAAATTTATATATAATATTATATCAAATTGATGGAATAAAAGATGATAAAAATAAAAATTTATTATTGTCAAAAATTTCAATAATAATTTTTCATCAATGATCAATTAATAAAATCAATAATGTTTAATTCGACAATGTGATCAATACCTATTTATAGAAATTAACTGCAAAAGTATTCCAAGAATTACCTGTGGAATTTTGAATTCCAAACGAGTCGCATGAAAGATATATATATATAAACAAGAGCCGCCAACCAACGTGATCTCCATGAGAGATCGATATATTGTTTGCTTAAATTCAATTCAGAGAAAATTATTTTTCGTAGAAATAACGAATGAGTGGGTGTACTACACAATCACTCAGATAGATATAATTTATTTAATAAAAAATAACTTTTTTTTTTGTTTTTTTTTTTTTTTTTGTCCACAAGACCATGTTTGACATTGCAGAAATTCCAACATTATATTTTTTAGATTCGTGGAAGGGGTTGTATATATATTTGTGTGAGTATGTATATGAAGACGAGAGGAAGGGGATTGTTGAAGAAGGATTTAGTGAGGCATTGGTAAATGCCTGTTGGTAACTTCCTGATATGTTTTTCATCACAGGATGATCTTCGTCAGGTGAAGAAAGAAAAATAAAAAGGATGAGAAACCCTTCTCACTTGCGGCTCACTTGGTGGCTTTCAAAGTCGTTTTCTCCAACGACTTTTTACGGTCTTTCGTATACTCATAAACGTGCTGGTAGGTATAAATACAGCACTTCACTGTGCCTATATACATATATGTATATATTCTAAAAAGCTCTCCAATTTAACAATCAGCTATTATCTTCCAACATCACGCAGCTCCAAGCTGATGTATTGATGGTAGAACGGGTAATAAGACGCATCGATAATAAATGCAAGCAAAGTCTTGCGAGGATATGGTGTGTTTTATTTATTTATATGTATATATATATATATATATATTTTTTTTTTTTGTTTGAATTCTTTTTCATGAAGAGAATGTGAGAGAAGTAAAAGGAGACCGGGCAGTAAATCAGGCGACGTAGCGTTTACGGGTCTTTTTGGGAATGTTGAACAAACAATTGACGACTAATAAAGCGACGGGAGGCCCACATGGGAAGGGCTCCGCGTGTCTTCAGGATTATCGTCAGTTGGTTAGAATTTTTGTATAGCACGAATAAAACGAATATATACATATATATGTATATGTATAAAAGAACAAAATGCAATCGTAAAATTGACCAGACGAATGATCGTAAAAGTATAAATATTCGGTTTGTTAACGTAAACCACGGGATAATACTCGTTTTTTGGTAATATGTTGAGATCGATAAAATAAAATTTGCTATCGAGATTCAGGGCTGATATTTGATCATGAGTAACGCACGATATTCATATTCTTTGTTACTCTTTTTTTTTTTTTTTATCTCTTTTTCTCTCTTCCTCTCACGACATATATTGTTTCGTTACATTGGTTTTTTTTTTAATTTATTTATTTTTTTTTTTTCCGTTTGTTTGTTTTCTTTTTAGTGGTTCATTTCATCCCTCCTGAGAAGAGCAACTGAGTGAACACGCTTGGGGTATCCCGCGGGCGTTTTAGGTGTCGGTTGAAACGATATTGAACGGCCAGTATAAAACGTCAGGTTCATTAAATGCGAGACAAGATTGTCATAATTTATAATTTAATAACGGTGTAAGAGGGCTATTAAAAGGCGGACGGTTTCCGAAATGCCGGTATATTTATTGCGACCAGTTTTGCGGAGGCGGCGCAATCGAGAAACAAAGATGAGAAATGAAAGGGGAAAAATAAAAAAAAAATGAAAATAGTAATAAAAAATAAAAAAAAAAAATTAAAACGATAGTTAATAAATGTGTGAGATAGTGATAGAGAATGAAATGAGTAAAAATAAAAAATTTATGTTCATATACTTATAAATATATATATATATATATATATATGTGTATAATATACAATCCAGGTAATTACTTATTCAATTGAATAA
The DNA here is from genome assembly GCA_963920625.1 of Dinocampus coccinellae. Taxonomy (NCBI): domain Eukaryota; kingdom Metazoa; phylum Arthropoda; class Insecta; order Hymenoptera; family Braconidae; genus Dinocampus; species Dinocampus coccinellae. The sequence continues at coordinate 15,567,015 of OY987184.1, forward strand.
CAATGCATCGTAATAACAACTGTCTTTTGTACAATTATTATTATTTTTGATTATTACTTTTTTTTTTTCTTTCTTTTCTTTTCTTTTCTTTTCTTGTTGTTGTTGTTGTTCATATATACGTACAAGCACTAGTGTTTTGGCTGTTGTGTCTCGCGATAAGCTCGCGCCGGGTCCCATTAGTTGGATTATTAAATTTCTCGGTCGTTGGGGAGGCTCACGGTCGAGCCAGCAGGTTTCGCGTTTAGGCAGCCATTAGTTGGAGATTTACGACGAGCCGTAACTCATCGAACTCATTTGTTCCTTCATACTATACCCCCTTCCTCCTCTCACTTCACTTCTTCCACTTGGTTTCTCTCCATTACATTCTCTCTCTCTCTCTCTCTCTTCCTATTGGCAATATACATATAATATATATATACGTCTTTTCACTTCTTTTTCTTCAACATCTCTCTACACGGTGTGTGCGTGTGTGTGTGTGTGTGTGTGAGTGTGTATATTAACTCTCCACAGTTTGCCAACATTGCACGCGCGTTTAAATTTTTCTCTCCAGGCCACTAAACGTCCAAAGAGTGTCTTCTTTGCAAATACCAATTTTCTTCCAGCCAAATCACATACATAAATTCAATGATGATGATGATGATGATGATGATGATGATGATGATGATAATGATAATGATAATGATAATGATAATGATAATGATAATGATGATGATGATAATGATGATGATGATGATAATAATAATGTATGTGAATTATTTATTTATTTATTTATTTATTAATTATTTTATTATTACGAGTAATATATATATATATATATGTATATACGCGACTTTTAATGGGTTTGGACTAATTTTATACTAATAAGAAAATGTATATACTGAATAGTATTTTTATATATAATATAATTGTATATTATATGGTCCCGTGAGACTCATTCACGATTGAACGATAAGCTTTTAGGAGTGAAAGGTGTCGAGCAAAATAAACATGGCAGGTGCGTGTAAATAATCGTAAACTATATAACATTTTTACACACGAGAATTATTTTTGGAAAATATATAAACATATGTATATATGTATATGCACAATGCACATTTATATACTGTGTGTTTTTTTATTTTTTTTATTTAAATTTTTATATTTATATATTGTGAATAAAAATATATAGCAATGTAGAAGGAGGTGGAGATTTACCACAATGACATTTTGTTTACGAATGTATGTACGAGTAGTGAGTTTGACGGATGGCACGTAATATCATGCCCGTGGCGAATCTGTGGGCGCTCAACAAGAGTATGGATGGGGGCATCAAGACACAAACAGAGATGATGAGAGGATAATAAAGAAGAGATAGAGAGAGAGAGAGAGAGAGAGAGCAAGAAAGTATCACTGGGGGCATCAACTCAATGGCATTCATGCTATTATACGATATTCCAGGTATACACCGCGAGGAAAATTAAAAAATAAATAAACAAAAAAAAAAAAAGTTGATAATTGGTGTATTTATGTGGTCACATTGTTATCACGTACACATAATTGAATCTTTCACGAGTAATAATAATATAAAATATAGGAAAAAATTTATTAAATTAATATCAATGTGATATTTAATATAATTATATTGAATAAATATTTTATTAAATGTATATTTTACCGCAACAGTATAAATGTGAATTCAGTGGGAAATTTTTCCCGAGGACAATAGTTATACATACAACACACACACACACACACACACACACACACACACACACACACACACACAAAATGAATAGAGTAGGGAGAATGAGAAGAAACATCCTCATCCGCGTGAGGAAACATCGCACATTGCTGCGCTATCCCGGGGCGATATGCCACGTCATAAAATCCATTGAAACGGATTTTTCGTCGACACTGAAACAGGGACCGAGGAGGGAGAAAGGGCACGAGCTGTGTACCACTTGGTGAATGTGGTATGTATACATGTATGTATGTATGTATATATTGCATGAGATGGGGGTTGTGGGAGATGAAGAAGGCGAGAGAGGAATATATCGGCGCGCCTCTGTAAACCGCGCGCGCGAGTCATACTTTATTGAGCAGAAAATTCTCCTATAAAGCCAACTTTGTTCAGGTTCATCCCTTTTGTCATGCGTGGACGCGGGCCAAGGCTTGTCGCGACACAGAGATTTATTACAACTGATCTATCTATCTCTTTCCTTTTATACATACACATCAGGATTGATGAGATAAAATGAATAGAAAGAAAAAAAAAAAAAAAATAATGAAAATACTGAAAACTCATTCCTGTATTGTATAAAAAATACAGTCGTTTGAAACATAAATGTATCCATCAATTTTTCACATCTGATCAATTTTCTTTTACGACAGTTTATTGAAACGAATAATGACATAAAATTTGAGTGAATGGATATCATATGAGCAAAGTTATCTTCGTAGAATAGTGTGAAAAGAAAAGTATATTATATACATATTGTATATATAATATAATATAATAAACTTCATGGTCAATCTTAAAGAAGCAAATTTATCGTTGATTTCCTTTTATATATACATTATATATACTAAAAATTCTATCAAAAGAGGGAACAAAAAAAAAAAAAAAAAATACACATGTTCTGTTAACTGCAAACATATATAAATTTTTTTTTTTTTTTTTTTTCTTTTTTTCAAATGTATTACTCACGGCGTGACGTCTCAATTTTCACAAACGTTTCATTTGCCACCTACTCCACGCGTGCTTCATAAAAATTAGAATCTAACGCGTGATTTACTATAATATATCTACATACATGGCCCATAGAAAATTTATTTGCATTCAAAATTCAACGCACCAGGTGACAAAAGTTTGCTCTCCCTCTTCTCAAAATGAAGGAAAAGAAAAAAAAAAAAAAAAAAACGCCTTCTCGCACGTCCCTTTTTTTTTTTTTCTTTTTCTCTATTATTATTCGTCCACTTTTTCTTTTTCTTCCTCTATGTGCATATATATAATTTCTTTCTTATTCTTCATCACCACATTACACCTAGAAGTCGCATGACGGTATAAGCGTGGAAGAGAGGAAGGAAAGAGTCAACCTGCGAATTTACGCGCGGTCGATTCTATTGTCAGACGTCATGGTGTGTCTCGAGTTTGTTCTTTTGTGTATATTTTACAAGAGTGAGAAAGTGAAGGGGAAAGAGAAGGAGAAAAAGAAGGCTGATGTTTCTACTATATATATATTATATATCCATGAACAAATTTATAATGTCCATTGGCCTGGGATTTTTCCATGTAGATCCTAAAGAGTGTGGATTTCAGGGTTCATTGTTAAATAGTCTACCAAAGAGACTCTTTTATCATTCCCCTATATTCATATACATATATACTTTGATACTTAAAGAGTCTGGGACACTTCACGGCTCCCATTGTCAAAGTCAATCTTTGCCTCGTTAAAATCTTATTTTCGCACTTGTTCTCTCACATCCCACATCCATTTATATATATAATTCAAATGCGCGTGTGACCATAATTTTTAACCTGCCAAAATTACGTGTGACAATTCATTATAAATGATTTATTTCCATATATTTACAAGAATTAATATTTGAAAATATCAAATACTATTTATATAATTTAATTATTTCTCTATCGTGTATATTCACGTATTATTCATTTAAATATTTTCAAGTCCATGGAGGAGCACGAGAAAACATATAAGAATGCAAGCTAATGATATTGAAATTGATGCGAGTTATGCGTTAAGGCTCTCGTTTCGGCGGTGTATTAACCCCATGTATATTATATAGTGTTGCGCACCAGTGCTCTTCCAGGTCTCTCCTCTCGGGTCAAGTTACCTTGTTAGTTCTCGCGCTGCCTCCATTGCCAAATGCCCCAAGGGTCCTGCTGTATGTATAATCGTACAACGACCAACAAATATATATATATATATATATATACATACACACATAAACACTTTATATTCCCATTGTATTTGTCAAGAACGTAAAAGAATAAAATAAAGAAAAAAAAAAAAAAAACAACAACAAAAAAAGAGAGAAGAGAAAAATACGTTCGTCCAATATTCGAAATTTTTTATTGACGCTATTAAAATATATTCATAAATATATATATATATATATATATATATATATATATATATATATGTGTATATATGTATTTAATTTTTTTCTTTTTACAGTTTGAGGTCTGAGTAAATGTCGGTTGTGTGTATGTATATATTGTGAGACGGCGTCCATCATTGGAATAAAAGAGATGAAAGAGAAAAGGAGAAAATGCGAGTGAAAGAGGTGCATAATTCAAACTTCGTACCTCATTAAAGTTGGACTCTCGCACGCGCGTATCGGTTTAACCCTCTCTCTCACGCGTATGCAAGGGATTAAAATGGCAAAATGGGTAACCGCCACTGGTCAAATTTGTAGCCACTAAACCCGCCGATTTTACGGCCCAAAATTTACAGCGTTTTCACGCTAAAGTAACAAAGTAACCTGCTCTCTGCAGGATGAAACTACACACACACACACTCACACACTCACACACATATATATATATTCATATATATTTACGTCAATGGAAATATACGAACGAAAAATAATTTTTTATTAAATTTATATGATTGGTTTACACGCTCACAACACAAAATCAAATTTCATATTATAATAATATAATAAATTGCGATGATTGAGAAGACTCATCACACACCAATAAGTTATAAAGACCAATAACATTTATTTGATGATGCTAATGACACTGTTATTTTAAATTACCAAATTATACAGCATGTTCAATATACTGATATGAATAAAGCTCATTAGCACCGTCGATTTTGTCATGAATTATATTTTAAGAGGCAATATATGATGAAGCAATAAAAAATAAAAACAAAAAAAAAAAAATTATTAATAATAATAATAACAAATAAATAAATAAAAAAATAAAATGAAAAAAAAAAAATATATATATATATTTGGGCAACTCAATTTAAAAATTAAAAAACGATAGGAAGAAGTAGATATATATAAATTTGTGTATGTATTTGTGTGTATAGGTAAATATCTTTTGATTTCTCATTCACTTATTCACTCGCTCACTCTTTTATTCTCCTTTTTATTTCTCTTCTGTCATATAGTTATACTGTGAATGTTGGCTTTTGAATTCACGCGCGCCTACCTACCGAAATCCCCGTGGCGCAATCATTCGTCATGCTTAAGTGTACTAATGCAAGCATAACGTATTAATAAACCAGCCAAGCATCATAAATATATCCACAGGAGTATAGGCACGGGCGTGTATGCGCGCGCATTCACGTTTATATTCACATACTTATGCTAATGCCGTGTGTAGTATAGAGAAACGATGTGAGAAGAAGTAAAGGAATAAAGTTGTATAAGTGTATAGATTCTTTTTTCCACCTGCCAATGGCCAAGAACATTATGACTATCATTCGTTTCAACTAAAACCACATGAAAGAATGAAAATAAAAAAATAACAAAATTTTTTTTTTTTTTTTTTTCTAAAGTCACATTTTCCCCCCCTGTCGCCTTGTCGATTTCTTAATTTTACATTTTTTTTTTCTCTTCAAAATTATTATTATTATTATTATTATTATGTATACACATAAACATATTTACACAAATATGTGAGTGAATGAATTATTCAATTCATGTTCAAATCAAATAATATAAATTCATTTAATTTGAACACGATTAAGTTAAAATCTACACGAGTGAAGATGAAGAAATAAATTTTAAAAAAATTTAGAAAAAAAAAAAAAAAAAAAAAAAAACCGGGTGTGAAGAGATCCATGTAATCTTAATACACAGTTAAAATCAAATATTACTATTATTAGTATTATTATTGTTATTATTATAATATAAATTGTGAAATAATTACCGATGATGTTGAACGTACGAGTGGTATAATTGTAATAAAAGTGCGCGATAAATGTAAGCAAAATTGTCAGATACTAAATGATAAATAGTAAATAACGTGATTGGCATATGTCCCCACTATTTTTACTGTCTTACCAAAACATACTATTACTACTACTCTCGTCACAGTTTTACCAATTAAATTTGTAACAATAGTGGGAAGATAATTCAACGTTTACACTCGAAAAAATTTATGTTCGTAATAATAATAAATTGAAAAACAAAAAGAATAAAAATTAAAAAAAAAAAAAAAAAAAAAAAAAAAAGTGCAAGTATCGGTGCAAACGAGAACACGTACAGAAGTGATAATTTTGTGATTGAATATATCCAAGTGGTTGCGCCCCCATGCTGATACAAACTCGTCTGAGGCGTGCGCGGGATAAAGAGGCACACAGTAAGTTCTTCATACTTTACTCCTTTCTTCGTCCCTTTCGTCTCTCTCTATATATATATATATTTACTTTAGACATTTGGTTCTCGATCTGTGGTGGTAAAACATATATACATTATAACACCATTAAAATGCCTGGTGCGAAGAAGCGCGCAATTCTTCTTTCTCTCTTTTTCTTTCTATCGTGGACCATTATTTTACATACTCACATTTGTGTTAAATAAATTTCAAATAATAATAATAATAATAAATAAATAAAGACAGAGAAAAAAAAAACATATCCTGACACATCGTTAAATGTTGTAATTTTTACTTAATGTCACTTCTCTCTTTTTTTATTTTTCTCCTTCACACACGCACACACTTTATTCTTTGTTTGTTTTATTTTTTATTTTTAATTTTTGTTTCAATCATCTCATTTTAATATACACACATAATGAAATAAATTGTAAAATAAATTAATTGGAATAACGTAAAATATGTATGAAGAAGTAAGTGAACGTGTAGATAAAAATTCATTGAGTATCTCAATATACCGTACCCCCACTGCAACATCATTAGATTCCTTTTAGATGGATATGATACCTCATCTATAATACCTACTGAGCATATTTCTCATATCGGTATACGAGGTGATAAGTATCTCGACGATATATCAACTAAGCAAACAGTTTATGCCCAACCCGTCCGTATACTTTATATACATATACATTTGTATATATTTTTGAGTGTGTGTTTATACGTGTAGATATATATATATATATAGAATAAAAAAAAAAGGGGAGACGAGTTGGGTTGTCGGAGAGGCAAGGAGAAATGGAATATTCCAAGGTGGGTCTTGTGAGGATCTCGCGTTGCGTATATACAACAGCGTGGAACGTGCGTAGCACCACAGAAAGCAAAACCTCACAGCATCCAAGCAGTCAGACGAGGCATCCAAGCCAAGAGAGACATCCATCGCTGCCGCGGGGGGTCCCCGGAGTAATTGTCTGCCAAACACCGACCGATCCTCGCAAGCTTCATCATTTTTTTCTCTCTCACACTCGTACTATTTTTCTCACTCTTATTCACCCTCAATTCGTATATGTCTCTGTCTTGGTAGCCTTCAAAGTTAACGCCAAACTAAATTCCGCAATGGTTCTCATTCGCTAAATAAAAAATAATAATAAAAAAAAAATATTATTACCGACCTAATTTGGATAATCGAAATTCAACTGAAACAATCAACTGATACGACCAATGATATACATATATATATATTGATTATGTGTATACCAATATATAAGAATTTATAATACATATATAAATATATATAAACCAATGAGATAAAATCAAGCAACTTTTAATCAATGTCATATTATTATATTTCCAATGCAAATTCATACAATTGCCATTTTATTTATTTATTTATTTTATTTCATTTTTTTTTTTTTTTTACTTACCTTATTATTATTATTAATTTTTTTTTTTCCAAATATGATTGAGCGTTTAAAAAATAATAAATGAATTTTTATTTATCTCTATTTCGTCTACTTTACTGTATATATATATATATTTATTATATATAAGTATATAAATAATTGCCGATGTAAGAATTGAAATGAGAACCGTGGAAGTCACGGAGATACAGAAACGATCGGTCATGCGATTTAACGCGGACAAATAATATTGTAAGGTTGCTGCTAACACCAAGGAATATTACCATAAGACACGCGTTCAACAATATACATATAATATACATACGTATACTTTATATTCCATCTTTGTTTATCTTAAACATTTTGCAACATTCAACATGTTAAGAACCCATGATATTTATGCGTTTATGTATTCACGCATGTATGATCGCTATAGTCTCCCGCCGTGTGTTAGTATTTATATGTACCAGTATATATATATATATATATATATATATATACATATAAATGAGGTGGAAGAGTGCAAGAGTATGAGATATAAAATATAGAGAGAAAAGTGTATATATATATACTGTGCTATGCCCACTGGCGCACAATTAAGCCGCTATTATGCGCCATAACCAATGCGTAAAAACTTATTACTCAAGATTTATGAAATCCCGCGGTATTAATGAGGGTGATTTTTATGGCCAAATTCCGACGCTCTCCAAAGTGCTTCGTACCAGACTACCGTAAATAAATACAAATTAATACCTCACTCATGTTCTCTTCGTTGATTCCTCTTCGTTTATTATTTATTTTATTTTTTTTCTTTTTTTTTCTTTTCTATAAACATTGACCGTATATATATATGTATATATATTAAAATTTTATATACTTGTGTATTATAGATATATATATATATATTTTTTTTTGTTTGTGAGGAAAAGATCGTAAATCATGGAAAATGTAAATGGAATAGAGAGATTATAACCAGTCGAATAATGACTGACACAAATGTATTTTGCATGTGGCTTTTATGAAAAATACCAAAGAGAAAAAAAAAAATAATAATAATAGTAATAATAAAGGTGAGCGTATGACTTGTATGTGTGGTATGATGTGCACGTGCACGTTAAGACTTGAGAGGATTAGCCGTTAATTGTTGTTGAGAAATTGGATTTTATTTTTTGGAAAAAATACAGTGAGGGAATTTAGTAGTTAAACCAATTTACTGGTTTGAATAAGCATTTACTTGTATCATTATAATTTATAAATATATGATTTTTAATTAATTATATTAAATATAAAAGATAATTTTTTTTTATATCTTTGACAGTATAATTTATTATTTCAATTGATACTTAATAAATATTTATAGTTAATAAATATATTTATGATAAAATATAGAATAAACACGATGAATATTACAGTGAAGTTGAGTTAAGATTTTCTATTTCAATAAAGTGACATTTATTATATGTATTTTTCAATTAACAATAGAGAAAATCTGTATAATCTGTATATAAACTATTAAATACGATATGATAATAATAATGGGCAAAAAAAAAAAAAATAATAATAAATAATAAAAACAAAAAAAAAACAAAAAAAAACAGGATTATGAATTGTGAAAATAAAATGTAAACGTGTGTGTCGGTAAATTACAAAGGGATACCTGCAGAAAATCTGTGACGAAAAAGGGGCTTTTGTTGACTTGTTGGATGGTTAAAAGTAAGCATTCTACTGTATATAATCCGCTTGATCTCTCGCGAGAGAAAACCATAGAAGAATTATATACATAGTAAAAGACGATGATAATATAAAATAATCATTGAGAAAATGGTTTTTTTTTTTTTTTTTTTTTTTTTTACGTATTTTGTATGAAATGTGATATTTGTAGTTATGTACTTGAATAATTTTTCATGAAACAAATATATATTTATATTATTTGTATATATACGTATTAACTAAATTTCTTAATCGCAATTAACTTATCGTTATGATATGAACATTACATTGGTATATATAGTAATAACAACTGTAGCAAAGTTTATGTATCGTTAAACCGGTTTTTCCAATCCTATACACTTAAACAAACTACACAGCTGGGTCAGTTGGACACACGAGCTAATTATTGAACAGGTTCTTCATGGTATTACAAGCACAGTAACTAAATATTTTGGCATCGTGGAATCATCGTCTTGTCATCATTCAGTTTGTATAATCAAGTGTATGAACACGATTAAACAGAATTAATAATATCGCACGAGATAAAAAATTTAACAGAGAAAGAAAGAAAGAAAAAAATATATATACATATATATATGTAAAATAAGTATTGATGTTCATTGAGAGACATTGAATTATATCGTGATAATATGACTTGATATAAAAAATAAAAAATAAAAAATAAAAATAAAAAAATTCTCTGAGGATATCGATGTGTCAATCAGATCCTCTTGAAACCGGCTAAACGGGCTAATCATCACGATGAAGAGACGCTCTGCCCAATTTTCGTTGGGACCAATTATATCATGTGTTTAAAATTAATTACCAGATCGTTCAGAGATAGGCCGAGGATATGGCTCCACAATCCCGAGAACAGATCGAGTGACGAGGGATTCTCGGGTTCTCTTGCTATTCACCAAGAGCGAGCAAGATACAGAAACACCTCGTTCTATCTTTTTTTATCTGTCGTTTATTCTCACTCTGTCTTGCGTATATATATATATATATATATATGTGTATGTGTGTGCGCACTCATGTAGCTCTGCATCCTCATCCAATCCGTCTCATCGTGCGCCTTTCTACCACCACACGTTATCGCTTTAGCCTATCACCGAAACGTCGATCGCCAATCATTATTATTCCCACAAATTAATCCTGGCTTTGACACGAGGCCACCTATTATACACGCCAGTTCATTTTTTTTCTCTCTCTCTCTCTCTTCTAGATATCAAATCTTTTTTTTTTTTTTTTTCTTGTTTCATAAAAACAAATGATTACAACATATATATACTCAATTATATTTAAATATATACGTATACACACATCTGTATGTATATTAAGTTTAAAATATGGATAATTTTTTTATTCAATGTTTCTTTTTTTTTTTTTTTCTTTTCTCTCGTTTTCGTAAATTTGATATTGATATATACTTGATGGTATATATGTATACATCCTCATCGTTAGCCATTGTCACATATACATGTGTATGTGTAGTTGATATTTTTTTGTTTGTTTGTTTTGTTTTGTATGTTTTTTTTTCGTTTTTTTTTTTTTTCATTCTTGAAGCGGCATAGTAAATGTTGGAGGTGGAAGAGATGCGAGCACGATCGCAAAATGTTGCGCGACAGGCGGGTAACATCACTAAAGTGTCAGTCGAAATCAGAATTCACAGGATCCTCGGCTTGTTAGTGGGGCCCGGTTTGTGAACAAAAACGAGTCGCGTGAGTGCGAATACGGAGCGAAAAAGCGCGCGTCCAGTTTCGCATGGTGAATCAAGAAGCGACACGACACGAATGTAAGAGAGTAGAGTGAAAGGATATATTTTGTAACTTGGATACGATGATGAGAGTAAAAGAGTAAAAGAGTGAAAGAATAAAATAAAATAAAAACAAAAAAAAAACAAAAAAATTTCCCCCTCATTCTCTTTCCACGTGTGCACAAATTTCGCTCCTTTTTTCCTCACTTTTCACATGGGACTCACTTGCTATTGTGCATTTCTATATTGTCCTCGTGTTCTCGTGCTCTCTCGTATTCCTATTTCACGACCACATTTATATTGAATCACGATGTTGATCCAGAAACCAGATTTTCGACTATCGTATAGTCGCCGCTCTCGATACAAATTACATGAAGAGATGCGACTCACCAAGTCAACAACGACAACGACGATATTCGAGTAGAATAAAACCGAGACAAAATGAGCTCCAATGAGAAACCAGAGACTGATGTTATCATCAGCGTTTCGTACCGCAGTTTTTTACACAGTAATACCATCGATTTTTCTTTTATTCCTTTTATATATATATTTTTTATTTTCATCTATCCAAATCTTTTTTATTATTTATTTATTTTTTTTTTTTCCTATTCCCTCTTCACAAATACCTAAACAATTTACAATGTAATATATATATTGCCACTATTAAACTTGTTTATAATCTTGTAAATGGATGGACATTGCGTGTATATATAAAGTAAGCCATCTTGCCGTGTGAACTTGTTGAAGTAAAGTCGTACGATGATTCTCACCGCGTTTTTCTATTTCGAATATATAGATAAAGAACAACGTAACAATATAATACCATAACTAACAACCGTTGCTAATGCTCACCAGACTGTAGCATATAACTTTTATAACATTCAACAGTGACTTATAACGAAGAAATAGCTACACTTTTATATATATATATGTATGTAGTGGCTAGTAGCTGTCTCCTTATGGTAATTCACTGACTGCTTAATCGACTCGACTTTTCTTCATGTTTAAAACCCGCATTCACTCTAAACACGCAACACTCAACTAAACTAATTGGATATATGATCTTTTTAATATAATTTACATAGATATAGATTATATAATAGAAAAATTATATGATAAATAATTGTTAATTGCGTATCAATATTAATGTCACACGTAAATTTTATTAATTTCCTCATTTCTCTTTTTATTCCACGCGTCTTTGATTAATTATAATTTTTTATTTATTTATTTATTTATTTATTTTTTTTTTTTGGATTGTTTTCTCTTCTTCTTGTATCATTAAGTATAGAAATGTTACAAAATGTCGTTGGGTGATATATTACGCTACACACTCGGTCGGTTCTTTGTACATTTTCCCACCGCCATTGGATGAGGGGGATGAAATCCAAAGACGAATTCCCACTGAATTGGTAGACGTTAAAGAGCCGATATAAAACGAACGCTATTATCGTGAATGGCTTGAATATACCGTGCACTTCTGATGTAGCATCACACCCGTTTTAACGCAACAACGAATAAAAAAAGTAAGAGAGAAAGAGTGAGAGATGATAAAAAAAACGTTTCACAGAGAGACCTTTCTCGATACCACGGAAATTCCAGGCTTTGCATATCAAGGCACCGCCACCGTTTAGCTGCTATTACCTCGAGTGAACGTTATTTCAACGTGTTCGCATCTCACTGTCTATGTATACATACTCAATATATCTCTCTTTTTTTATATATATATTTTTTTTTATTTCATGTGATAAAATGTACGATCGCATTTCTCCGCATAATATTTTCTTTATTTCCAATTGCAAATAATATATATACACTCAATTTCATACTCATACATCAATTTGTTGGTTTTCTTTTTTTTTTTTTTTCTCATCTTATACATTTGATTTATTAATTTATTCACTATTTTTTTTTTTTTTTTGCTGTCAATTAATTATCTTATTGATTCCTAAATACAATTTAATATAAGATGTAGTTAGAAAAAAAAAATATATATATATATATATATATATATATATATGAGCATGGAGTGAAGGTGAGGAAAAAAAAAAAAAAAAAAAAAAAAAAATTTGAGATACTGGCGAGCTCGCGATACGAAGGAATGTCGAGCTCGTAACGCATTCAAATCGACGCTGCTTCGTTTTGGCGTCGCTTTCCGAACGTGGATTGACGTTGAGGGATGACGATACGTGTATACCTACTGCTCAACAAGAGAGAATATAAAAGTCAGAGTGAGTGAGTGAGAGAATAAATAAATAAATATATATATCTCGTGATGTTAACGTGAGAGGCCGTTTCTCTGTTCACCAAGTGCCTCACGCACATGAATCGGGTTAGCGGGCGGAAAAGGTTGAAATAAACGATGGTAAATGAGAAAGAGAGATAAAGAAGAATAGAAAAAGAGAAGTGGGAGAATGAGAGAAAAAGAAAGTAGCAGAGAGAAATGAGATTGCCGCGACGTGTATCGAAGAATTTTTGTTTGAGCCTGAGCGTTTTCGGAAGGGTTTTACGAATCGTTCGACAAACGTGCCGAGAATGACTGTGGCTGATGTATCCCCTCTCTTTCTCTCTCTCTCTCTCTCTCTCTCTCTCTCATCACTGCTACCAAATAACCATAAGACAGCACAGCGAGAAAGAAGATGATGATGAAAAAAAAAAAAGAAAAAGAATGCACGCGTAGAATTTGGCCCAGGTGCTTGCATTAAATTCTTGTGTTAACACTTTGACGAGCGTGTCAACTCAATTATTTCCTTCTAAATTTCTCATCATTCACACATATATGTACACATATAAAGTGCATGAATTTTTTTTTTTTTTTTTTTTTTTCATTACTGTTTTTAGAAAATTAATTTTAATTTTGTATCAATTAATGTTATATAATTTTTTGACACAGTAGAGACATTTAAATACTCGAGTTAAAATGTGCCATTTAAGGCACGATTGAAAATAACAAAGGTGAACTGGGTACAAATATATGAAGGATAAGAAGAAGGAGAAGAAGAAGAAGAAAAAGAAAGGGATGAGGACACATCAATGCGCTGATGCCAGACTCGCCGTGTCAGACCACAAGATAGTGATGAAAGGGCGCAACTTATGCATACCGTGTAAGTGACGCGCATGAATAATTCAACCTAATAAAATAATGCAGACACACTCGCGGGTGGAATAAAGGCAAACTGGCCAACTTGCAACTATGTGCATTCAACAGAGTTGATATAAAAAAAACAATTCGATGTATAAGATATCGTTCAACTTTTTATTTTTAAATTATATATATATATATGTATATATAAAATTTTGTTAGCACATGGTCATCGTAAATGTTCTCTTGTATTTTACTGAAAAGCAATTTTATTCGCCTGAAATTTTATTGGAATTTATCGAAAAAACATCAACGATTATTGAAAAGTTTATCAGAAATTTACTCGTAGTGTATTGGCAGAAGTGAACGATAAAAAGTTTCATTCACTGGGGATGAAATCTCATTTTCAAGTGTGTCATCTCCCCTTACACTAACACCCCCAATACTATTTCTTACTCTTGGTGGGCCCATAAACGTTTTATTTATCCGACAATCGAGGAGCGAAATAGAATCGTCGCGAACAGATTCGATTGACCCCGATAGACTGCAAGAGCGCCATCGGGATAGTCACGGCATTTCAATTCCCGTGGACTTTCAAACGAGGCGAAGGAGAAAAAAAAAAAGAAACCAAGGTGGTACAAATTTTGAAGGGACCGAGTGAAACAATACGATTGAAATGGCAATACCGTAAAGTGAGATAACGCGTGTGGTTAAAGTAAAAAAAAAAAAAAAAAAACGTAAAGTAAAAAATGGAAAAGTAAAAAAATAAAAAAAAAGGCAAGCGAGAACAATACTCGTCGAGGGAGACATTCAATCGCTCGGACCAAACGCTTTCCAATCCAAGATGGCGATTGTCCATGTCGTGTGCGGCTTAATCGTCCTCCAACTACCAAACAATATATATATCTATATGTATACAGACTTCAATCTGAATTTATAGATTCCCGGGGAATTCAACACCCTGCCCGCGAAATTGTCTTGTTTATCGTTCTTTCCTTATTTTTTATTTTATTTTATTTTATTTATTTATTTATTTATATTTTTTTTTTCTTTGCTTTTTTTTTTTAAGTTTACAATTTTCCACACCCTCTACGGTATATATAAAAAAACAAAACAAAAATTGACACACCCTCTATTTTCAAAACTTTTTTTTATCACACTCAAATATAGTTTTATTTATTTATTTATTTATTTATTTATTTATTTATATATATATATATATTTTTTTTTTCCTTTCCTTTCTTTCCATTGTATCAGAGACAATCGCATTCCCTACTCCAAAAACTCAAACCTCGAGCGTAAAACTCATGCGCGGGTATTTGACGTGTCAATGATAAATCGGACGTACATCTCAACGCTCATGTAAAATCTGCGTTGTGTATGTGAGTAAATGTCCACTACGTACTGAAACTGATGTTTCGTATATTGAGAATATACAGATGGACAATATTGCATACTTGTCATTTCACCCACACACACACACACACATACACATATATATATATATATATACATCAGATATATGCGAGGGTGGATATAAACGTAGGGTAAAAAGGGTAGACAGGTTATTGTGAGAGTTATTTGTCATAGCTCGAAGATAGTCACGTATAACTATCGCTTCTGTCCCAAACGAAACAATCTAGACATTATCGATTGACATGGCGTTTAAGCTCCATGAATCTATGAGTCAATATATATATATATATACATATATATATATGTATATGATGAGAGCTCAAATGAATATTGAAGCACAGCTGCTGTTCATCTTTTTTAAAATCTTTGTTATATCCACCTCTCAATATGTAGATCTGTCAAATGTAAAATGCTACTAGGTGATTAATTTATTTCAACTACAAATTCATCATATAGAACATGTTCAATCATACATTAAATTTATCATATACACATTCTTTTAATAAAGTAAATCTGATATAATATATTTCTTCTTTTTTTTTTTCATTCTTATTCTTTTGACATTGTCACTTGAGAATTATTAAATAATACCATACGTGAATTTATAAATAATTTTACAATTGTATACGTTAAATGAAATATAACTGTAGATTATGTATATTATTTTATATAATTCCACCTACAATTTAAATATAAGCCGATGGTTAATGTGAAATGTCAATAAACACGTTGTATTATCGGGGCACAATTTAATTTACTGGGTGATCCTGTATACTCACTCACAATATATATACACACATACATAAACTATTATTCATAAAAGATGATGTGAAAATATATTTTGTTTGCGAGGAGAGATTTTAGAATATGTGAGAAAGGGGGGGAGTGGAGACGCTCGCTTGGGCTTTCATCAGCATTTAAATTGACGGTAGTTGTATTCTCGCTGATGGAAACGCTTGATGCAAGACCTTACATCAATATATATATATATATACATATTTTAAATGGGTGGATACTTCCGGTCGTTGAAAAAAAATAAAAAAGAATAATTCATTCACAGTTAGCGCGGCAATACGCCCGCGAATGAACTCATCTATATGATAGAGAAGAGAGAGTGAGAGATGGACCCTATTAAACGAGAATGAAATAAAAAAGATAATAAGATGTAGGCGGAGGTTAATAATGATTCTCTGACCATAGATCATAATTCATTACGGGCATGGGTGATTTGAGGTGAGAACCATTCCAAAGTTTATGTACACACAAACACCTTCCATCTTTAACTAAAGTAATATTTATAATTTTGTTTTATTTATTTATTTATTTATTTATTTTATTTTATTTTATTTTATTTTATTTATGTTGAGCACGTGTGTGAAGTATCGAGTGAAAAATTTTTCTTGTTAGCTCAACACAACGAGTTTGAGTAGCGACTGTAGCAGTCGATCTCGTTTACTCTTGGTGTGAATCCTCGCCCCGGGCAAGAGCATCAGGAGCAAAATGCATGAGAGGGTGATGATCGTTTCGTGCGCCCGCGTCTCGTTAAAATTCTATCAAGTATATATATATATATATATATGTATAGATAAAGAGAGAAAAGAGAGAGACACTAAACGTATATAACTAAACGCTTGAGGGATAAATTTATTTTATATTTGTGATTTTAATGTTCACGAGAAATTCGAATATTCCAATGTATTCCGCAGGGCAATGATAAAATTAACACTTTTATTATTAAACTTGAATAAATTTTTATTGTCATTTAATAATGATATAAAATTCATATTTATAATTCATAGGATTATATTTAATATCACAATAAAAATGAGTCAATTAAAATATTATATCCCCATTGCAATTTATTTAATCGTACAACTAACCATCAGATCAGAGCTTTTTTTTTTTTCTTCTTTTTTTTCTTTTTTTTTTTTCCACAATACGACCCTTGAGACTAGGCGTAGGTACTGTGATGTAAATATATATATAATATAGAGAAAAAGAGATCAAGACAAAGATGAAAAAAAATATATATATATATCGACACACATACACGAGCCACCCTCGCAAGTTTGTTCTACACCCTATACATATATATAACCATTGAAATAGTTGTAGTGTGTGAATGGGGACGCGAGAAAACATGAGATTTTATCGTGTGGAAGTCTTCTCTGATACGCTGTTGGCAAATTGCCTCCATATCATCTTCCACCATCAAAAATTTAATGTCCAAATCATTGTTGATCGTTGAGGTAAAGGAATTCATATTTCACCCCTCTCTCCATGTAAAAAAAAAAAAAGAATCATTTTCGTTGACAAACCGTAGATTTTATTATATTGAAGAGTACACAGAGAGAATTTTATATTTTTTTATTTTATTTTTATTTTATTTTTTGTCATGGAACATCCGCCATCATCACATACGTTTTACACATTCTCTCTCTCTCTCCCTTCCTCCTCCTCCCTTTCTGGCCTTACAGGAGTAGAGAGAATAAAGAGAGAATGAGAATAGTGTGGGCATAAAGAGGGTGGGGATGATGGTTTCATAAGTTATTGATTGGCGACAGTGAGAAGGGTGGAGTTGGTCTGTCGTCACCATGGAAACTGAACCTGCGCTGTTCGCACGGACGTTTACCTTAATGCCCGGGAATTACGCCACGTTATATCGTTATACTCACACCAACCCCCAAACATATATACATATAATATAGAGGATCATTTTAGCTGTAATATAATTTCGATCCTCACGTACTCATCCACTCTACTATTTTTCTTTCCTCCAACCTCAATAATCATTTACTTCTGCAAACGTTTGCAGTTAATTTATATCATCTTCCATCAACTCAAGTCGAATCATGTGTATGTATAGTTTTCTATTTTCAATACAAATATACAGTGTATTGGTAGTGTGTTACTGATGATGGGATAATGCAATTGTACGGATAAATTGATGCTCAAGTGTTTGATGTGTGACTATACACGCATGTGTGTACACTGTATACATATAACATTTATAGAAGGATGGCACACTCATCCCTCGATAGTAGAAATCGCTATGGGACGCGCAAGACCACCCCCACGGGGGCTGTACCTCCGGAGTCCGCATTAGCTAACTGTGCCCTGATTCGCCGACGCATCGATCCAGGAAACGGGCTAACTTTCCGGGCATTAGCCTGGCAAACTGCCGCCCTGGATTTCTTACTCAACAAATTCCCGGTGCAATTTATATAATATCTCACACTATTGTATTTCTCCTTGGATTTAATGAGAAATATTCAAGTGACAATATCATCATGACATCATTATTATCATCGTTTTGTTCTCAATTTTATTGTTATTATCTGTTGTAGATCCTCATAATTTATTTGTATTTCTTGTATTTTATTTTATTTTTTTGTTTTATTATTTTTTTTTTTTTTTTTTGTCATGTAAATTTTTACCTTTATTAATTTGATTTTACTCTTCTGAAGAAAAAAAAAAAAAAAAAAAACGAATAAATAATAATAATAAAATTAAATAACAGAGAAAAAAAAAAGGCCGAATTGGTTGAATTCTAAACATATGGCTATGACACTTGACGCTAAGTATTTTTTCCACGAATATACATAAATATGTATAGTGATTTTTCGTCTGATGTAAATGTTCCACGTAGGGCGTGGTTGAAAAAAATAGTTTTCTCTTTTGTAGATATGTGTGCGACTCAATAAGCCGCAGTAAAAGCGAACTCCGATTCTCTCAAGGATCCAGTGAGATGTATTTCATTTTATTTTCTTTTATATATATATATATATATATATATACATGTTTTTTTTTTTTTTTTTTTCGGTTGAAACGCAACTAATGGGCCCATAATGACCTACCAACTTCAGACGCCCATTCTCCAACCATCCGGAAAAATATATTCTGTCGGACAGTATAACAGTGAGGCCAAACGTCTGTCTTGATTTTTTTTTTTTTTCTTTCTTTTTCATTTATTGAAAATAACCGTGAAAAAGGTTTTACTCTTGCGGGCGCGCGTGTAAACTCACATATTTATATTTTACTCACAAGTGCAATGGACTATATATATATTTGGAAGATATTCTCAGTGCATTACTTGAAAACGATTGTCTACTCATAAAAGCCGTATACCAAGTGTTTTTACGACTTGTTCAGGGTATTACTTTATATAGAGAGGTATAAAAAGCAAAATATGATAAAAAGAAAAGAAAAAAAAATATATATGCGCTTTAAAAGTAAGAAAGCAGATTATATATTATATATATAGACGAAAAAAGAGAAGGAAACTGCTGAGAAAATTGGATCGATTTGGAGGAAACGATTTGATGTCGGGCGTCGTGCGATCCATTCGTCGTTGTCGGTCGGTTTGGTTGGCAATATAACATCGTAAATTCATTAATAAATTATTCTCGTCTCCCTCAATTCCTCCCATCACTCTCTTCCCCACCCCGCGAGCCAATTATAATTCTGTCGAATTGCGCGGGCGGTCGCGGGGCCAATAAATCTCTAGTGAAACAACCCGAGTACGCCCGTCGCGCGTCCCCGGCGATTATTGGACCCCATAGAATCACGCGCGCTTCGACTTCTATACATACATTACTTTTACGCGCCTTCTCTTTCTTCTTCATCACATTCATATTATTCACTCAGCCTTTTCTCTTTTGTACACGTGTAAGAAAGAAAAAAAAAAAAAAAAAACAAAAAAAAATTAATAAATAATAAACTGAGAAAAAAAAAAAAAAAAAAAATTCCTGTATAACATCTAAGAAAACAATAACGAAATTCAATTGCAAATTCAATGTCTATATCATTATATTATTATTTTCATCAGAGATTGGTATCAAGTACACACACACACACACACACACACACACACACACACATGTCGAGGCCCTGATGAAGATGTGAGTAATTGAGTGATCACACTACACCACAAGAGCGAGGACTCGTTGAGAGTCTTGACGAGAAATAACTCGCGGGGCGAGATTTTAATGATCATCTTTTTTATACTAACAAGGACGTAGAGTAGAAAATCCGAGTTGCGATCATTGATGCAAAGAAATAAAGAAGGTGAACGACTGCTTTTTTCAATAGATAACCCAACAGCATATGTAGGTGTGTGTACGTATGTATAGAGAAAGAGGAGGAGAAGGAGGAAGCAGAGCAAACGAGCAGACGAGATTCCTGACAAGTGTCGTGGGTTGTCGCTTCGTCGTTAGCCTATACCCCACCTGCTACTGGGCATTGTATCCGTGCGATAGTGAATATATATATATATATATATATATAAATGAAGCTGTGGTAGAGGCCACGCGACTCTACAACCCACTCGATTCATCAGCAAGATCAATGAAGGTAAATCTTGGAACTCATATCCATTATACATACGTATACAAAAATGTTGAAAAAAAAAAAAAAAATAAATAAATAAATAACAAAAAATCGAAATTTTCAACTGCGACTTTCTCATACCCAATTACATTTATTTATTTATAGGTATAAAGAAACATAACTTTAATCACAACATCATCGAGTGTGAGGATTATGATCATTTTTCATTGGATCATTTTCAACAAATACCTGGAATTATTTTTATCGAATGATTTTTATCAACATTCCATAATATATAAAAAAATAAATATATATATATATATATTTATATAATTTTTCATAGACTTCTATGCATCTATGGGAGGTTAAACGATTGATCCTATGTACATATATGGAGACCCGCATTACAAACAATATTTTGATTAACACACGTGCGCGTCAAAAGACGACTGTGGATTTTTTTTTTTTTTTTCCGATCGTGCCAGCCCTTTACGTGTATAATTTTTTTTTTTTCTCTTTTCTCCTGAATATATATATATATATATATATATATGTGTGTGTGTGTGTGTGTGTGAGTGTATAAAAGTATCGTTTTGAATTCTTCGAAGGGATCGAGTCGCCTCGACACGTTTTGGCCCGGGCATCCGTTCGCGCAACCGGAGCTCATTCGAGAGACGTCGTTGTTTCTTTTTGCTCAAAATCAATTTGTAGTGCACAGTCGATTAATTTTTCGGTAGGCCTAACCAGGTGGCTACGAAAATATAGGTATCATATATATGTACCTTCAGAGCTGCATTCAATCTAAGACAATACACAGTCTACACAATCAGTTTTGGTAAGTTGATATATATATATATATATATACTTTTTTTTTATTTTGTTAAAAATTGCCTTTTTTTTTTTTTTCATTATTCATTTGTATATTTTTATTTTTACTTCATAAATATTTATTTATCATTTTTTTTTTACATCCGATATATATATATAGTATTTTAAGTGTAATGTTTTTGTACGCATAGCGTGGGTAAAATATCCCTGGAATCCTTTATATTAAGCGCCGGAAGTCATAACTCTCAGCTGCAGTTGGATGATTTTGCGTTAAAGGTTATAACACGATAGTTACTCGAACGATTGTGCCAATATTCTCGTAGGATCCATTGCGACTCGAAGCGTGAGGTAAAAAGCATCAGACAAATTTTACCAAGAATACATTGAAGGAAAAAAAAACAAAAAGGAGAAAAGAAAACGAGAAAAAAAAAAACATAATAAAGAAGGAGGAAGGGGAGGAAAAGTAAACAAAAAAAAAATTTAATATATATATGAAAGAAAACTAGCGTGAAGATAAAAGGGGTGAAAACCAACAAGAGAAGATTACACGCAAGAATAAAACGATGAGCAAGCAGAGGCTATTTACATGGGCGGAGACTTTACGAATATATCTATAGTGACGGTTGAGTGCACTAAGCAAACAGTAGTTTTGTGCCGGCACTCTCGTTATTTTCTACGGCGTTGAGAAGAGGCAATCGGCGGTTCCCGCGAGCATGAAGAGAGAGCATGAAAGAGTCAAGAGAGCAAAGAACCTCTGAGAGAGTTATACCGCGAAGATACAACATCAGTTTAAGCATAAACATAAGATCGTTTGGGTGCCCATTTCTCTTTACTCCACGTCTCCTCTCTATGATGACGAGCAGGTGAAAATTGCCGGGTTCGTTGGGATCGTTCGCGGGAGTCTTGTGCGAGAATATACTCAAGGCGATATACTCACTGACGAATCACCAAGAGCTCAGTTTTATCGACACAAATTGGCTTGAAAAACCAAAGTCCAGGCACCTAAGATGAGTCGTGTGCGCAAAGAGATACACCACTTGGGGCCATACTCGCACTCATTCTCTTTCATCTCTGATCATTATCCACTGCACACTTGTTTACACATTCTTCTTCCTCTCACTACCAATAACGCAATATCTCTGATACATATATATATATATCACTTTGGACACATCAATTTTATTTATAAACAAATAAAAAGTTTCTATATAATGTATATTACAATAATGAGTAGTCTCAAACGACACCTCATGAAAAAAAAAAAAAAAAAAAATTATTACCCATTGAAAATTACAAGTGAATTTATTTTCGGTAGATTATAATCAATAGATGAAATATATTGGCACATTATCATATTGAATTTAATAATAATAATAATAAATAAATAAATAAATAAATAAATAAATAAATAAATGATGACAAATACGTAAAAGATATTATAGGCAAAATTGAACAATGGAATTTTTATAAATAACGGGGATACCTTTGTTTGAGAAGCGTGAGAAAGTCTCATATTGAAGCATCAATATCATCTTCAACTGCATTTATTCCCGACACAATCATTTAATAATAAAATAATAATAATAATAGTAATAATAATAATAGAGAATATAAAAATTAAATGAAATAAATAAAAGAATTATAATAGAGAGAAGAAAAATAATAATAAAAATAAAATAATCATGCAATATCGAATGAGTTCAAGAATCATCACGATTACAGCGATGACTGATCTTGAATCACGCGGGACAATGTCGTGCTTGAGTATAATTCAAGTGGATATAATAATACCAAGTTATGCCAAAAGATGAAGAAAAGGAGAAGGTCAGGACACGAGCTTCCTGGCACTTACAAGATATACCACTAGAAGACTATAAATATATATACACACATACAAATATATCTGCGTGTTTTAACATTTACTTTGGTGTGCGATACAGCGCCACGATCTTCAAGCGAAAATTACACACCCGGTAATTTTCCTATGGATATATCCATCTCTCACTCAATTTTCCCCTCTCCACTTTTATTATTCTCCCATTCTTTCATTCTCTCTGTCTTTTTTTTTTTTTTTTTGCTGTAAAGTATCAATCATTTTCATCGATTCTTGACATTCAATTTGTGACTATATCGGGATTTATCCAGTAGATTTTCTCGTGAATTCCATCGTGAATATTTTGATGCTTCAAGGCAAGCACTTTACATGAAATTACTCCAATGCAAAAACCCATTTGTCTCTTATTACACATATATACACGTGATTTGATTATTAACTTTTTTCTTTTTCCTTCCCTCTGATATTAAATAACAAAAAAAAAAAAAAAATGTGTATACACGTACGTATATATTGATTATTAATAGATTTTAATACCATTCTATATGTGATTTAATTTCTATCAGTTTATTATTAAAATTCAGTTGAAATAAAATTATTCTCCTATTATTTTTTTTTCTTCATGTATTATTCAACTTAATCGGTATATAAATGAGTCTAAATAAATAAAAATAAAAAAAATGAAAAAAAAAAAAAACTCGGCAATTAAATGATTACATTTAATTATCGAGATAAAATAATCTATGTATATATATATATACATACACAGATGAAATATTGTAAATCAATAAATAATAATGAATTAAAAATTAAATATATAACATTATTAATCAATCAACACTTGTGATGTCAATGTTAAAATTAACATGAAATAATAAATTAAAAATGTTTATATATACGTAAATAAATTCTAGAATAATTAACACAAGATATATATATAAATATGAATATATATAATAATGAGATAATTCGTTATATCCATTGATTTATGCTATTTCATGACGTTAACAAAACTTGATGACAATATATTAAATGTTTCAACAACAATAATATATACATATATATATATATATATATGAATGTATATAGTTGAAGGAAGAGCAATTGGCCGTTATCCGACCGAATGGTGATGTATCGATGTGGCTAGAAATAACAAGGGCTGGCATCAATTCACCCTATGTCTACACACTATATATATATATATATATATATATATATATATATATTTATATATACGTGTGTATATAAATGGTCGTGGATATGGTGAAAACGGATGGAGGGATGGCATTGTGTCGTGATGGTCCAACGAGTTTACACACGTCCGTGGCCTATACGCAATAGCATCAAGTTCACTCGCTCTTCTCTACCCCTCACATCATACACTTCCGATCTATATAAAGTATAAACTATCATCCCCGGTAGTTAACTCAAATTGCATTAGGACTTGGTATATATATATATATATATACATGTGTGTATGTGTGCGAGTGTGTGTCCCGGGTGGGCGTATTGTTGTCGAGAGGGTACGTATTGCCACAATGGTGAATGGTTGAATTTATCCATGGCTACTCATCTGCTTTATTTGTTTAATGGCTCTTGTTATATTAGCTCAATGAGCCATTTCAGTTTAAATTTCAATTTTCGAATCGACCTTTATATATCGACAATGTTATGTTTCAATTATTATTTTTTTATTTTTTCCTTTTATTAAATTATATATTAATATTTTATATACAAATGATGATAATAATATATGGATAAATATAATTTATTAAAAATGTTTAATATTTAAAAAATAATCATGAATAATTGAGATGGGGAATTTGGAAAATGGTAAATAGAGAATGATATCGTAAAAAAAAAAAAAAAATGTATATATATATATATATATATATATATCACATAAAAATTCACGGGAGAGTAGTGCTTTTATTCATCCTGTAAAAGCAGACGATAAAACCTCGTGTCTTGACAAGACACGAGAAATCTTCGCTATGGCGAATAGTCACATATTCGTTGTGTCGTCGCGTTTACCACCCCCTTATATGTTGCCGACGAAAAATGACAGAGAATAAATTGTCACGCGAGAATATATAAAGAATATTGTCGTTGGTGGAAGGAATATTTTTTGTAGAAACTGGTAGAATAGGAGTGTGGGAAAGAGATGAGAAAGGGAAGAATATAAAAGAGGGAGAGTTATTTTCATGTAACTATTGCGTTCTTGTTATATAGACTCATACACGACTATATTGCGACGGAAACCTAGGGAAATTCAGAAGAGAAATCGCTCTGCATATTGCCTGAAATTGATCTCGACCCTTTATTTTATTTTATTTTATTTATTTATTATTATTATTATTTATTCTTTCTCAACTTTTTCATCTTTTTTTTTTTTTTTTTCTTTTTTTTTTTCTTTCTTTCATCTACTTCTATATTTTCATGCTCAAGATGATCTATTGCACAGCGAAAATTGTTGGAATTTTAGTTTCAAAATGAGATACGTCTGCGTCTAATAATCAAAAATAAATCTGTCGACGCTTCCTATTATTTTTTTTATTATTTTTTTTTTTATTTTTCATTTTTTTTTTTTTCAAATATTCATCATGAATCAAATGTAAGTAAATATATATATCTGAGAAATAGTATGGAAAAAAAAAAAAAAAAAAAAAAAAAATTAAGTCTATCTTTACTAGTCTACTATACACACGTGTTTTTTTTTTTTTTTTTTTTTTTTCTTTACCCTCTATATATTGGCGGTGATGACTTTATTCTTTCGTATTTGTACGCTATATAAGAAACATCATTGACACGACAGAACGCGATGTCCCGCTTGCAATGTAAACACGTCAATGCACTGTATAAAAGTATCCGTATATTATTACAAGGGGTGTATGTATATATATAATCCAAAAGCTTTCATCGTCATCCAGGTGTGAACACGAATAATAAATTAAATGAGATAGAAAAAATAGATTCATCGTTATTATTATTGACTATTTTTTTTTTTTTTTTTTTTTTTTTTTCATTTTCTTCAAGGCGCGCACACTTTCAAAGGATCCCGCGACAACAGATGTCACCGCGTGCGCGCTCTGTGAAATTGAGTGAGAAAGTTTTTTTTTTTTTTACTTAATTTTTTTCTTTTTTTCTACATCACTCTCTCCTCTCAGACTTTTTTTTTTCCGGAATTATAACGAGCACAACACACACAAACACTAATTCGAAACAGATTTTTCGCACCACTTTTTCGGCACTTTTTATTTTTATTTTATTTATTTATTTATTTATTTATTTATTTTTTATCACCACAAGACCATAAATTAAATGTCACTTAGTATATATATGTGAATACAATTCATGACACGTCTGTTATCTTGTTGCGATAACGATGAGTGTTAGTATATTATATATTTGCATCTGCCGAAGAATATTCTTTTAAAAGTATATCTTTAACCACGCCCATTATTCACAAGACATTTATGTTAGATGTAAAGCAGAAAGAAATTCAACGACCACCCTCAATGCCATTTTTTTTTTTTCTTTTTTTTTTTCCTCTCTTCATATTGTCTTTATTTATTTACTCATTTTATTTAAATTTTTTTATATATTTATTATTGATTTTTTTTTCTTCTTCTTCTTCTTCTTCTTCTTTTCTTCACTTTTTGTAAATATAATTTTTTCAAACGGTAACTCATATTGTAGAATGAGAAAATTTTACGGGTAAGAGTAAAAGAATAATGAAACATAGACTGGGGTCCATCAATGAAAAAAAAATAAATAAATAATAATAATGTAATGCTTATATGCACACATATTCAACATACACCTCATCTTCAAAGTGCTCACTTGAATTGCACCGGTGTACGGCCGTAAAATCTAAGATTTCTTGACGGAGAATATAGAAGTGTGTGAGGTAAAAGAGAGAGAGAGAGAGAGAGAGAGAAATAGAGTGTTGTGTAGTAGTCTCGACACGTCGAAGATACAGCGTGAAATGTGGAATAAAAGAGAACGAAAATGTGTGAGTAAAGTAGAATGAAAAGAGATGAAAGAAAAAGCCCAACAGAAACACCAGAGACGTGCGAGATATTCCGGTTGAGTGACGGCATTTTTTTTTCTTTTTCTTTTTTTTTTTCTTACTCACCCTCCACCTCCTTCCTCATTCTCCCGACCATTCAAACATAACCTCATCTTCTATTTTTTTTTTTTTCACTCTCGTCCCTCTCCTTTTACCTCACCATCTTCATCACTTCTTGCAACAAGTAAAAACTATTCTCTTACCCATTGTTTCTTTGTTTGTTTACAGGATAACCAATGGATATCTCGTGCACTAAAACAATTTGTAAAGGCACACGTATAAATATTTTCTATACATATATCAAGATAGTTTGGTTGACATTGAAAATATTTTACTAACACCGTGGACCATCAACAAATAATAAAGGGTTTGTTAACCAGTTGGAAATATTGTGAAATATCCAAGATGATTTTTATGAGACAAAAACACACAGACACAATATCTATCTCACTCTTTTTCCATAATCGTTAATCGTGTAACGATCGTTATAATAATTATTATTATTTTCATTTTTTTTTTTTTTTTTTCACGTTTCTTCTCCTACTCCTTCTCCTTCTTCATTTTTTTTTCTTTTTTCAAACTTATGGTTGATCGCTTATCTCACGAAAGCTTTTTCTTTCGCTCACACACAAGTTTTATATATGTCGTCACATCTGTAACACATGTATATGTATATATATATGTATATAGATTAAATGATGAGTAAACTTAAGACAGGATGAGTTGAAAATCCCTTTGCAATATATATATATATATATATATACATATATATATTTTCTGATACATTCTTGAATATATACACGAGTGAAGTGGGTACTCTATCTCTACTCGCACTTTCGCTTTGCGCACGTAAAGCATTACACATACAAAAATATATATATATATATATATATATATATATATATATATATATATATATATATATACACACACACACACACAGAGATAAATATATAAATATATTTATGTATGTATACACATGTGTGAGAAAGAGAGATTTTAACAAGGGTCTGACAGGCTCGTTGCCGTTGTTATTTATCGGTTATGTCGACGCATCTTCCATCTCGACGAGAGAGAAGCTCCAACGCCAATGCTAAACTCTATATGTATATGTATAAATAAATTGTGTTCATATACCATTGGAATATGACGCACTTAACGGTGGCGAGAGTGGAAGCGAGATGATACAAGAGAGAACGTCGCACATTCAATGATAATGATGATGAACGCTTATAACGCCGCGCACGTGTTTAAAACTTCACCACTTATTCGGTCTGATGTTGTGCCATTACTGGATATACACAGTCATAATCTTTAACTATACATCGCATTTAAATTTGTGGCGCTTCATCGTTTACTTATATTCCATCCATATGTACACATAATTTTTTAATACAAAAATTCAATATATATATATTTGTAATAATATTTATATATATACGTGCACACGTGTCAAATAGGCCCACAAACTATTTAACACTACACGTGTCATGTATAAATTTAATTTATCCCATTTATTTCTTGATAGACTTTTGATTAAACTTATTGGTAACGCCTTTATATATTTACTTTTAATATTCACTTTATATCTGTTTATATATATAATATATACGCATATATTTATTTTGATGATTTTCTATTATTAAAATAATGACATGAAAAAAAAAAAATTAAATAAATAAATAATTGAAAATATATATATGTATGTAAGTTTAAGAGACTTTGATAAATGACACAATGGAATACAAAATTACCACTAGATTATCGTTAACTTATCTATTTCAAAATCCGTTGCAAACTCCATGATGTTTGCCTAACGTGAGTGTAGTTAGAGCTTATCTCATACAAGAGTTTAAGTTTCATACTGCAATGTATAAATATATATATGTGTGTGTGCGTGTATTATACAGCTACCGGAATTGCTTCCAATTACAATACTGCAAACTGGAAACTAACGAGCCAACCTGAATTCAACAGTACAATATACGTATATTAAATTAAAAATATCAAGAAAGAATACTAACAAATCAAATTAAATTGTGTGCGATACTATAAATAATGATATAATATATGTATACGTATATATATATATATATATATATATATATTTTTTACGCTTTATTTTTATTATTCTAGAGTTGCTACAGTGCATTTTGTCAGTATGTGGATGATGGTGGCTCTATCTGTCTCACTTTTTCGACCCAACAAATGGTAGTTAACGCCACGAGGACAGATTTACCACGAGCAACATACCCCAGAGACCTGTCCCCGTGACTGAGTGATCCCCTGGGTGCGCGTACGCTCATACATGCGAATTGAGAAAATTTACCAGCCCCCTCTTTCTACTGATGGCTTGTACTACACTCACTTTAATATACTCGGTACCGGTCAAAAATTTTCACCACATCACACTATCTCTGCTATTCCTTTTATTTATTCATCGCACTGTTTCATAATACCAGATATATATACGGGCATAACGAGTGTCCATCAGTGAATCCTCGTTATGCTTTTAATCGTTTCATCAACTTGTTGTTATCACGCGCACGGGACGATGTTTTTGCAGTCTCTACACATTGTATAATACAACTCATCCACACACGTATATGTATACATACATTATATATATATATATATATATATATTGAGGATCCAATGCGGCTGTTGGGAATTGCAAATAAAAATTGAACTGAGCCATTGTATAAATAGAAAAACGATCTGGATAAAGGTTCGTGTGTCTATGTATATTGTGCTCTATTGTTTGCTCCAATTCGTTTTGAGATTTACGTATTTTTACAATAATAGAAATAATTTATACTCTATGTTTTATGATTTTATTTATATATTCATTATTTTTACAGGGGATAAATTAGTGTTACGATATTAATCGTTGAGCTGTGATGCACGTGAGGAATGCAAAGTACTGGTGATGTTGGATGAAAATATATGTGTATGAATAATGAGAGAATGACGGCATTTCCGAGAAAATCCAACAACTGAAGTTGAACATGAGAGAATTATTTGAATTTAAATGAAAAAAAAAAAACAAAACAAAACAATACAAAGACCAAAAAAATGAAAAAAAGGAGAAAAAAAAAAATATATGATGTTCTGGTACAAAAAAAAAAAAAAATGAATAAATAAATAAATAAAATAAAAATGTGCTTACAAAGAACATAGGAGAGAGAAGGGTAGATTATTATCTTCTAGAATTATGTCTTTATTAGGTGGGATTTTCAACCAATGAATATAACGGTTTTTCGCTTTGCGCGCGACGATAAACCCGCAGGTGTCCAATGTGAAGTGAGAAAAAGAATTTTTGAATGTTTGTTTTAGTGTGTAAGAGAGAAGACTGAAAAAGATGTGAATGTGAATAAAGAAAAAAAGATGGAAAAAGAAAAAAAGAAAAAGAGAGACTGTGTCCAGGATAAAACAAAAAAAAAAACGTGACAAGGATGTATCACGTTTTAAAATGATTGTACGTGTATATATACAAGGAGCGAAAAATCACTCATTATTCACCTAGACATCTCCCACTCTTTTTAAATGTATAAGTATATATATATACTGTTGATGGGAATCAAAGAAAAAGATTGTCCTCGTTACTCCTGTTAGTTTTTTGTGGTCAATGCCGCAGACATTTTGTCTACCCCTCAACCTGTTTCTGACCATAAATTTGAAAAAGATATTCCACACCTGTAAGTCCCATTATAAATATATACACAAATGATTTTTCTTTGGATTTTTCTCCATATATTAAAGATTTAAATATCCGATAAAATTAAAATGTTCATAGAGAAATGTTTGGGAAAGAAAAAAAAAAAAAAAAAAAAAAAAAATTGTTAATTGAAAAGATTTAAAGGTCAATGATGAGTTTGAAAAGTCTGAAAAATGATCCGGAACGTTTTTCTCCAGATTGTCTTTTATAACTTTGGACAATAGATTGAGGAGAAATGGTCAGTGGAAAGAGAGGCAACATGTCCGTAATATCCTCACATCGGGGGTGCACTTGAGTTGAGTTCTATAGGACACCCGTCGATAATGTCCCCGAATAACACAAACCTATTGACTCGGTTACATTGGTTCATATACATTATGGTCATAAGGGTGCGGTGCGATTTTAAGCCTTGCAGGAGGTCGAAGAAAATACCTTTTATTTTTTCTTTTTCCTCCCTACATCTCTCATTTGTGAATTGTTAGACGTAGGCATAATAAATGTTATATATATATTAGATTTGTGTTGCCTTTGGCTCGTGACTAGCACACGTTTTATTTGAATTACTCGTATATTATATAAAATAAAATAAAGAAAAACAATTTATCGGAATTTAAAGATAATAAATAATGTTTAACATAAATATAGACTTTAAACTTTTATATAACTACGTATGCTTCATTTTAAATTCATTAATTCAACAACGGAAATGTAGTTATTTCTGTTTATATTCAACAAAAACATATGGGGTACTCGTAATCGAGAGAAAATCTCCCGTCGCGATGGCGTAGCTATTCAAACTTGTCGTTTCTTTTTACGATTGTTTCCTTCAGTACCATGATGAATATAAATTTATTCAACATACGTATAATATTTATATCCCATGATGCGATATAAGTATTTAAATAAATATTATTAATTATTATTTATCGAAATTATATAATGCACACATTTTGTTATAGTATACAAGTTGAAGAGAATCATAATATTGCGATAATTTTTAATGACAATGATGATAACATCACCCTATTAATTATATGTTTATATTACTTCAATTCATTTGTGTTCCTACCGCATACATTCCTACATAAATATATTATTTAGAATATTATTTTAGAATTACCGAAATGTTCTCAAGTAAATCATGCATGGAATCATCAGATGAAAAAAAAAAAAAAAAAAAAAAAGAATAATTAATATGTAATCATACCTGATACGCCATATTACTCGATATTGTATCAACTCCATTATCAACCTCATTTTCATTTCGTCAAAGGGATGGCACAGATAGGATTTATATTATATTCATGACCATGCCATTCACACCCTAATCGAAATGACGAGCGCCATTAAATTCAGGCCGCGCCTTAATAGCCGGGAACAATGTTCTGTGTGGTGATTTGTCATCCAGAAATTGAGTCACTTGGAAAAAGCCACACTGAAATAAGTCAAATACATATATATATATATAATGGGTAGATACAGAAGAGAAAAGGATGGTGGAGTTTCACATCTGTATTTGATCCATAGTCTCATAGAACTCAAAATACAATCATAACTCACCCCCTTTTGTTGAAGCTGTGTGTGTGTGTGTGTGTGTGTGTGTGTGTGTATGTTGTGTTGTGTGTGTCTTTCTCTCTCTCTGTATATATATTTATGAATATGGGACCATCGGCCATATACACTGATCATGGCTGCTAATCATTAATATATGGCTGGCAGACCTATTGTTGCGAATTAGGTAGCATTGAACAGCCCATTGTCGAGGTCAACAGGGGGGCCGTATTGGCCTGTTCGGTTACAAGAGGGGCTGTCGCGTGTTATATGTGATGTTACACCCCTCACCCGTCTGTGTACTCCATCATCTTTTTATGAACTGTATGCAAGCTTGTTATAATTCAATCGACTGGAATTATTTTTAATACCTATTATTATTCATTCTTTACAATTATTCACTGCGCACAAATGTTTATTGGATTTATATTGCAATATTCAGCAAAATGAACACGGAAATGTCCTTTATAATGCATATACAAAATGGAATATCAGGCTCCATCTTGTGGAAAATATTTAAATACATTGGCGCCAACGTGTTTAACCAATGATATGAAGTTGTTGTGACATCTAGCGGGGAGAAACTTCATTGATCGGTCTAAGATTCAACCATGGAAACTCCACTCTAGTCTCCATGGTATATGTATTATGTATATTTTCTATGCAACGTTTTGCAGTTGCAGCAAGTGCAATCTGTCAAACATTTACAATCTAGTGTTAGATTATTAAATATTAGACTAAATGGATTGATGAGAATTATGAAGTGAAGACTCGCATTGCGAGTGAAATAATATAATATTTAATGTCGAGTAAAATTGTAAAGGTTTTTTTTTTTTTTTTTTTTTTATCAATAATTCATATATTGTGAAAATTTAAAATAAAATTTTAATATTTTCATCAAATGTATCCTCTCGTCAATGCAACAGTATTTTCTATTGTATATCAGTGATATTATTTACTCATAAAAAATGAATGTAATGGAATTAATTAAGATTGGAAAGGTAAGAAATTTATTTATTTACAATATTATAATGATTTTTGTTTACTATAATTTAAGAATTAAAATTTCTTACATTTTCCTGTAATATGTATATGATTAATTCATGAAAACATACAATGAACAATTTATGATAACATATGTGTAATATAATTATTTTTTTGTAGGTAGAGAATGTCAGGATGGTTAAACGGTATAGTAATAATCATTCGGTAGGAACGTTATATTTAACTGCTACACACCTTATTTTTATGGATCCAAATGGTAAAAAGCAAATATGGGTTCTTAATACACACATAGCAAATATCGAAAAACAGCCACTAACTACAGCAGGATCACCATTACAAATTAGATGCAAACATTTTTTAACAATGACATTTATTATAGCTAAGGAACGTGACTGCCATGATATTTATGTTACTTTAATCAAACTATCTTCACCAGGTAAATTTTGAATATTGCAATGGAATACATAATATTTAACTGATGTTTATCATTTTGTTCTTTTTTTTTTGTTTTTAAATTTTTAAATTTATTTATTTCAGTTGGAATAGAAGATTTATATTGTTTCAACTCAGCAATTTATAATAAAAATTCTTCTCCAAAATCTGATGGTTGGAGTTTGTTTGATCTTCAGAAGGAATTTCAACGACAAGGTTTACCCAATGCTGAATGGGCTTTATCGCACCTCAATTCTAATTATGATTTATGCGATACTTATCCTAGATACTTATATGTTCCGGAAAGTTGTTCAAATAATATTCTTATGGGAAGCGCAAAATTTCGGAGTAAAAGTCGATTGCCAGTGTTAACTTACCTTCATTCAAATAAGGTCATACAATTTATTATCAAGAAAATTTAATTCATCTATTAATTTTTACATGAGAGAATGAATAGCAAATTATTTATAGGCTGCAATTTGTCGATGTAGTCAACCGCTTTCTGGATTTAATGCACGATGTCCTGAAGATGAGCAAATGTTGTATCATATTCTTTGTACAAATCCAAATGCAAAATTTATGTATGTCGTTGATACACGTCCACGAGTGAGTATAATCAAGTAAAAAACATATGAAATTTTGAATCGATAATAATTATATTATGATTGATACTAATATTCCAAATTATGTCAATTTAGATAAATGCAATGGCTAATAGAGCAGCAGGAAAGGGATATGAGAATGAAAATTTTTATGATAATATCAAGTTTAAATTTTTTGGTATTGAAAATATTCACGTAATGAGAGCGAGTTTGAACAAATTAATGGAATGTGAGTAAAATTAAAAAAAAAATATATATATATATATAAATGTAAATTATTATAATTTATACTTTCAATTGAACAGTGCAACGAACAACATCAATAGCTGCTTTTTCAAGCGGACTAGAGAGCAGTGGATGGTTGAAGCATATTCGATCGATTTTAGAAACTGGATGGTTTATTGCTAAAGCTGTAAGAAATGGAACGACAGTAGTGGTGCATTGCAGTGATGGCTGGGACCGCACAGCTCAAGTATGTTCTATAGCTGCATTACTTCTTGATCCGTTTTACCGGACAATACAGGGATTCCAGGTAATCAAAAGAAAATAATTTAATGTACAGTCGTTATTATTGTTATTTTAAACTATTTTTTTTTTCGTTATTGTTGGAATAGGCGTTGATTGAGAAGGATTGGTTAGCATTTGGACACAAATTTAGCGATCGATGTGGCCATATTAATAGCGATCCAAAAGAATTAGCTCCAATATTTACACAATTTATTGATACAACATATCAATTATTCCGGCAATATCCATATATGTTTCAATTCAATGAAAATTTCCTAATTAATTTACATGATCATGTTCATAGCTGTCAATACGGTACATTTATTGCGAATAGCGAAAAAGATCGACAATTATTGCGGTATGAAGATATATAATTACAAAGTAAAAATATATGTTTGAATTGAATTTATTGGACACAATAATTTGCAGATTATCTGAAAGAACTTATTCATTATGGGGTGATATTGCAACTCACATTAATGAATACATCAATCCTTTATATGCGTTTCATAAATATAAAGATGAATGCAATAAAATTTTAGAACCAAAATTATCAGCTCAAAGTATTGAGTAAGAAAATACAATTATTGATATATTATACATTTACTCTATTGAATTATATAATAATTTATAGTTTTGTAGGCTGTGGCGTGGTCTCTATTTTCGATTTGAAGACGGAATCCACGCAAGGGAATCTGGCGAAGATTATTTATTGACACTTCATGATCATACGTGCTCATTAGAAGATCATGTGAAACTTCTTCTTAAAAGAATTAATAATTTAAATCAATTGATGGTATCGAATAATGATCAAAATAGAGGTGCTCAATCAAATTATAAATTGGATAATAAATTTATCAAAGAAGAATTGACACAACAAATCATTGATAAATCAATGGATGAAGAAAATAAATTGAAGATTAGAACATTAATAGATCAAATTGAAATAGAAATGAAATCTGTTGCATTGGATTGGAAATCAAGTAATAAAATTGAAGAGTGTTCATGTTCAATTGTCTTTGATGCATTTAACAAGAAGGTAAGCTCATTCATGTATCATTCGCAGAATAAATTTGATAAAACAAATTAATTATAAATACTAAATATTTTAAATATAGAATTATTGTTGGTCTTGTGGAAATGTATTTTGCACAAGATGTATGGGTATGCGGACATCATTACCTGGACATTTATCACAACGTACTGTACCCACCTGTAAGGCATGCTCACAAAATTCACCGCTTTCACCATCATGAACGCTGGTATGTCAGACAATTACTGAATTTCCATAAACTTTTGTTCATTTGAATATTATATATATAATATTAAATGTTTAATAAATACATTTGACTAAATTAATCGATTACTTTTTTGCGAAATGTCAATTTTATGTCTGCTGAATTTCAGAATGTGTAGTCTATCCTCTTCTAAGATAATTTTCGATTGAATTGTATATCGAGGCATATCCTGGATTACATGACAAAATATATATTAAATTAAATTAGGTGGTTTAATGTAATTTTATTTCACATATATATGTATATGTATATACGAACATTCACACACGCATGGTCGAGTATACAAATTATTTTTATCTCTCTTATCTATTGTCAAAGTGAAATGTACGCAATATTCAATCAGTGTATTCTCCATCAACGTTTTATATCAATTAAACTCTACCGATGATCAACATACTTTTTTTTTTACTTTTTTAAATATATTGAAAAAGCTAAATGTTAACAGATAAAGTGAATCATATTTAAAGTTGTATTACGTAATATCATATTTATAAGTTAATATGACAAAATGATATCCATCAAAACTTTTTATTGATGTATTTAATACACACAGTTGCAGATCTATTTTTAATTATATAAATGCATATATTGAAAAAAAACAAAAACAAAAACGTAGGAATGCGCAAGTTTGAGAATATTAATTGCGTGAAAAATTAAAAAGGAAAGAAACGCATTGTATTCTTTACAATACAAATTGAACACTCAAGTTAGGTATAATTTGATTATAATAAATGAGATAAAAATCGTGAGGTCATTCACTGCCACATATGTATAATATTGTTAACATATTGTATCAATCATCCTTTACGGCTACAAAATTTAAATAAGTGATGAAATATATATATATATATATAGCTTGAGAGGGGAAAAAAAAAAATACAATTTGACAATGGGCATGCATGCTAATACGCTTGCGCGTATACATAAATTGAGTAATTTTTTAGTTCAGATATATCGAATAACAGTTTTTGTGGTTAACAAATTCACTGTTCACTTTTTATTATTTATAAATATTGAATTAATTTTTTGAGGTATAAATTTTATATGACGTTCTAATGATATTAATGATTTCAAGATATTTATTTATAATTTGTTTTGTTTTGTTTTGTTTTTTTTTATCGTGCGCGTATTTTTTGATGAGGTATTTTTACTACTATTAAAACTTACATTAGAACGCCAAATAAAAGTGCATCTTAAATGCAAAATTAAAATTAAGATTGCATTAATGGTGTCACAATTTCATTATTCATTATGACAAATGAATTGTGGAATGTGAATATATTACATAGAATTCGATGGTAATAAATTTAACATTTTTTTATGTGAAAATTTATCATAGCTACTCCTTATTTGGTTTCCTCCGGCGTGGACCATCACCGCCGTCTAAATATTTCTCCTATATACAAAAGAGTGTATTAAGAACAAATATACAAATATTTCAATTAAAAATAATGATTTGAAAAGAAAAAAAGAAAGAAAGAAGACAAAATACCTGGTCAGATTTTAAAACTTGATCAGTCTCAGAGTTATCATCAATATCTTTGGCATTGTCGCCGGATTCTCCCTGATTGTCTCCATCTAATCCATCTAAATCGTCTCCACCATCTAGATCGGTAGGCTCATTCAATTCTTCATTAGAATTTAAAT
The DNA here is from genome assembly GCA_963920625.1 of Dinocampus coccinellae. NCBI lineage: Eukaryota > Metazoa > Arthropoda > Insecta > Hymenoptera > Braconidae > Dinocampus > Dinocampus coccinellae. The sequence goes on from OY987184.1 coordinate 15,605,538, forward strand.
GCCGTTTACTTTCAGGCTCAATTTGTTTATCCTAAATGTATTAATAAACAATTATTAAAGCATATATAATAATAAAAAAATCATTTGTAGATATATTTTATTCAACTGAAAAATGCAGGTTATTATAATAAACAAAGTGAAATTACCTGGGACGAAAAACAGCAACAATATAATAAAATTAATACTGGCAATCCAGCGACTATAATATATACTGCCCAGATCCAAGGATGTTCACCCGTGAAGTTCACAAAATAGCGCCATATACTTGACTAAGATTAAAAATAGCAATGCTACGTGATTTATCAATGATATCTATCAATATATATACAATATAATATCCAACAAATAGTAAACTAATGATAGTAATTTCGAATAACTACTGATTTAGCGTACACAATAATAAAAATTAAACTATGAGACAATGGGGAGGATGGATACATTTTAGGCTCTATTTTGATTTCCTGTACCTCTTGTACTCTCCTGTATAGATACCATATATATATAACAATCGGTATACTACAATAGACAAAATATATAGCCCACCATCCGGGCTTATGGTTCATTGAATGCATCATTCGACCCCACAATGTCGCCTTAGCGCGCCCGAATCGTTGAAAAATAATATCAAATAATTTATTAAATAAGTAATTTCGAGTAGATGTGAATCAACCGAGATATATATATGTTGGAATTTATATTTTTAAAGAAAATAATAATGATAATAATAAACAAAAAACTAAAATATGCTTACGCTTTCCTGTGATATTCGTTGTCGTTTAATTTCAAAAGTATCATCGGCCCATTGTGCTGCGACATTTTCATCATCTGCAATGATCAAATTGTCAAATAGAATATCCGGAGACATTGACCACAGTTCAAATCCAATAGCATGCTGCAAATAAAAAAACATTAATAAATTTATAATTGTATTGGAGATAAGTGATTAGTGTAATTAAATAATTTTACAATTGGCGACATTTTGAAGGGATTCTCGTCATTGAAATAATTTGGATTGTGAATGAGTTTAGGTTTCCATTTTCCTTTATAATTTGGATTGGTAATGAGTGGGGCCAACCATTTGCCTTTATATCTAGGATTTTTCATCATTTTTTGTTTGTAAGGACCACATCCAGCGGCACCCTCGCATTTTGGATTTGGTATTTCTGGTGGTTCCCAATCTCCATCCATTTCTACGTCCCAATCATCCGGTTTCACTGCATTTGGATTTGGAATTGTTGGTGGTTCATCCTCCAGCCAATTATCGGGCATCTTATCATCTTCATCAACTATTTGAGCTGGTGCATCTTCATCCCAATCTTCAGGTTTTTTGGCAGTCGGGTCAGGAATTTTTTCCCTATCGTCCCAGTCTTCTGGTTGTACATCATTAGGATCTTCGATTTCAAGTGGTGGATTAACGGGCGGCGTAAAATCATCAAGAAGTGAACCTTCATTAACTATTTTGTTGTCTACTTTAATTTGATAAGTATTGTTTGGTTGCATAATAAGAGTGAACAAATGTGGAATTTTATCTTTGAAATAATCTTCTAAACGTTCTTTTGGTTTTTTACAATGTTTCTCTTCTATTGTTCCGTTGATTGGATTTTTGTGCCTAAAGATGAAATGAAGCTGCAAAAAAAAGAAATATTATTAATACTATTAATATCTTGATGTAGTTAGTAGAAGAAAAAAAACAAAAAAAAAAGTAATTTAGTTTACCTTGTGATCATTGCCGCATTTATCGGGACCGAACATAATACTGTATGGTGTTTTATCATGGAATATTTTCAAATTCTCGTGAGCTGGATCCTGAGTGAGTAATTTTAAATATGCCCCGCCACACTCTTGGCCTTCTTGGAAATTAACTTCATATTGTACAATTAGTGGTTTATCTTCAAATTTAAATGGTTTAGTCAAATGTGCAGAAATTGCGGCGTGTTTAGCTTTACTCTTCAAAACTAAACCTAAATCACCCTTTTGAGCATTTCGTTTGGGCTGCTCAATTGCCCATACACCTAAAAAATACAAAAATTGAAATTAAATAACAGATGAAATTCAGTATTTTATAATATATTGAAATATTACCATCATATGCGGCTGTCTCTTCATCAGTATTATCCTTTTTAGCAATAGATTGAATCCAAGTGGCCCTGAATTTTTCATCATCGTCAAAATTTTCAGCTAAATAAGCAAACCCAGAAATTGTGGGACTTGTATAAAGGTCTGTATGATCATCATCGGTTGCATCATTATCATGTGCATGCTCGTCTTCAGTCCAAATGCCATTAATTAATAGACAAATAAGAAACAATAGTACGTTAACTTTGATTTTCGCCATTTGTTTCTCGCTAAAAATTAATAAATAAAAAATATTTAAAAAAATTTAATTAATTATTATAATATAAAAAAAAAATGATCGTAACACTATCCGGCTTGCGATAAATTAGAGGTAACAGTCGAAAAAAGAAAAAAAAAAAATCCACGATCAAATATACACAAATGGAGTATTCATTTTAATAAATGTTTACCGGAAAAAAAAAATCATATAAAATTTTTCTAGTTTAATACAACTTACTCGCTCGATAACGAATAAATCACGATATTATAATTATAAAACACTTTTGCATAATTTTCAGACAGCAAATGAAAACGGCTATTATTGAATTAAGCTGATAATTTTAATCCAATCTATTTACACGTAGAGAGTTTTGTAGTTTTCATGCGATTAGAAGTCCCGTCCAACCACACGATGCCACACACATAAAATAGTAGAAGACACCTATTAAAAACCATACAGCAAGGACTATGCAGAAAGTTCACTTATAATGCATTTCATCCGTCTCAAGTGTCATCTGCCGGCTGCTGTTCCCAACCATATGTTTCTACTCGACCGTAAAAAAACACATGAAATTTGAGAATTGTTATTTTTTTGACAAATCTTTCATTGATAAGTTTAGTGTAATGAACTTTAGATTATTATCGAAAAGTAATCTTGCAAAAAATGGTATGCAAATGATCAAATAAAAATATTCGTATATAAATAATATTTTATATATAATAAGATTTTTTTAAATTGCTATTGCGTCATGTCCAAATGTAAAACAGTAACAACTTCAATATGTTTATTGAGATAAATTTTTTTGTTAGTTTAATCTAACTTGATTAACTTGTATTTAATCAACATTAATAATTTGGCATATTTTTCAATTATTTAATAGAGTGTTCTTGATTGTTTCACTATTATGAAGAGGTTCCACTGCATTATAGGTAATGGATAATCTATAGCAAGTGTTTCCCATTATTAAATGATAAAGGTTAAGTGTGCTGGTGATCAACTCATATGTCCTGTTCTGAGAAAGGTAACTATTTAATTTTTAAAGTTATTCTTATTTCAATTGGTTAGAAAATTTCGAAATATTATAATTGAATTGTCATCAATCTATTAAATTACTTATTTGATTTTTGCTATTATATTCTAGATAAGATGAAGAAAGATTCAAAATCATCATCGCAAAAAGCACTTCGTAATCGCGTGATATTGGATCCTGGTGGTAAGTTGAATTATAAATTGAAAATTTCGAAATTGAAATTTATATTTCTTTTTTTATTAAAAACAGGTATTGAGTATCCATTAGATTTATGGTTTCTTATATCAGAACATATACAGCCTGAAGCAGTTGGTACATTTGCAAGGATATGCAAGAGTTCTTATCAAGTGGTTCAAACTGGTAAATTTTGGTTTCATCTGTACAAACGGTATTGAATTGATTTATTAATTTTTTCATCTTAGAAATCATTTTTTTTATTGTGACTTCATGCTTACAGATTTTATAAACCTGTACCAAATTTACCAGAGAGACTTCAACCTGAATGTATGGTACGAAGGTGGGGACTACGTGCCTGCGTTATCAGGACATTGCATTTTTCTTATTTTTCAACACTTGATAAGGTGAATTGTAATAAACAATTTGAGCAGGGCGAGCCACATTCCCTTGTAAGCAGACAATGCTCTCTTATGTGGCACAAAGTATGATATAAATTTATTATATTATCGTATGAAAATTGAGTCACAAAAATAAATCTGTTTTGTTTGCATTACAGAAAGGTCTGAGCCGGTGGTACTTTTTTTTTAAATTGAAAAATCCTAAAAATAATCGTTCTCTTCATAAGCCGAGAATTTCAAAACATGAAATTGATCTTGATAGTCACGAAGATATATTAGAGAATCCTGAAGAGAACTGTCGTGTACTACGAGTGAGTTTTTTTTTCTCTCTCTTTTCCAATTTCCTACAATAAATAGAAATTATTTTATTGTAATTCGCAGGTCGCTTGCTTACACTATCAAATGGTTCCACTTGTTAATGGTCTTATTCTCCAATTTGTGAAATTGGATTTATCACCAGGTTTTGGTCATTATCGTCTACAATTGAGTTTTGGTAATACGTACATCCCAAAAATACCTACACATAAACTTGTACTTGGTGGAGTTATTGATTGCAAGGTTTTTGACTGGTGGCATCCTTGTTATCCACATCAAGACAAATACATTGATACATTGCCATTCATGCAATCTTGGGAATCCTAAATCTCTTCCAATATAATAATATTGAGTAATGTTTCTAATCTCACATGAACACATATGATAGTATAATTATGAACTGTAAATATGTAAAATTATAATAGTATTAATTTTTGTCTATAAGATAATTGAAATATAATGTTTTATTATTATTATTATTTAATAAAAATAGATGTTCAATTATCTTTTGATAATACAATGTTTATCAAATGTGTTTTTATGATTCTTATGGTATCACATGAAAGTGCTGTTAACTTGAATAATAAAATTTAACAAAATTCCAAATGACGTTGTTATTCACAACTTTTTTTGATTCCTAAAATAATCAGTGGTCTGTTGATTTATTCAACTCAATCAAAAAAAATCATCACTGATTTATCCTTCTTTCGTTTACATCATTTTTATAATTACAACTGGTACTACAATTAAACAATTTATGAAATAAACAATTTTTTTTGTACGGTTGTCTTCAATAAAATGTAGTGCTATGATTGGCCACTGGCGGTGCTACACTACATTATGGATTCACATAGTATTCATAAACGATATATATATCTATTAGAAGTGAGTAACGTATTCTATTTTGGGTCGTCCAATATTTTTACATTGCATTCATGAATCTTTGGTGTAAGTACATCAACACCTATTATGATGTTTTATTCTATGTGTAATAAAAAATGTTTTATTATTTCCAATAAAATAAATTGTATTTTATGTAGTATTGCTAAGAAATATGTAACCTCCTGTAGAATGTGGATTTATTATAATTATATAATTTTTTTTTTCTTTTCATGATATTGTATATATGTTTACAATGCTTGGAATTTATTAATATAATTTTAATTATGATAAAATATTCAAATGTATGTAATTATATTTTATCATAATACTCATTTAGCTTATAATTCATACTAATATCAATTTGGAACTCTTTCGCACATACTGGAGATGTGTTTGGATAATAAATCCAATAGATTTATAAAATATGAAGCCACAAAGTAGTAGATATTTAATATATATATATATATATTGAAATAGTAAATATTTTATAAACAAATAGACAGAGTTAACTTTCATTGCCTTTACCAATATTTTGGTTTTTGTGTTTCGTACTTTTGTCAACGTATCTTTTTAGATACATATAATAAGAGAGAATTTACAAACATCATCGTTTGATTACTGATTTATTTTCTTATTCATAGAGTCAAGACAATTGAGGAAATTAAGTTATCAACGTCATTACAAATCCTGTGTGCGATATGTCTGTATCAGCAGGTAAATATGGACAAATAGTAATTAAACGAAACAAATTATTATAAAAAAAAATGATATTTTAAAATTTGTTCATCTTTTTGTGTTATTAGATATATCAACTGCGCTACATTTATTGGAGCATATTCACGACCGTGTAAAGGACTCCAATGACCCAAAATTACAATTTTATACATGTGAAGATCTACAGTCATTAATTTTTTTTCTGGAGGATCCTGTGTTACGAAACATTGCTCTGATTCAAGATTCATTAACCGATTTAAATACACAATTGGCACGTCACCCATCAATATTACCAGGCGATTTTGATATTAGTTTGTCAGGACAGTTGGAGTTATCGGTGCCCAGTACTCCAATTCAACCGTTGGAAATTTCTATGTACCGGGATCTATATCAAGACAATAGTGAATTGGATGATCAACGAGTTCCAGTAGCACCCCTTGTTTATACCAGCAGTGAAGATACTACAAGTGCACAGGTATATATTAGAGATTTTTTTTTGTGATATTATATTGTAAAAAATTCATTGGACTAAACATATATGAAGAAATTTTTTCGATACAATGAATCTAGAATTTTCGTTATCTCTTGATTTTGATTTTAGGTTACAAGTCCAAGTGTTGTTTCTGAAGCTTTGGGAATACCACCAATATCGACGCCAACATATGTCAAAGAGTTTCAACGAGTTATTGACGCTGCTGCGAAAGGTCGACACATTTGTACAGTTCAGGTGAGAGATTATTTTATTTACTTGGGTATTATTTTTTATCAAATCATTGATAATTATTTTAACTAATTTTATCGTTTAGTATAAAACATGTCGGGGATAGTATTATACCGATTTCATCAATGGTTTTCATTTAATTAATATGTGTTTAGTATAATTTTATATATTTCTTTTCTTATATAATAATTCTTATTTTAGCTGCACAAGCCGGAGGGTTCTAGTCTAGGATTCAGTGTCGTTGGATTACGCAGCACAGAAGAAGGCGATCTTGGTATTTTTTTACAAGAAATTCAATTCAATGGAATAGCTGGATGGTAAGTGGACATATTTCAAAGATTTATTCATTCACTCAAATACTATATATCAATGCTGTCAAGCTACTTTGTAATCGTCCAAAATTTAATTTTGCCTTTTCACTTTCAACGCTCCTCAATAAACAAAAAGAAAGATTTTAATGTTATTGTTGGTATTGTAAAAATGAGCTGATATTTTTTTTATTCAAAGTTGGAATAATATAAAATTATTTCAAATAGATTATGGAAAAAAAAAAGAAAAGATTATTATATAGATCAAGTTATTTTTATGAAGCTTGAGTATATATGAGTATAGTAAAAAATTAATCAATAAATAAGCTGTTGAATAGTTTATATATTGCTACATATAGATTTTTAGAATTATACATATGCAAGTATGATCAGAGATTATTAATATTACGGCAGGATATTAAAAAAAAAAATGTTTTCAATGTTTTTAAAATTTCAGAGTGTATAAATTATTTCTTCACTATTGTAAAAGATAATTCATTTTATATTCATATGAAATTATAATTACAATTAGTAAATAGTGAATATATATTTTTTTTAATGAACGTATGTATTTAAAATATGAGATTTTCTAAGCAACAATTATCTAAAATAGAAATTATTACTAATTCTGATAGTTTTTTAATTGTAAGATTTTAGAATATAGTTAGTTTCAATATTTGTCATTGTGTAATTTCAAGATTTTACCTTTGACACGCATGCTCGGAGCGGATATTGGACGGTCATGTCGCCGCATTTGTGTCTCAGTCATAAAAATGCGGTTACATAAACAGAAACATAGTATAATATTATAACAAATTTCATTGATTTGTTCGACTTTTTAATTTATTATTGAAATGTGATATAACGTACAAAAGTCTACACGAGATTTTTTTCGTTCAATGCGTTTGTGACGGCAACATCGATCGTTAAGTTGTCAATGGCTTCGTTGTATTAAGTGGGTATTGTGCTATGCTTTAACTTTACTAGTGTATTCCTCTTTCATTTTGAAATGAATTGTGCTTTATTAATGAACTCTGAGACAAAAAAAAAATCCAATAGTCATAATGTTAGGTCATGACAGATGTAACATAATGAGTTGCATATGTAAACTATTGTTTCAAGTTTTGATAAATTTTCATAATTAGTGTATTATTGAAATATCATGATTAGAAAAACTAATATTTATTATAATAAAACAAAGTAAATCGAATTTAATATAAACAGTAAAATTATAAAACTTATCATTTTTAATGTGATAAACAAAATATATCAGTGCACTTGGATTATTTCATCTCTATTTTAGCAAATATCTATTTTTACATAATTACTATTGAGTATCAGAAAAAAAATAATATTTTTATTACAGTTTAAATAAAGTATCAATGAAGTGAATTTTAATATAGTAAATCATGCAATTATTAAAATTTATGGACTATGTGTGAGTGAAAAGTGTGAATATAATAAAATACGCTCTAAAATTCGTGTGCTGAGTCAGTCAGTTTTTTAACCTTGATCGTATTTTTGTGTCGTGTAATGCTGTTTTTCTACGACAATACTATGGAAAATTTGTAACGTTTGTATATATATATATACATGTACTAGAATATCTGTACTTGTTTCTTGAAATTTTAATGGAGCTGTTATTTTTGGTAAAGATCTAAGAATAAGGTAAAATTAAATTTTGATCGACTTCAGTTTTTTTTTTTTTTTTCATGAATATATGAATGTGAGCCACAACAATTGATTATACTATTCTTTATAATTTATACCCAATATATAAAAATACCCAAGATGTCATTGTCTTCAAATATTTTTTACGCAACAATTTAATTTGTATTGCAAGCAAATCATCAAAACATCGAATATTTATAAAATGATAAAAATTTTTTTTGTTTCAGTGATGGTCGTCTGTTAGAAGGGGATCAAATTTTAGCAATTGACGGACAACCATTGGATTCAAACATATCTCATGAACAAGCTATTTCTATTCTTCAAAAAGCTCGTGGAACAGTGGAGCTAGTAGTTGCACGCAATATTCAAGGTAATTTTGATTAATAATTTTGTTAATATGACTCTGAACAGCTTCACTCTTACATTTTTATATTGATCATATGTATTCGTTACAAAGAATTTTGATAATAGTAGAAGACGTGCTCTATTGATCCGTTTTATTTACTCATTCCCTCTGGACATTCTAGACGTGATGAATAGAGCGTCATATTTTTCGATTTTGACAGTATCATAGGGATATTTATCCACGTTTATGTGAACAAGGATTTGATAAGAATAATTGACCCTGATGGACTAACCTGAAGAGGCGATAAAAAATAAAATAAGACCAAACTACTGACATAATAATTCTTTTACAATTTTATCTCGTGGAATATTATCAAAAATATAATAATTAATTAATTGATCAATGATGAATGTTTACTTTTAATCTATAAAGTTTTTAATATTTTACATTTGAAGTATTTAAAAAAATATTTTTGACGATGTATTTTCTTTATTTAAAATAGATCCCAATCGAATTTTACAACTGAATGAGATTCCTGAATCAACTAAATCTGCTGCTATCGAAGAACCAATTATTCACAACGATATCATTGAAAATAATGATCTGTTAGATAAAGACTGGCCGATTTTACCATCTGCAGTTCCTCTTACCACTGTAAATGACACCTTATCCACACCATCACAGTTAACAACAGCAGTCACACCGTCGCCAGACGAAATATTTATCGTTGAGAGAAGTCCTTCAGCAGTCAGTGATACTTCCAAATCTAGTTCTGATATGGTGGTAAGTAACAAATTTTATTAACTATTAAATTATATTGATTCTAACTAATGTTTAAATGCTGATTAAACGAACTATAATTATTATTTTATATTTTATTTTTATATTATTTAAACAGTTGAATACGGAGTATGCCCAAGTGGAAGTCATTAATTTAATTAATGATGGAAGTGGTTTGGGCTTTGGTATTATTGGTGGAAAAAGCACAGGCGTCGTGGTCAAGACAATTCTCCCTGGAGGTGTAGCCGATCGTGTAAGTTCATGATTTTATCATATGCAATTGATATCAGGAAAATGAGAAAATTCTGTTTTTCATTTCCAATAAATTTTAGGATAATCGGTTACAAAGTGGCGATCATATATTACAAATTGGGGATGTGAATCTACGTGGAATGGGAAGTGAACAAGTAGCTGCTGTTTTGCGACAATCTGGAACTCATGTACGACTAATTGTGGCGCGGCCAGTGGAGCCAACATCACCAGATTATCAGGTCTATATATAAAAATATAAAACAGCTCTCAGAATAAAATTAAATGTATTAGGCTATAATACGATAAAATACATGAATTGTACTCAATATTTAACATAGTCTGCCAAGTTCTCATCAATTTAAAATAAATGTAGGATGTCTATAGACTTTAACAATGGATTTTCTATGAATTATATGTCGAGCTCTTACAGTTTATATGACAACACTAGTATAATTATATGAATATTCGTTACATTAATACTATTGTGAAATTATTTATGAACTTTATGTTTCCAGACGACCAGTAGCTACGCTCCTATTGTCCCAACAAAAATCTTAGGTGATCCAGATGAGCTTGACCGTCATCTAGTGGACAATGATTCTGAGACAAATAATATTCGGCATTCATACAATGAATCATTTCCCAATTCTGGATGTATATTCATTCAAGACTCAGATATGAATATGCTTGTAAGTAATAAATATTAATAATCTATATATAATGAAATAATAGGCCGAGAATGTTTAAAAAAGTAGTAAAAAGTCAATATTTGGAAATGTCACAATAGCAATTTAAAGATATCACTTTGTTAAAGATTAATAGAAAAAAATATTGAACTTCAAAAGCGAACATAGATTGGAAAATTTTAATATGAATTTTATTCTTTATTAATTTATAGACTAGAAAGAGCCTCATTGTGGATGTTACCCGCACTCCTACATCTATTGGATCTACTCGTCCTATTTTATTGGATACTATACAATCATCCGGTGCGATAGCAGACTCGACAGATTTAATAGACGTTAGTTCATTACCAGAAGTGGAGCGATTCACTATTCAACTTAAAAAAGATAATTATGGCCTTGGAATCACAATTGCTGGATATGTCTGTGAAAAGGGTAAGACATAACATTAAGATATAAAAACTAAGAAGAAGTATTTATGCAATTTTAATCTGTGCTGTCGTCGTTGTGATTCATTTCATTGAATTCTTTTAAAATTTTCCCAATCATTTACCGTTCGACTCGCTATTCGATTGGAATATATTCTGTGTATTAACGCTCATCTTTTTGATAATTTCAACTATATTTCTATTAGTTTTATTAATATATTCGACAATATAAGGTGCACAGGAATACTTTTTTGTAATGAACTGAATATCAATGTTAGATTTTAAAACATTCAAAATGAATAAATTGAATGGGATACGCCATTACTCAAAACACTTACGATTAAGAAAAATTTTCGAGTGAAAAATTCCAACACGTAGTACATCTGTACAAATAATTTGCTGTCTTTTGTAAAATATATTGATGTCTGGATAATTTTTTTCCTCCGAAATTATGACAGTGGATATTATATTTTTCAGAAGAGCTGTCAGGTATTTTTGTAAAAAGTATCAGTAAAGGAAGTGCGGCGGATATGAACAACAAGATTCAAATAAATGATCGCATCGTAGAGGTAGATGGACAATCGCTGCAAGGCTTTACAAATCATGAAGCAGTAGAAGTTTTAAGAACCACTGGATCAACAGTTCATCTTTGTTTGGAAAGATATCTTCGAGGACCAAAATATGAACAATTGCAGCAAGCAATTGCCGCGAGTGAATTTAAACTTCCACAACCCAGTTCACCGTCTATCACAAGTTTGCCTACCTATCCTATAAGTACAGTAAGTTTCTATTATTTTTAATTTAATATTCTTATATGACATTAATGTAAGAAAATAATTAGAATTATTGTTTCAATCGAAGATATATTTTCTCAATTTTTTTGTTTAAAAAATTAGAATATTTGCATAGTTATTCTCTACTTTTTCAAGTCGCTATGCAATTATTATTTATTTATTTATTTATTTATTTATTTATTCATTTATTTTTTTGTTTATATTAGCTGAGGTGTAGTTTTAGCAGTAGTTGACTCTTTTCATTGATATTTTATGCTTCTTATACACTTTTTTTAGCTTAAGGGAATTCAGGTATGTAAGATACACAATGCAAAAGTTAATGTTTTATTTTTAATATTTCAATTTTACATAAAAGAAAAGAGTTTTAATCAATCGTAACTGGCTTTTCATTATTATTATTATTATTATTATTATTATTATTTTATTTTTAATTATATTTATTGAGAATTTTGAGCGCAATAGTAAATTGATTTACTATCTACTAGTGCTACTCGTGCTAGTTCGTGTATTCACTACTTTGGAAATATCGTTAGAATATTATTAGGCACATTTAAAATGTTTATATCTAGTTTGTAAGTAGTAATAAATAATTTTATTACTATTTACGATTAAATCGGATATTAAATCCAAATAAAACGAAGCAATTTATCATTTTTTGATATTGAATGTCAACAAAAAAAGTGACATCAATGTTTCAGTTCTTCAAGAACAGTGATTTCAATTTCAATGAAAGAGATGACGTCTCTGAGTTTATATTAAAAATTAAGTGTTTAGTGATACATTTTAGTGCTGTAAGCTCTACATAAACAAATATTATGATGAAAAAATATGAAATTATTTTGTAAAATGTGGGATGCAACCGAGACTTGGTGACAATTTTTTTGTTAAATTGAAGACACATCTTCTTGATGATAGTGGTGTTTATGCAACTTTAAATGAATGGAAATCAATAGAACAACAATTTATTTAATGTGGTACTCATGACAATTGAAGAAGAAAATACACAATCTTCAAACGAAATTTAATGTCAAAGTGTACACGGATAGAAAAAGCTGATGGCAACAGTTTTTCTACAAAAATTGTTCATTTTTACGTGTCAACCTAAATATTTCAGTGATGAGATTACAAAAAAGTCTGCATTGAATACCGGATCATTTATTAATTTGATCTGAGATAGGTATTTTTTAAATAAAATATTGAAAATATTTAAGGTCATCGATAATTGATCGAGTATAATTTAATATTGTTTAAATGTATTTGATCAATTATTTATTTTAGTTGCCTAATTATTAACGTTCAAAGTTTTTTGGTTTCTAAAATCTTTTGATAATCTTGAAAATTTTCAATATTAAAAAAAAAAAATCCCAATAACTGATCATTTACGACCAATTTGTGAACTATTGGATTTTTTTTTTTGTTTCGTTTTTTTTTTTTTCTACAATGAAATTCCTAGATGATGTGGTATCTTCTTACAGTCCTATTTCGGACTTGTAGTTTGCACACACAATAAATAGCAACAGTTCACGTGGTGAATGTTGATCAATTAGGATCAAACAAACGTAAGTATCAACTTAGTGTTATGAACATGCGCAAATCAGTCATAGGCACAAAATATTTAGCACTGATCTTTATCAACATCATTGAATTATGAGAATAGGCCAGCAGGTAGAAAATACTCATTAATAGGAGCGGTATTAATTTTTTTAATACATCATTTTATAGCGTGTAAATTTCAACAACAAAATTATAGCATTGATCACTGAATGTTTTCTATAATATTTTTTATATTTTTATATTTCTGACGTGAATTTAGTAAATGATTTCATTTATTCAAGTTTTAATTATATATCAATGTTTGATATTCTTCAAATAATTTCTTTGTTTGTTTAGGAATATTTCAAGACAGTAGAAAAAGACGAGGACTACTTATGCGAGTAAAATCCACGGAAAGACGAGTCAAGTGATCACATTTGGTAACCATTATTTTGGAATATCATTCACCAATGATGTTAGTAGTGTTGCAATATAAATTATTAGACTGCGAGTGAAATCAATCACAACGTGTAGATTTTTATTTCTATAATTTATATTCAAAATTAGTACTTTAATGTATTTCAGTTTTCTCAATTTCTTCAAAGTACTTTGAACTATATGTTCAAAACCATTGATAGTTTATATATGTAATTAACTTTATTATTAGGAAACGATTTACGAATTTTATTTCAATTAAGTTTACATTTTCCTGTGTTTCAGAATGAAAATTATCTTCTTGGGCCGATGTCAAAACGACGATGGTCTCATCTTAATATTGAAATATGACAAATTTCTACGAGAAGTTAAACACTGATAAAAATTATTACTCATATGAACATATTTAGACATCCAAATATTTATTTAATATTAAAAGTATCTAGAAATTTTGAGCTATATTGATTTTAAATATCATTTATGACTATTCATTCTGAATCATCATTTTTAATATTAATCGTAAGATTTATTGAATCGGCTTAAATCATTTTTGTTAGCTTTAAAGTCTAGAAAATATTTAAAAATAATTTGTTCTATTTCCTATTTGTTGTAATAAGAGGTTTTAAAAACATTTTTTTTTTTCTACCAGTAAAATTAAAACTAATAGAATAAATCAAGGAATAAAATTTAAATATTCTTTTTTTTTTTAATATTAATAAAATTAGTTATTTGAAATATTGAAAATGAATAAATGAATAATCTCCTGAATTTAATTTAATGAAGAAAGAAAAATATTTAGTTATGTGATAAAAATGTGATAAAGTTATAAATCGTATTAAAATGTTGATAAAAACATAAGTATATTATTATAAATTAAAAGATTGAATTGATTTAACTGTGCTAAAACAATTGAACAAATAATTATAGACATCAATGTTTTTATACGTATAATTTGAACTCTATTAAATAATTAAGCAAAGCAGCGTCGATAATCACTAAACTGTTTGATAAATAATTTATACTGAAACTTTTACAAACATAGAAAGTAATATATATATATAACTTTATTTTAATTGAAATATCGGTCTTGGGTATATTGTTTATACGAATATTTTTTTTAAAATAACATAATAATTATAGAAATTCTATTTCATCGCAACACTTATATGTATGGAACAATGTAATGTAATCGCGGATTACCAAAGTATTTGAAAAATCCAAAACTTAAATTAAATATTAAATTAATATATTATTATAAGAACTCAATTTTATAAAGAATATGAATTAATGATAAAAAAAATAATGGAGAAATATATATTAAAAAATCAGCAACTGTTATCAATGATAATAAATATATGAAAAATATTAATGTCATTGATTAGTATTTGGTATTTTATTCTACATTAGAAAAAAAACAAGAAAATTATTGAAAAAGTCACCACACATATCTACAACTGCGAATAATTCAATGGGCACTGTGTGCTCAGGAAATTAGATTAATTAAGAATAAAAACATGATTTTCAATTGAAAATTGCTCAATTTTGACTGATATCCCATGGAAGAAAAAACAATTATTCACCATCTATATCAAAGCAGAGAATACGTCAAGATTCGCCAGGAATATTTATGGAGAATATAATAGGAATACAACTAAATACACTTGTTGCTTCATAGAGTTTTATTACACATAGAAAATTGAATTTAAGAATATTCATCATAAAAATAGTATTAATTTATAAGATATATATGAAACATGTACTATTTAATATGAATATATGTTATATGGATTATTTTTATTTTTCATTACTTAGTAATAAAAAGTGACGGAAAAAGAAAAAAAAAAATGTATTATAATTATTTGAAATTTAACCTTCAATCCTATATAAGTCACTTGATGGCTGTTTCAAAAATTTGGAAACTTTGTAAATAGTAGATTGATATTGGAAAAATGAAAAATTGCTTTGTTTCGTATTGGATATTTTTTTTGGTTTGGCTTTAATATCAATTGATAAAGAAAAAGGTGTGGAAGAAAATTTAGAATTAAATTTATTCATAAGATTTTCTTTAAATAGACAAAGAAGATACGTACTGATATTTTTTTTTGTTGCAGGATGGTGAAGCAACAACTGAAATAGAAATTGAAGGTAATTCACTAACAACAACGGATAATTCTATTTCATTCGAGATTAATCATGGAATTTTTCCGAGTGAAATCAAAAATACATCACCAACTGATATATTCACAAAAAGTGATTTGTCTGATTTAACACCTGAAATGGAATCCACCATCATAGAGAAATGGAAACAAATCGTTGATGCTGATACAGATATTTTAGTAAGTAATAATTTGCAGTATTATTTGCTTTTTAAAGTGTTTTTTTTTTTTGTTTTTATTTATTTTTTAAATAGCGAATATTTATGAATTGTGAAATGTCGAATAAGTTGTAATACTCAAACATTTTCAAATTTATTATAGGTAGCTCATTTGAGAAAATTCGCTGATGGTGGTGGCCTCGGAATTAGTTTGGAGGGTACAGTAGATGTGGAGAATGGCCAAGAAGTCCGACCCCACCATTATATACGCTCGATTCTTCCAGAAGGACCTGTGGGTCAAGATGGTAAATTACGATCTGGAGATGAGCTCTTAGAGGTAATAAAATCATTAATTTTTATAAAGTTCAATAGACATTTTAACTTTAGGAATTTCCAAAATAATAACAAATAATATCTAATTATAATTATAAAGATTATTATTACAAATTAATTTTCAGGTTAATGGACATCGGTTATTAGGAATCAATCATATGGAAGTGGTGACGATACTGAAAGAATTACCAGTTAATGTGGTAATGGTGTGCGGTCGCCAGTCTCGCTCGCATGATTCATATAGAATTGATTCTATTCAACACCAAGCAGCATTTGGAAAGCGAGTAAGCACCTCTATATACTTCATTTATTTGTCGTTATATTTTTAATAATCTGAATTATAATGAACTTTTCAATACAGAATATTCACGGTGGTTCTCTGCGAAATCTCATACCAACAATGGATCATCTAGTCAAAGCTAAATCAGATGGATCACTTGTATCGGTGGCATCTGATACCTCGAAAATCAATTTTTCAAAAGTAAAATCCCGATCATTAGAGCCATTGACAGGATTGGCCATGTGGAGTTCTGATCCTCAAATAATTGAACTAACAAAAGGTGAAAGAGGTCTTGGATTTTCAATATTGGACTATCAGGTATGCAATGAAAAATAAATACTTTCAATTTACCAATTTTAAAAATTACTATTTCACATTGATTGATTTGATTTTTTTCTCTATAATATAATTTATTGTTTTTGTAGGATCCCATGAACCAAAATGAAACGGTAATAGTTATACGTTCACTCGTACCTGGCGGTGTGGCTCAGGCAGACGGACAATTAATACCCGGTGATCGACTATTATTTGTAAATAATGTTATGTTGAATAATGCTACGTTAGATCAAGCGGTGCAAGCCCTTAAAAGTGCACCAAAAGGAAAAGTACTCATAGGCATCGCTAAACCACTGCCAATATCCGATTCTATAAAGCAATTAGGCAGAAATAAGATGGAAAGCAAAATTTCTTCAATGTGGCTAACTAGAATGAGTTATAAAGTACGAAAGAAGCGGTATTTCCGAGAAAAAACAGATATTACTTCAGAATGTTTACCATCTGTTGAATTAATTGCAAGTTTGAAAGGCCACGATAATCTTGTACGTAAATCTGATAGTTTTTAGTATAGTGTATTATAAAATATGAATTGTGATTTATAATCTGAAATATTTGTAGAGAATAATAAATGAATTTTTAATGAATTTATTAATTTTTTTCATCTATTCATTTCTCAAAATAACTAATATTGTATGATAAAAATTATTTATAATATTAAATTAATGAAATTGAACAAGTAAAAATGAATAAATAAATATATATAATACATGAGAGAAAAGATAATGAAGATCTCCAATACTTCGAGATACAGTTGATAGTGAGAATTGCGCATCTCCCACCAAACCCTTAAAATATTGATCCTGTATATGGGAGATGAAAAGTGAGGAATGCTACAGCACATGCCCAACTTGATATTCTCAGCTGGCGTTGTCGAGTTTCACAACACACGGCCAGTCGTATCCACCAATAAAATGTTCATCGCCATGCCGCCCGCTTGTTGTTAATATAAAAAAATAGAAATAAAAAAAAAAAATAAATAATAATACAAAATGTTTATTAATCGTTGAGTGATCACGTTGTTTTATGTGAAATGTAGTTTATAAATAATTGCCGTAAGGGCAGAATAATTCATCGGCTGTTAGTTGTAAAAAAAAGGTGAGTGAACAAAAAATCTTCACCCTATATAAATATACATATATTTTTTATTTTATTTTTTATTAATTCTTACAAATTTATTTCTATCGTAATATAAAATTATAATTCAATATTGACACATGCATTTGACATTTTTAATATAAATTTTAATCAAATAATTTTATTTGTAATCTTTAAAATATTTCACGTGTACGAAATATAAATAAATTGATGTACGAATATTTTTTATTCAGAAATATATATATATATATGTTTGTCAATGATGTATTCATGTATCAATGTAATCAATGATACATATAATTTAATAAAGTACATACATTGAATTTTTTATTGAATATATAATATTAAGTGGTATATTTTCATACACGTGCGATCACAGCAATGATTTCTATATCTATTAACATTAATAATATATCAATATCAATGTGAAAAAAGAAAATAATATATATATAAATAAAATTTACATACAACTCATCCAATGTTTTTATATATTTATAAATAATTTTTCAGCTAATGTTACGATAATAAAAACGGTGAATTTAAAATTGCAGCGACGTGAGTATATAATAACGGTGTGGAATGCTTGGAATAAACAATAAAAAAAAAAAATAAATAAATAAATAATAATAAATAATAATAAATGATTTTTATTTGTTACTTAGTTTCTTTAAATAATTATTCTGTATATATGTGAGTGCGAATTACTCGTGTATATAACAAAAATTTAAATACTAAATTATAAATTAATGTTATAATTAAAATTTCAATGATATATATCTCTATTGTATTAATAAAATTGCATGAAATTTATAGATTTTTTAATGAAGATTAATAAATTATTCATTAATATATATTTGAATATTTATTTATTTATCGTTATTGATTATTTGTCATGAGAGTTGTGATAATATAATGTATTATTATTATTTTTTTGAAATTTTGTTTATTAAATGTTGATGAAAAATAGACTACATAATAGATCTATGATGGCAGAAAATTAGTCGAGCATAATTGTGTTAAATAAAATGTTTTGTATGATAATGATGATAATGATGATGATGATTATTATTATTATTATTATTATTATTATTATTATTATTATTCTGTTTGTTATTTACCCTAATAAGACGGGTCTTGGTGTCGTCACAAAAAAAAAAAATTTTAATATTTAATAATAAAATAAAATGAAAGATGGGGGTAATACATGTAAATAAATATATTCTAGACACTCGTATCATTTTTTCAGGCTTCACCATTGCGAATATAATCCCAATAATGATGTTGGGGCGGAAGCAGAGCCTCAAGGGGGAGCCTGTTTTGGCTGATTATGGCCCGGAAGAGTCTCTCAATGAAAACGCTGACATTGAGTGGGTAAACAAGGTAACAACAACATTGAAACAATATCTGTATACTTTAATGTTGTAGGACAATATTGGTCAATTAATAATGAACAGTAAACAAAAAAAAAAAAAATAATATTTACTAAGATATTTTTTTTTTGTTTTTTTTTGTTTACTGTCACGATGATACAAATTGTTCTATTGTATTTTTTTTTTTATTTATTTCAGTTGTGGGTGAGAAGATTGATGAGGCTTTGCGCATTGGTTTCACTTGCGTCTGTATGTTTGAACACTCCAAAAACATTTGAAAAAATTTCACAATTACAATATGTAACTTTTATCTGCGATCTCATTGTTACATTTCTCTTTACTGCCGAAATGATTGCGAAAATGCATATACGTGGAATATTAAAAGTAAGTATTAATTATTAAACAATATTATATTTATAATTTATATGATAATAATATTATTTAATATTAATTTTTATTTATTTCAGAGAGACAAGTCGTATTTAAAAGATCACTGGTGTCAATTTGACGCGACAATGGTACTTTTTTTATGGCTTTCAGTAATCCTCCAAATGTTTGAAATGCTCGGATTTGTATTGAAATTTAGTGCAGCTTCAGTTATTCGTTCACCACGGCCACTTATTATGATACGATTTTTACGGGTCTTCCTGAAATTTTCAATGCCTAAAGCAAGAATTAATCAGATATTCAAGTGAGTAAAAATCTATCTTTAAATATAATTAAAAATCATTTATTATTACTATTAATAATGTTTTTTTCTTTATCTATTCTTATTTAAGGCGTTCGAGTCAACAAATATATAATGTAACACTTTTTTTCCTGTTCTTCATGTCACTCTATGGTCTCTTGGGTGTACAATTTTTTGGCCAATTGACAAATCATTGCGTTCTCAATACAACAGATCCAAAACATATAACAATCAATAGTTTAGCAATACCCGATACATTTTGTTCAACTGATCCTGAATCTGGTTATCAGTGTCCTGAAGGAATGACGTGTATGAAATTGGAATTATCAAAATATATAATGGGTTTCAATGGTTTCGATGAATTCGGTTGGTACATTGTAAACTAGAAAAAACAAAAAAATTAAAAAAAAATTAAAAAAAAAAGAAAGAAAAAATAATAAATAAATATATATACATGTATAATAATAATTATTGATAATATTTATATTTTTTTTATTTTTATTTATTTATTTTTAGCCACGAGTATATTCACTGTTTATCAAGCTGCATCACAAGAGGGTTGGGTTTTCATTATGTATCGTGCAATTGATAGTCTTCCAGCATGGCGTGCAATTTTATATTTTAGTACGATGATATTTTTTCTTGCGTGGTTGGTTAAAAATGTTTTTATTGCCGTTATAACGGAAACATTCAATGAAATTCGAGTACAATTTCAACAAATGTGGGGTATCAGAGGACATATAACCAACAGTTCAGCATCACAAGTAATATTTTAATATTTAAAAATAGTATAAATATATGAAATAATTATTTATTAATTTGATTAATGTCAAAAAGAAAAATAAAATATTAATAAAAAGGAATAATAATGATTATTATTAATTTCAGATTCTGGCTGGTGATGAAAATGGTTGGAAATTAGTAACACTTGATGAAAATAAACATGGTGGATTGGCATCACCAATGTGCCAAGCAATTTTACGTTCACCACATTTTCGTATGATTGTTATGTGTGCAATTTTGGCAAATGGTATAACAACAGCTACGATGAATTTTAAACATGATGAGAGACCAAGACAATCATATTATGATAATTATTATTGTGCTGAAATTGCATTTACAATATTATTGGATTTAGAGACACTTTTTAAAATTTGGTGTTTGGGTTTTCGCAGTTATTATAAACATTCAATTCATAAATTTGAATTATTACTCGCCATTGGTACAACAATACATATTTTACCATTTTTTTATCTTTCTGGATTTACATATTTTCAGGTATATCAATAAATATATTTATTTATAATTATATTTATTTATACATTAATGAATATTTTATGTTTTATATTGTTTCAAGGTTTTGAGAATTGTCAGGCTCATCAAAGCGTCACCCATGCTCGAAGATTTTGTATATAAAATTTTTGGTCCTGGAAAAAAACTTGGAAGTCTTATAATTTTTACCATGTGTCTGCTTGTTATATCGTCAAGCATATCAATGCAGCTTTTTTGTTTTCTATGTGACTTTACGAAATTTGAAACATTTCCAGAAGTAAATTAATTTTTCATATGTGTCATTTTGTCTTTGATTTTTTTCATGACAATATATATATATATATATATATTTTTTTTTTTTTTGATAAATTAATTGGTGATTTTGTTTTCTTTTACTCTTAGGCATTCATGTCTATGTTTCAAATTCTCACACAAGAAGCGTGGGTTGAAGTAATGGATGAGACAATGGTGAGAACTCATGAGACAATGGCACCTCTTGTTGCAGTTTATTTCATCCTTTATCATCTCTTCGTGACTTTGGTAAATGACTAAAAATCAATTAATCAATTTATCCATTAGTAAAATATTAATTTATATAAAATAATTAATTTATTATTATTATTATTATTATTTCAATTTAATATATAGATTGTGTTGAGTCTTTTTGTCGCTGTTATTCTTGATAATTTGGAGCTTGATGAGGACATAAAAAAATTGAAACAATTAAAATTTCGTGAACAAAGCGCAGAAATTAAAGAAACATTACCATTTCGTTTGCGAATATTTGAAAAATTTCCTGACAGTCCACAAATGACGTGTTTACATAAAGTTCCATCAGATTTTAATTTGCCAAAAGTACGTGAGAGTTTTATGCGACAATTTGTATATGAAGTGGAAGATGATGAGAATGAAACTGTGAAGAGAATTAATGAAACGTTTGATTCAAAAATGGTTTATCGAAAGCAACGTCCAGTTAAAATATTAAATAATCCACCAAAAGTACGGAATGTCATGACAAATTTAAAAAAAGCAACAATTATCTATATAATCAAGTGAGTTGAAAATATTTTTAATATAAAAAAAATGCAAAATGTGTGTTTATATTTTTTTATACCTTCAAATTTAGATTTGAATGTGTGAAAAAATGTAAATTTCAATTAAACTATATATATATATATATATAATTTATGGATAATTTTATATTGTTAGTGACTCGAATAATCAACGACTACTTCTTGGTGACTCGGCAATGATTCCAGTACCAGGTAAAGGACTATTGAAACCCCAAGGAACTGTCAGTAGTGCCAAGCAATTACGTATTGATCAAAAAAAGTAAGTAATATTAATAAACAAACAATAAATAAATTTATTGTTTGAATTGTTTGAATATTGCTCTGTATTTTGAGATCAATTCGTCGAAGCGTTCGCAGTGGATCCATAAAATTGAAACAAACGTATGAACATCTGGTGGAAAATGGTGATATTGGTGCAATTAATCGAGTAACATCATCACGTAGTCGGCCACATGATTTAGATATAAAATTACTCCAGGCAAAGAGACAGCAGGCAGAAATGCGAAGGCAAATAATTAATAAATAATTTAAACAAATTTTATTTACGTATAATTGTACAATTTCAATTGACATTTCAATCAATATAGAAATCAACGTGAAGACGATTTGAGAGAAAATCATCCATTTTTCGATACTCCACTGTTTGCAGTACCACGTGAAAGTAAATTTCGTAAAATCTGCCAATTACTCGTTTATGCACGATATGATGCAAGATTGAAAGATCCATTGACTGGAAAAGAGAGAAAAGTTCAATACAAAAGTATTCAGTATGTATTGAAAAATTAAAACAAAACAGAAAAAAAAATATATATATATATATATATAAAATAACAAATCACTTATAATTAAATAATTTTATATTTATAATAAATTGTGGAATTAATATATAATTTTTTTCATATGATCAGTAACTTTCTTGGGTTAGTTACGTATTTGGATTGGGTAATGATATGTGCTACAACATTATCGTGTGTTTCAATGATGTTTGAAACACCGAAATATCGAGTGATGGAAATTCCAGCATTACAAGTTGCTGAATATGGTTTTGTAATTTTTATGAGTCTTGAATTGGCATTAAAAATACTTGCTGATGGTCTATTTTTCACGCCAAAAGCTTACATAAAAGATGTGGCATCAGTTCTCGATGTTTTCATTTATGTGGTATAATAATTTTGTTTGTTTGTTTTTTATTTCTCTAATCTATTTATTTCCTTGAAATATTCATCAATAATTATTTATTTATATATAATTATATAGATTAGTTTAGTATTTTTGTGTTGGATGCCAAAGAGTGTACCCCCCAATTCTGGAGCACAATTATTAATGATTTTACGTTGTGTTCGGCCACTCAGAATATTCACATTAGTGCCTCACATGAGAAAAGTAGTATATGAATTATGCCGAGGTTTCAAAGAAATTTTATTGGTCAGTATATATATATAATTTATTTTCAATAAATTATTATGATAATAAATTATTTAAAATATAATTTTTCATTATACACAGGTATCAACGCTATTAATTCTTTTGATGTTTGTCTTTGCGAGTTATGGTGTTCAATTGTATGGTGGACGATTAGCTCGTTGCAATGATCCAACGATATTAAAACGTGAAGATTGCGTTGGTGTATTTATGAGACGGGTATTTGTCACAAAAATGAAATTAAAACCGGGACAAAATGAAAGTTATCCATCGATATTAGTTCCACGCGTATGGTATGTATTATAAATAAATTTATTTAAATTTAAATTAATAATATTTATATTTATATAATTAATTTTTTTTTTTTTCATTATCTAGGGCTAATCCACGACGATTTAACTTTGACAATATTGGTGATGCTTTGTTAGCTTTATTTGAAGTTTTATCATTCAAAGGATGGCTTGATGTTCGAGATGTTCTCATTAAAGCTCTTGGACCAGTAAGATAATAATTAATAATAATTAGAAAGATTAAAGATGAACAAAAAAATTAATCAATATATTTTTGATTTTAGGTACATGCAATTTATATTCACATTTATATATTTTTGGGCTGTATGATTGGATTAACATTATTTGTGGGCGTTGTAATTGCAAATTATTCAGAAAATAAAGGCACAGCATTGCTCACTGTTGATCAAAGACGATGGTAAAATATAATAATAAATAATATGAAATAATTGTTATGATAAAGAAATAATGATTTTATTGAATAATCTATTGCAAGGTGTGATTTGAAGAAACGATTAAAAATTGCTCAACCATTACATCTACCACCTCGGCCAGATGGAAAAAAATTTCGTGCATTCATTTATGATATAACACAAAATATTTATTTCAAAAGATTTATAGCAGTGATGGTTTTAATAAATAGCTCTTTACTGTGTGTATCAGTACGTATATATTATTATATAATTAATTTTATCTTTGATTATTGAATTATTAAAATTGTCAATTTATTTTTAGTGGAGAATTGAGGAAGCACATACAGAAGCATTGGCTACAGTTTCAACATTATTAGTTTTAGTTTTTGTCGTAGAAGTAATAATGAAAAATATTGCATTTACACCACGTGGTTATTGGCAATCACGACGAAATCGATATGATTTATTAGTGACAGTTGTCGGAGTTATATGGATAATAATCCATTGTACAATGAAAAATGATTTATCATATGTAATTGGTTTTATGGTTGTTATTTTGAGATTTTTCACTATCACGGGAAAACACACGACACTGAAGATGTTGATGCTAACTGTTGGTGTATCAGTTTGCAAAAGTTTTTTTATTATATTCGGAATGTTTTTATTGGTATTTTTTTATGCTTTAGCGGGTACAATAATTTTTGGAACAGTTAAATATGGTGAAGGTATAGGAAGGTAAGAATAAAACAAAAAAAAATATTTACACTCAAACAATTTATTTATTTATTTATTTATTTTTTATCAATCTTTGAATAAATTATTTTTGTTATCATTCATTTCCAGACGAGCGAATTTTGAATCACCGGTAACTGGTGTGGCAATGTTATTTCGTATTGTAACTGGTGAAGATTGGAATAAAATAATGCATGATTGCATGGTACAACCGCCTTATTGTACCCCAGCCGCTAATTATTGGGAAACTGATTGTGGTAATTTTCACGCATCATTATTTTATTTTTGCACCTTCTATGTCATCATCACTTATATCGTTCTAAACTTGTTAGTTGGTGAGTATGAAAAAAATAAAACAAACAAAAAAAAAAACAAAAAAAGAAAATCCAAGGTAAAATTTTATAAATTTTTTTTTTTCTATTTTTTATAATATTTATAGCTATTATTATGGAGAATTTTTCATTATTCTATTCAAATGAAGAGGATGCATTGCTATCCTATGCTGACATTAGAAATTTTCAAAATACATGGAATGTTGTTGATATTCATCAACGGGGAGTAATTCCCGTTAGGCGAGTACGTCACTGATTTCATTTACTCAATAATAAATAAATTAATAAATAATTATTTCATAATGGTTTTCAATGCTGGCAAATGAATGATACGATAGTGCATTTTAGGTGAAGTTTATCTTGCGATTATTGAAAGGACGATTGGAAACTGATCCACAAAAGGACAGATTATTATTTAAATATATGTGTTATGAACTTGAGAGATTGCATAATGGTGAGGATGTAACGTTTCACGATGTTATCAAGTCAGTATACATTTTATTTATATTCCTTATAAATTATTATTTATAAAAAATAAAAAAGGTCTATATATATATATATATATAATTTATTTATTTAATTGTAGTATGTTATCATATCGATCGGTTGATATTCGTAAAGCTCTGCAGCTTGAAGAACTTTTAGCACGTGAAGAATTCGAATATATTATCGAGGAGGAAGTGGCTAAGCAGACAATTCGAACATGGTTGGAGGGTTGTTTGAAAAAAATACGCGCAACTGGAGTACGAATAAATATTTAATAAAATTTACAATGATTTTTACTAGTGTAGAATCAATTTTGTTGTTTTTTTTTTTTTTTTTTTTTTTTAAATTTAAAAAATTAATTATATTATTTCAGAGACAACAAAATAGTTTAATTGCTGGATTACGTGCAACCAATGATTTGGCTGCATCAAATCAGGATAATCAGGAGGAAAAAAATAAAGAAAATAATGTGGATCGCGAGGAAGAACCGGAAACAAAGGTATTCCATTGAAATATATAAATATATAATAAATACTGATAATAAAATTGAATATTTTATTGAAGGATGTAGAGAATATTCGTCATAAACAAAAAAAACCTGTGACATTACCAAGATCTGACAGTATTGGTAGTGGATCGGGTAGAAAATATTTGGCACCAACATTATCAGATCCAGCGTCTAATCGTAGTGATAAAGAAAAAATTTCCACATCAAAGAAAAGAAATAATAGGCCTGCACGTAAGTTTATTCTATATATCATTATCTATTTATTTATTTTCATATTTTTTCTCATTGATATTCATACAGATATATGAAAACATTATTTTTATTTTGTTGTTGTTTTTTTTTTTTTTTTTTTTTTTTTATTCTAGCGTTGACCAAGAATAATTTGCCTTATTTAACAGAAACAATTGAACAGAACAAACAACCACGTGACGTAACAAATAATAAAGTATCAACGCCAAAAGTTTCGAGTGTCATGTTGGAAGTGAAAGAATGGTGGCGTGAACAACTTGCATACAGCAGTGACTCGAGTGAGGATGAATTTTAAAACAAAAAAATCTGTATAAAAATAATGAATGAAAATTACTGAAAAAAAAAAAAAAAAAAAGTTAAATGAAGCCTTACGATAAGTATAAATAATTTGAACATACTCACTTAGGTAAACAAGAGAATAAATATAAAGAGATTTTTTAAATACAAAAATTATATTTATTTTTCGGTGTTGAATTCACCGATTAATTTATTATATCAAAAGCCAATTGTGTGGAATATCATTCATTGTCATCATTTTTTCAATTTTTTCTTCTCTTATTTTTTGAATAATTTTATTCATCAATCACCTCGAGATACTGTAATATAATCATGAATTTTTTAAAATGAAAATAGAATTAGTACAATTATTTAATTGTAATACTGATTGGCTGCAAGGGAAATAAGTGAATATTAAACAGTATAATTTCATCAAAAACGTCCTATGTTTGACCAATTGTATAAGAAATTGGCTAAAAAAAAAAAAAAAAAAATTTAAAAATATATATATATATATAAAGAAACAGAAGAATAAAAATCAAGAGATTTGACAGATAGAAAATATAAATAAGAATAGAAAATTAGAAAATTGATGTTAATAATTAATTGAAAAATTTATACATAGTCAACGCGTAGATTTTATACCATTAATAGCAAATGAATACCTTAAGCTCGTGAAGATTGTCGTTTGATGAGTGTTAATGAGAACAAAAAAAAAAACATAATAAATAGAAAAATAAATAAATAAAAACACAAACAAATAATAAAAATAAAAATACGATGAAAATAAATGGGCAACTGTTAGTACAATGAGCGCAGGATACGACAAGTCTTTTTAGCAAATGTAAAAGATCCGGCTCCTTTTATTGATAATTACAACATTACCTTTTATGAGTTAAGTCCATTTAGACGTTATAAATGCATGTTAAATGACTGCGAGAATGAATATTTCTCGTTAATAATTTTGTATAATGTATTAAATGCCTATGTCGAGGGTCTAAAATAGTTTATTGTATTGATACACAAAACGAGATATATATATATGTATATTATTCCAAGTTATTAATTGATATTAGCATGTGCAACAAGTCACGAAATAATTATTGTAATTTATAAATTGCTAAATATAATTATTAGATGTTGCTGTTGACAGTGAATAACTCACATTGATTGTTTTCACGTCATAAATTATTAAAACGTTATTTTATAGAAAAAAACATTCATATACAATACTTGATATTGACGAGCAAGTGTTTGCTGTTTGGATATAATGGAGAATGAGAGAGAGAAAAAAAAACAGACAAAAAAAAAAATAGAAAAAGAAATAATAAATAAATAAAAGTGGCGTGACCGAGGAGAAGTAAGAGAGTCAAAGAGGGGATATCATAGACTCATAATTTGCAATTTAATTAATTATTTTATTAATATTTATGTATGAATATTTTCAAAAGACAATAGATAGTTTATATAGGTGGAAAATGTGGACTATATTAAGTTTTGCAGTGTTGATGTAGGAAAAATAAAATTAAAAAAAAAAAAAACCCGAAAAAAATAATAATAAAATAGAAATTGAATAATAAAATTTTAACAAACTTCTTATGAATGAAAAAAAAAAAAAAAAAAAAAAAAAATGAAAAAGAAGAGTTGGTAAAGTATAAGAAATGAATTTCAAAATCAATTTAAATACTAGTTAATAATAATTCTGTGAGTGTACATATACGACACACAGCAATATATGATACACTTATAATATGAGTTGATTTTATATATATATTTACATGGGAATTGTGAGAGTGTAGTAATGTAAACTGTCATGTGTTTACATTAACGTGATAATTAATAAGCGTTGATGATTGTTGCCTAGTTTATGTGCCGATTGTGTTTTATTGTAATATAATATATGATTAATAAATATTATTAGATAAATGATATTAATTATTATTAGATTATAATTAGTTTAGATAGAATTTAAGATTGTAGTGAGCTATTAATTTTATCATTGAAAATTATTATCTATGAAAAATTTGATGTATTAAATTTTTATCTTAATGAAAAACAAATTATGTGTATTTTTTTTTATTTTTTTATTTTTTTATTTTTTCTTATTTTTGGTACTAACAAGGTTGCGTAATGGAGATAGTGTATGGGAAATTTTTTATTTCATTTCCATTACTGTTCGTACATAGTCAGCCAAGCTGTTAAATCGTTTTTCATTACAGTTACAGATTCTTTTGTGAGTGGACTTAATGGAGCACGAACTGGACCAAAGTCCAATGAAGTAACTAATGACATTGCAGTCTTTTGTGTCACTACCCAATTGCCTATAAATTATATAAATATAAATATACAATTTCAATTGTATATTAATATCTTATAATAAAATTGAAATATATAAAATGATAAACCATGTTTTGATATTGCAACAACTGCTTTTGTGAGTTTTGCTTGTAATTCCTGTGCTTTCAAACTATCACCACGTTTTCCAGCATTCACAAGTGTTTTTGCCAAATGTGGAAATATATTAACACTTGTGGCAATAAATGAGTCAATTCCTATAGCACATGCAGCAGACATGATCTGTAAAAATATAATTCAATATATTTCATAAAAATATTAATTATATAATATGAATTATTATATCATACATTATCACATCCCAAAAATATAACAAAACGTTGAGAATTTGAATTCAATGCTTCAACACCTTCTTCAAGATTAGCACTGGTAAATTTAATTCCAACAAATGTAGGTATTTCATTGCCAATCGATTCAAGAAATTCTCCCATATGAACTAAAAATGTATAAAATATTAAAAATATAATACTATAAATAATAATTAATTATTGAATAAATATTTTTTTTAATATAGAATAAAATTTACGATTAACATGAGTAAACATTGGAATGTGATAATATAGTAATGGTGTATTGGGTGCGGCTTTGCCAACAATTTTTAAATATTCTTTCAATTGATTTGAATTATTTGGCTTGAAATATAATTCTGGAAGGCACAGTATAGAATCAGCTTTGATTTCTTCTGCGTGTTTAGCCTTAAAAATCAACAATATTATATATTATCAAAATATTTTGTTATTTTATCATACTTGAACAATATCATTTTACAATTTATATATAACATACAAGTTCAAGCACATCGGGAAGTGAAGTACCACCAATTTGAATCATCAAATGTTGTTTAGTTGTTTTGACAGCATTTGCCCAGCATTCAGCGACTTGTTTACGTTCAAATACGGACATTGACATACCTTCACCACTTGTCCCATTTACTTTTTATTTTTTACAATAATTTAAATATATATATATATATCACACTATTATATATAAATTCATTTATTTATTTATTGATGACGTAAAATACATTTATATACTTACCTAAGACACCAGTGATACCTTCTTTATTTAAATATTCCGAATATTTTGGAATTATTGATAAATCCAATGCTAATGTTCTAAAATTATAAATAAAATTATGTATATATAATAAATAAAAATTTATATTTTATTTACCTGGGGTGAAATGGCGTGAAAACTGGCACGATAATACCTCTAAATGTAAATGAAATATGCTAGAATTGAAAAAAAAAAAAAAAATAATAAATAAAAATATTAATATTAAAATTTTTTTTACTTCAATATCATTATAAATATTAATGAATTCGTTGATATTACCGCCATCATTTACAAATCAATATAAAATTATGAATAAATAAAATGATAATAATAATAATAATAATAATAATAATAATATTTATTTATACAATGATGTGTATGAAAAATATATATTTTGAAAATTTATGTCTGCATATGTATGATGTTGATTATTAACTGAAGATAAAAATAGAATGCGAATGTACAGAAGTATAACGTATACACAAGTGAACAATAAATCAACTGATAAACATATCACATTTATATATATATGTATATTTTATAATTTATCTTTAGTTCAAAGTTAGAAAAGATAAATAAAGAAAATAAATTATAGTGAAGAAGAGGAGGAAGATGTGAGAAAACAAGAGAAACAAAAAAAGTTGAGTGTATGGACGTCGCGCGCGTCAAGAGTGAAACTTCTGCCGGTGAGTCTGTATAAAAGTGAATAATACAGTAAGCTTTAGATAACACGAGTTATCGCGCATTTTGGGAACGTAAATTTACGAGAATCTGCGAGTTACAAAAACCGATTTTTAGCTTCGATTTAGGCTAGAGTAGGTGTGGCCAATGAAATAAATGAGGCGATATTGGAAAGAGAAACGAAGTTTCTGTATTTGCGCGCTCTCAGTGACAATAACCTCTGGCACAATCGCTTTTAAAAATGACAATGACTCAAAATCTGGCATCAACTCAAATATCACTGGAGGATACAATATTATCAATGATCATCCTATCTTGAACTTCAAATTGTTTGATTTATTTATTGATTTATTTATTTATTTTTTTTTTTTCAACCACCAAACAAAAACAAAAAAATAAACAAATGGATAAATAATAAAAATCAAACTGAAGTAAATAATTTAAAGAATTAACAGTGAAATGTCAGAATTATTATTATATTTTTTTTTTATATAAATTTTTTTTTATTTTTTTTTTTTTTTCATATTTATTTACATGTAAATCCTTGAATAATTTTAATTTCAATATTATCATATAATATTGATAGAAATTATAATAATAATGATAATAATAATTACTATTAATGAATAAATAGTAATAATAATAATAATTTTATATATTATATATTATATAATCTAGATAGCCGCATGCACGTGGGTCACGTAATTGTTCTCCTTATTTTTATTCCTGATTTTTATTTATTTATTTATTTATTTATTTAATTTTTTTTTGTTCATAAAGATGAACAAATAACTACATGTTAGGTTTTGAGTAACGTCGAGAAAATTTACTACTTTTCATTCGTAATAATTATCATTTTTTCCTTTTTTTTTTTTTTTTTTTTTGTTTAAAACTGATCTACATGATTGTTAGTTGACACGTTTACAAAGAATTATTATTAATTTCTTCGTCATTATTATATTATTATTATTATTATAAATCTCATCATCATCATCATCATCATCATCATCATCATCATCATCATCATCATCATCATCATTATCATCATCATCATCATCATCAATATCATTAACATTATTATTTTTAATTCCTTCATATATAAATTTTTTATCTTTTTTAAATCAATTGTATACGTATACATATGATAATTGGATAAATGTCGGGCCTAAATTTTTTTTCATTATTATCAATAATAATCGAAATAATAATAATAATAATAATAATAAATTATAATTATAATAATAATAATTATTAATATTATTTAAGTTTTTTTTTTATTATTGTTATCATAATAATTTTCTTATAATTATTCATTATAATTATAAAATTAATTCTCATTTCACTAATTAAATTGGAAACAATACAATTTTTTTCTAAATTCCATGATAATGCATGTATATACACACATAAATATACATAAAAACAAGAAACATATTTACACACATATATATGTGTATTAGTGTGTATATATATATATATTATGTATAATGTAATAAATGCACATGGCATAAAATCAGTAATAGTGATAGGATGAATGATAAGGAAAATATTGATGATGTATGCGAGTATTTTGGGATTATTTTGTATCAATATATAACAAAATAGGTTTGTCATGAATAATTTTATAACAGAGAGAGAGAGAGAGAGAGAGTGTGATAAAAATTGAGAAAGGGGGAGAGAAATAATGTAGATTTATGATTGAGTGTAATGAGGAGGAATATGTGGATTAAAAAAAAATTGTTGTTGTTTTTTTTTTTTTCAATGTTTACAAACTGATATAAATTATTGAAACACATCTTTGTTCAAGAGACAACGTTAATTGTGATTAGATAGTAATGAATAATTTTATCTACATTATAGTGTTTTGTTCTTAACGTTGTTATTTATATTTCATTTTCTTTCTTTTTCATCTTTATCTTCTTTTTCATTTATCTATTTATATATTAACACTCAATATAAACGTAAATTTCGAATAAATAAAAATTATCATGATTATATACAGATCGAAGAACGATTTTATTTAATTGTGTGGAATTTTATTTCAACTCACAAAATATATTTATCTTTGTTGATCAGCAGCTATTTCATACATTGGATCAATTATTATTAAGTTTTTTATGATTACTGTGTTTAAAATTATTTCATTGATTTATTGACCGTGAAGAAATAATAATAATAATAATAATAATAATAATAATAAATCATATAAATAAATTATTTGAAAATTTTCCACGTGTTCATTTTATATCATTTATTTATTTATTTATTTATTTATTATTTTTATATTTATTCGAAAAATTATTAAAAATTTATTAGTTAATTTTTGTGCAGTATAATATATGGAAATAAATAATAGAATATCGAGATTGTATTGGGTCCTGCCCAATAATTTATGCGACAAATAAAATTTTTTGGCTTCATTTCTTCATGTATTATAATAATCATTATTCATATTATTATTATTATTATTATTTTTCGTAATTTTCATTGGAAGAAATCATTTTTTTTTCCAGCATTTCATGAGATACATAATTTACTTTTATTTCTATTTTTGTAATTTGTATTTTTTTTTTTTTTTTTTTCGTTTATTTTATTTGATATTCATCCAGATATGTACATGAATAATATACTAATGTATAATTTTCCAATTTTTATTATTCTTTAATTTCATCTAATTTTTTGTTTTTTTTTTCCTTTGTATTTTTTAAAATTATTTTCACAATTGTGTAAATATTTTAAAATACCTCAATAGTCAAATTGTCACTAGGTGAATAAATAGATTGGTTAACCCTCTCTCTTTTTTTTTTCTTCTTGCTTTTTTTTTTTTTTTTTTTTTTTTCTCCCTCAATACACGCGAATATGATATATTCGAATAAAAACTTAATACTGCTTGTGGTACCTCAAGAAGAAGTCAGATAATCACGTAATAATGGTCCCGAATGTTAAAAAGTAGTCCTCAATTATCGATAATTATATACCGCACGGCGTTTAAAAGTTTTTTTTTTTTTATTATTTATTTATTATAATATTTTTATTCATTCATTCATCTATTCATTTATTATTAATATTATTATTTTTTCTATTACAATCGTAAAATTTTATTATATGTATTTTATTCACTTTCTAAATTTTATTTTATTTATTTTTTATTTTCTGTTTTTTTTTTTGTTTTTCTCATTTTTGTTTACATTTTCTACTTTATAATTTATCATGTTTTTTTCTTCTCTTATTAAAACTCATTATTTAACTTTTTGTTTCAAATAAAAAAAATTAATAAATAAAAAAAAAAACAAACAAAAAAGAGGGAGATTTAATTGACAATGCCGATACAGAATTATAAAATGACTATTATTATTCTTGGCGAATATTATTTAATCGATGCTTAGCCTCAATATGCGAGAAATTAATTTATGGGTTATTGAATAATTTTATTTTTTATTTTTTCTATTAATTTCATTTAGTATTGAATTATTTTGCATCTTCGACAAACTCAAGATGACGTATGATCAAGTAGAAGAACGAATAATTGCAATATTAAATGCAAGGGTATGGAAAAGAAAGAAAAAAAAATTTATCATTCAAAATTATAATTATTCATTGGTGGTCGGCATAAATAAATATGACTAAACAAATATTTTATTCAATATACCGCATCGACATTTTAATATTCATTTCACTTTTAATTGTTATTATTAATGATTCTATATTAATTTTATAATTTTCATTATTATTACTATTTTTTTTTCTCTAATTGTATCAACAAACGCGCATTTATTAATTTTAATAATTTTAAAACATATTTTTATCCACGTTTAATTTTGGAAAACATTTGGATTAAATTACAATAAGAAAACTAATAGATAATTATACTAATAATATTTATTATTATTATTATTATTATTATTATTATTATTATTATATGTAGGGGCGTCATGTTGAAATTATTGTTAACAATAATATATTGAATTGTTTTTCATTCTACAATTATATAATTTAAAATATCGTTTTTTTCCATTTTATTTTTTGTTTTATTTTGTTTTGTTTTATTTTTTTTTTGTTTCGTTGTATAAAATTAATGAAATAAATTAATTGAAAAAGGAAACGAAAATTACGTTGATATTTAAAATAAAAATTTGAAAAAAAAAAAAAAAAAGTGAGATTAAATGTTTTGGAGGATTAAAATTGAGACTGATAAATCCACATGATCAGAATAGACCGAAATAATTAAAATTTATTTGTATGCTATTTTTTTTTTGTTTTTCTTCTTTTTTTCTGATTCTGTTCAATTTTAAAGTGCAGATTGTCTAACACTATTGTTTGTATAAAATTAATATTTGTGCTGTATAAATATAATTTAATATTTAAAAGATTAACGTTATTATAGTTTAAACATTCGGATTTGCCATTGAACCAGTTTGAATTTTATACACAGTATAATGAATATTGTTTATGTACGAATTAAACATATTGCGTGTAATTACTTGAAAATATTTCATTAAAATTTTATAATCTATTGCACAAAATTGTAAAAAAAATATTGTATATTCATTTGTATTTTATTACACATGAATGTTCATCTATTGGCTCAGGCACACATGAGATTTTTCTTTTCCATTGAGTATTTAGGCATTGAGTGTAATATTATTCGTTTTCTTGATCACTAAGAAAATAAAAACAGTAGTTTTTTTGTTTTTTCATTTAAAAAAAATTTTTTATTTTTTATACCTGACGAAGCTTATTTTTCTTAAATAAAAAGAAAAAAGAAAAAAAAAAAAGCTTTCGTTAACGATATCGATGTATATATATTATATTTATTGTACCATCTTCAAATTTATATTATCAATAAATATTTTATTGCATACATTTGTATTTTTCATTTTTTATTTTCCTTTTTTTTCTATTTTTTTATATAGATAATATTGTGTATTTCAATGTATTCGGTCTATTCTGATACAATAATTAATAGTCACAGCCCAAAAATACAACTTAAGAATTCATTTATCAATCAATGGAAATAGATTTGTTTAATAATCCTATTTTCTTTTTCCTAACATATATTTGTATTTTCACAAAATACACATAATATATAATACACTTGCAGACTTTTCATTTTGGCCATTCGGTGTACGTTTACCCAAATCAATGCTCGTTTTTTTTTTTTAATTTTTAAAAATTTTTTTCGTTTTTTTTTTCTGTGTTGTATAATTTTTCATTTATTTGTATTTATTATCCTCCAGCATGTACAACACTGTCTTCATTGATACACTAACAACAATATTAAAAAAAAGAAAAAAAAAGAAAAGAAAAAAAAATAAATAAATAAAATAAATAAAATAAATAAAATAAATGAATATTATAAATAATTAAAATGTCGGAGTAAAAAAATCATGAACGATGTCACTCTCATCGGCCACCATGGTAAAACGACTAATATAACATTGACAAAATGATTATCCATAAATGTGTATTATGTAAAAAATATATAAAACACTGATGAGAAAAAACTTTGCCATATATTATTTATCAGTTGTTTCTCCGAGGGGCAAACAACAGTGAGAGTGTCGTCGCCCGCGACTGCCACTATGATTTCCATACTCTCAATTTCCTCAATGACACCTTCTTTAAATGGAGGGCAGCATTGAGAATATCCGATTCCCTGGACTCTTCACCGTCCGAGTGTACTTCACGTCTGCGTCCGCTGATTAATAACCGATGGCGCAGACCCCTCGAAGTCGGATCGGAGAGAGCCTCGGCTACCGGAACTTTCTCTTTACTGGAGCCGGGTAATGACACCGATCTACCAACTGAAAAGCCTTTACTCAATCGATCCAATGTAGCTGGTAATAAATGTTTACGTGGAATGGCCTGTTCACGTTCACGTAAAATAAATCGTCCCAATGTCTTCCAAAATGCCTGTGTACTATAAACATTTTCTTCATCGCGCAATACACGCAATTGACGATTACCACTGCCAACAGCGCCTGCGCCACCCCATTCCAATTCTTCAACTAGTGCAAATTTCATAGGATCCTCCATTCTTCGTGCCTTGATCAATGCCTGTGCCAATACATCTTGCGCTGAACTGCTAACAGGTACGCGTAATATTGCATATGGAATTTCGGGCGATACATTGTATATGCAAACAAGAAATGTGACAGCCTCATCCCATATGTGCATTGATTGATCGTGTTCATCGGAATCATTCAAGTTTGAATGTCCTGCTGTACTTCTAATTGATGCTAGCCATGCCCTACTACTCGGATCATTACCCACACGTTTCAATAAAAATCTCCCGTGACCCTTCCACAATGCCTGTGCTTGTAGTGGATGTTCAATTGAATCTAGAACACGTTGGGTTGGTAATTCTTCACGATCTTTCTTCTCCCATCCCCGTGATACTTCTTCAACCAAAATATATTCATCTACGTGTTCAGGTGATATGCCAGCTTTTTGTAATGCCTGTAGCATTACTTCGTGAGTTGTGCTTTCCTGTGTTACTTTAAGAATTGTATACGGCTCGTCTGGTAATACATCATAAACCATCAAGAAAAACATTCGACGTTTTAATGTAACACCACCGAGACCTGGATCGACGCTTGTTAATTTTTCCGATGTTCTACCTGATATTGGTCGTTTTGATTCTTTATTATGATCCCGACAACACGTATTGTAATCCAAACTTTCCTCTTCCATACGTGAATAAATAAATAGTGTCGAGAGTGCCAATGGTTTATTTTTACATGAACGTAAACGTACATGACGATAGCCCGGTCTGAGATATTTTAATGGTAATACACGTTGAGCAATTAAATGATGTGAATTCGCTTCAATAATACCAAAACGTAAAAATGCCAAATCACGAAACATCACTTGAAAACAAAATTTTTCATTCCATATTGGATTTAATGAATTATTTTGTATTATTTTAGTTTTATGTTTGGCACAATCGATTGGTATACCAACCAATTCAATTTCAACGTATGTACTGGTGAGTAAATTGCTCGGTGATATATATTGTCCTGAGACAACAGACAATGTCAAGTGAATTGAATGTAAACCATCAAACTCCTTGTCCCATGGATTAAATCGTCGATACATCATGTGCCCTTTGTCCCACATTACTGCAGGCTTTCTCACATAACCGCACATACCATTTTGCTCATACATTGCTGCATTTAAATGTAATGCCGCGTCATCAGTTTGATAATTTAACGCTACCATTTGTATTCCAAATGCCCAAAATATAACAGGATTAAAATTTGATGAATCAATACGCATACCAGCTGGATAAGTTCTTATTAATTGTGTTTCTGCGTGTGCCAAAACTCCCAACGGTTGTTTTCTACATATTTTTTTAGCCGCACTCTCATTCAATGATGAGCATTGAAAGCATGCAGGCATTCCCCGTGTAGGTCGAAATAATGTATCAATATTACTACCACCACTAGCTACTGACGCGGATGTTGATAATGATTGTGGTGATCCAGTTGAAGATGATGCAATACCACCCGTGCCAATCCCAGCGATGCTGTGTCTCTGCACAGTTCCAGTATGAGACTGATGACGCATTTTCATCACTGGCGCTGTACCTGGTGTGGTATTAAGACCACGGAATTTAATTGCCTGTAGATATATTACTAAATCGGATAATTCCTTTGCTATTTGACTACTTTGCTTTTGTGATTTGTCATCCACAGTTGGATCTGATTTTAATCGACAATGTGGCATTTGATTTCCACCCAAATAACGCTCATAACTCGAAATTGAATTGTCTAAAATTTATAATAGTCATTTAATTAATACGTATAATTAATATTAAATTAATTATGGATTTATAATATATAATTTTAATTAATATTAATTACCATCGACATTATCGTCTTCGTCGTCATCCTCCTCATCGTCATCGTCTTCGCTAAAATATTCAACGACAGATGCACTACTCACATCTGTTCGCATTTGTTTCATTGACGATGCACGATCAGACATCAACATTTTACCACGATGACTAATTGACGGATGAACTATTGATGCAGTTGGATCTACCACGAGTTTTTTATTTTTTATCAAAATTTTATGTCGTAATTGTGATGGAGATGGTAATTGTGGATCATCACTAAAATCCGTATCGTATAGAAATTTTGTAACTAATTTATCACCGAAAACCGACTGAAAAGTCATGTTAAAAAAAATTTTTTTATTTTAAATTTATATATTAATTACAAACATCTATCAAGAATGATGTATACACACATTGACGGTGTTTATTTATTGATTTTACCTGAAATATTTGAGCCATTCGGGCTTGTTGGCTCTGAGTACAGTGATTTTCAATAGAAAGAATAACGGGATATGGCGATGTGACAAATGCACTTCTATCAATAGCTTCTACCACTGATCTGAATGGAATTTTCGTGGTAAACGTGTGACCATGATAAATTAATGGTGAACCATCATCACCATCCCAGCAATCAAGTTCGACACATCTACATCCCGTCAGAAGTACCTAAATTAATAATAAGAAAAAAAAAAACAAAAAAACAAAAAAAACAAATTAATTAAAATATAATTATTCTATGAAATAAATTGAAATTTTTTTTTTGTACTTGAGAGTAAAGTTGAACAGAAGATTCGCCTTTGAGTTGATGTCCAGTTAAATATGTATTATGTGAACTTGCTATATAATATTGTGACAAAGGCTGTTGCATTTCTGTATCTGTTGGTATTGCATATTCATTTGGGAATGCATAATTATCCTTGTCCATCATATATCGGGCAAATCCTTCAAATGACAAGCACCACTGTACACGTAGAGCTGGATCGGGCTCGTGACGCTTAAATATTTATAAATAAATAAAATCAATAAAACAGACAATTAATTACCACTGGTTTTTTTTTATATTATTTTTATTACACTGTATAATAATATACATATATAAAAGGAAAGAAAAAAAAAACAAAAAAAAAAAATTTTAAAAAACAAGAAAATAGTAAGATAATTTACCTTTATCAAAGCTTTAATTTGTTCCTCGGTTATTTTTTCTTGCTGTCGTGATTCCAAAAATTTTGTAAAAGTCGCTAGAGTAATTACTTGTGATTTTGATGTATCAACACCTGAACAATTATTTACAATACTTGCAGCGGCAATTGCATCAAAAATTTGTTTTTTATGAAGATTATCACTTGTCTTGTATTCATGACAATCAATTGAATTGTTTCTTGTTAATAAGCCTATAAAAAGAAGAAAAAAAAAAAAATAATAATAACAAGTGAATTATTTTATTTCATATATTTAATGTGATTATGTATATAAAATAAATTATAATAAACAACAACTAACCGATTCTTTGTGGTGTGAAATCGCTCGTTTGCCTCAATACCGCGGGTCGCATATTAAAATCCCGCAGTGAACCATCGCTCTGACTACGACAAGTAATTGCAAGCTGACCAAACAGATCACGTAAATCTTTTCTAGCTCTCAAGCTAAATGACCTAAAGAGCGCAACGAACTCAACAAAGTTCAACTGCGTCTCGTACATGATAGATGTGGCGCGGGCTTTAACTTGCCAAGGTGCGTCAAGTACCACGCCTGGCATTGGACTCGAACCATTTTTATCCTTATCCCTCGTCACACATAGAAGACTGGAAAATTAAAAAGTCACTCTTTTAGAATTGTGAAGAGAAAAGAAAGAGGGAGGAAGAGAAGGAAAAAAAAAAATAAAGAAAATGAATAAGAAGAGGATTATCTACGTCTGGAAAGTTAAATGCGTATTCAATTCGATTAACTAAAATTTTCAAGTACTCAATTTTAGATTTAATCTGTCAGTAACCGCAAAATTTTATACATTCAATTAAATAATTTCAATATAAACATTTTCATAATGATAATCATACAATTGTATTTCAACAATAAATTGTCGTTGACAGTGCATTTGAATACAAAACTTTTGTCACGAGATATACTAAAAGAGAACGTGAAATTTGTTAATCCCATACATGGTGTTATATACTTTGTAATATTGGCACGAATTCAAAGTGGAGTTGGCGCTGTTGAATTTATTTCAAAATGGCTTTTGGTATACTCTCATTTGTGAACAATTTTGTTGTATACTACGTGATGTCATCTACATTCTACTCACACACACACACACACAATCATACATGGAATATCAGATACAGTATAGTTATGATTATTTATATGACAAAAGTTTAACCTTTGTAAACTGGAGCATGGTGAACTTGACGATACAATTCTCTCAGCTGAACCAGGTGGACTACGTGGTGGTATACGATCACGACTTGATCGTGGTGATGCAGGGACAATTCTTGTAAGAGATTCACGACTACCAGTACGCAATGGTGTTATTCCAATTCCACCATCAGACGAGGATAAATCATATTGTTTAAAACTTAATTCCTGTTTGACAAAGTTAAACGTAAAATTTCATAAAATCTTCAATAATATTGTAATAAATTGAATAAATATTCAATATACCTTTGTCATTGCATGAATATTTCCAATGGATTTAGTTTTTTTACCACTTTTAGGATTACGTCGACGTAAATTGCTACTATTTGTTGGTGATAGTGTACCAATACTATCAGTCATTGACCAATCACGACCGCCAAATATTCTAATTGCATCTGCTGTTGTTGGTTCAATACAACCGTCATCCGAATGTAGTTGCAAATATTTTTCTTTTAACCATCGTGATCGACGATCAGTGAGTTGCTGTTGACGTTTCAAGCCACGAATAATCCAACACAAACCCATATACCACAATCTTAAAGCACGAAAAGAAAAAAATAAATAAATAAATAAATAAATAAAAAATAAAAATATTAAAGTGATTAATATTGTATTAGTATTAAAATTTTTTTTTTTTTTATATATATAATATATTTATGTAGATGATATACGTACTTGCTGAGTGTTGGTGGACCCAGTAGAAAAATCAGACGATTGTCAGACAAACTTGAGCCATACATAAGACCAATACACGAGTCTGAGCCTGGTAAACTGTATCGTTTACAAATACCACGCAATTCTGTTTCTCTATCTTTGTCACAACAACCAATTGTCACTTCTTTGACAGAGCTCAAATCTAGATAGCCCTCGTCAAGACTTACTGAAGAACAATCAGACTGTGACGATGTGTATTTTGTTACCAGCATCGTTGGTACAATTTCTTCAGGATTTACATTCAATGTAAATTCAGTTGATACAGCACCAAAACCACCAGTTTTTAATGGACTCCATGCGGGTTTTTCCCATACAAATGTACCGCATGCACGATCAACACGAGCATAAACTAAAGCTGTACGTGAACCACCAGCTCCCTCGCAATCCCAGTGAACCAACGTCGTTCCATGATGAAGAACCTATTGAGTGATAATAAAAAATAAAAAATTAAAAAAAAATTAAAAAAATAGAGAAAAAAATTCTCAATTTAATAAGTTTTATTGAGTCGAATAAATTGTCACGTAACACGTGAAAAAAAAAAAAAAAAAAAAAAATATATTGTCGATTAAGTTTATTTTATACAGATGGATAAATCCGATCAGCTTAAAGTTATATATAAATTTTATACATCGACAGTATTTTTCAGTGCAAGTGTATTGAACATTTCACAATACGTATGAATTGTTATTTCACAGTGACGTATATGATTACGATGACACTATAAATCGAGTTGTTCGAATAAAAATAGCGACATTAAATCCAACTCAATTTTGTATTACGTGTATCATCTTTATGAGACAATTGCAAGTGTAACCAAGTCCAACGAATTATCTCATACAAAAACAAGAATATAATTGAAAGTAGAGTCAAAAACACCTTTATCTATTATAATTATGACTATTATAACATTAATGAGATTATATGCAGTAATGTCAATTTATAATTTATAATAAATTCCGTGAATCCACTGACAATTGAAATTTCACATTATTCACAATTGAGCTCAAGTAAAAAACAAAATTTAATAATAATTATAAATCAATTAAATATTTTTCTATTATTCTTTTGAGAAAAAAAAATATATATATATATAATAAAGTGATATTTAATTATATATATCACCTGTAAAAGATGAAGATCCATTCCGTGATGCGGAGCAGCAACAGGAAATAATGCGATGCCATGATCAGCAGCAAGTGGCTGTACGGGTTTGTAAGAATCAAGATCAAGATGATAATCATTCTCATCACACTCTTCAGCAGTATAAGTTTGTTCCAATGCAGTAGTGTGAACACTCAATGTACGATGCAATGATCCAGTTGTCGCATCTCGATCACGTGCATGACGATGATGATGAAATAGCGCAACTTTATCCAATATTGCTGATGTATCATTCAGTGAAAAATCATTTTTTGTTTTGTAATTTTCAGTACTTCTTGATGACGAGCTCCAACCCGATGGTACATCTACATTGCTCTCAACACTAGATCTCGCACCTGGCGAGGGCGAAGGCACGTGTTCAAGGGCTGGACCCTCTTTACTGTTACTCCGTTGTGATTTTTTTTCTTTACACTCCGTAGGATTCTACAAGAAGAAGAAAAAAAAAAATAAATAAATAAATAAATAAAAAAAGACGTCATATAAATATAAATTTATTTGACATTCAATTAATAATATGTATTTAAATTTTCAATTGTTCCCATCAATTACGTCAATCAATTCTTTACTATTTTTAATTAATTTATATATTTATTATTGTTATCCATTGTGTATGCAATAATGATGTAATATATAACAAATAATTTTTTTATTCAATTATTTTCTATTCAATTTTATATAAAATATTTAAGATAATTATATAATGTTGAATGTATTGTATGAGAATAATATGATTTCATAATCATATGGATTAATTTAATTTGTTATTATCAATGATTGTGATATTACGAGTAATAGAATTATGGATTGACAATAGATATTAATGATGACAATGTTAAATAGATATAATGACTCATGATATAATTTTGAAAATTCATGTCACGTAAAATCGTAGAGTATTATTAATCTTCTTCAAATAAAGACATACACATACGCACACATACACACACACACACACACACACACGCACACATCTATAGATACAAAGTGTAAATTTAATTGAGAATTGTTGATTATTGAAAGCGAAGGCAAGTAGTTTCCGCCGGCCTACAACTGTCATTCGCTGCTGGAGGCCGATAGAAACCCCTGACTTCACTTTTTTTTTTTTTTTTTTTTTTCTCACTTTTTCACTTTTTCACATTTTTCATTCAACATTATATATATTAACACGTTACATTCGTCTGTTATTCACTTTTACACTTCACGTGTTTACAATTTTTATATTTTTCACAATTTTCCTCTTGATTTTCCGCATATTTTTTTTTTTTTTTTTTTTTTTTTTTTTTCGTCCTCACTATTTCTGTCTTTAAATATAATGATCACACATCTCTTGCAGGATTCTCATATAGTTTTTTATACATCACTTGATGTTCATCATTTGAATTCTGTCGAGCTAGCCACAC
The DNA here is from genome assembly GCA_963920625.1 of Dinocampus coccinellae. Classification (NCBI taxonomy): domain Eukaryota; kingdom Metazoa; phylum Arthropoda; class Insecta; order Hymenoptera; family Braconidae; genus Dinocampus; species Dinocampus coccinellae. The sequence goes on from OY987184.1 coordinate 15,650,425, forward strand.
GATGATTTGAAAATAAGAAGAGAAGAAAAAAAAAAAAGAAAAGAAATATGTAGATATGAGGGAAAAAAGAAAAAATTGTTGACCTTCTTCACATTGAGAATAAAAAAAAAAAAAAAAAAAAAAAAAACCTCGAGGACCAATCTTTGCTAACCCCCAGGGAAATTGAAGTAAATTTAATGGTAAAAAGAAATTCCACACGGGGCCAATGACATTTTATACAACACACATACACAAATAAACATTGATAAGAAAAAAATAAAAAATAAAATGATAAAATAAAATTTTTTCAACTGATCCACTATATAATAATATATAAAATTGTATTGTATTGTATAATAATTATTTACAAAGGATTTTGACTGTACATTAATTATTATAGATTCACAGTAGATTAATATTTACGTAATGATTTTCCTGTTAAATTGATATTTGACATTTCATTTATCAAATCAAAGTTTCTCTTATAACCATAACAAAATAGTACCAAATTATTCAAAATCTCTCTCTCTTCCTTCTTTGTATTATCCTTATCTCAACATTTATTTTATATATAAAAATATAACCAAGTATTTTTTTTTTTATTCCTCTCACTTATACCCAATATAATCCAAGTTGGAATAAAAATTTGAGAGGAAATTTTATCGACAAACTTGGATGGCAATTGGCCAAATTCATCGGTCACCAAATCTCAAGGAAACCGATACTTCACTTACTACACTCATTTTTCACTGAACTTACCGTCAATACATCCGAATTGGATTTCGATTTCTATCATAAATTTATATATACCAATTTTATTTTTATTATTATTATTTTTTTTTTTTTTTTCGTTTTCACTTTATTTCCAGACTATAAAATTATTATAAATATATCACTATACTATAAATTTGTTTATTTATATTTTGTTTTTACCTTGATATTTGAGGTGAGTGCTTCTCGTAGTTCACGCAAAAATGCACCGAAAAATGGAACAACTGGACATTCAGGCATTGCCAATGCACGTGCCAATGCCCGCTCATATTCGGAAGACAAGAGAGCTGATGAAATATATTCCAATACTGGCAATGGTTCATTTATACTCTGCCAAAATGGCTTTAATTTAGTTGATCTGAAATAAAAAATGAAAATAAACAAACAGAAAAAAAAATTAAATTTATGATTTTATTATTATTTTTTTGATTATCTACGTAGTGAAATATCACGAGTTTAATAATAGATGTTTGAATAAAAAGTATATAGTTCTTTAACACGTGATAAATCATTGAAATTTTTCGTGTGCCGAGTGACTTGACTTAATATATTTCATGTATTATAATTTCCAAATATATATATATATTCTATACAAAATGCTACTTTATACGTTGATAAGTGCACATTCATGTATATATAAAAGTATATATGTAAATATATAATATAGCACACAAAATATTACAATAACGTTCAATTCGTAGTCTTCGTAGTAGATTTTTTTTTTTTTTTTTTTCTTTCATTCCCTTGAATGATTGTCATGGTAAAACTGCAAAAATATAATTCTCTTGGAGCGAATGACAAGAAAAATAAAAATTAAATAAATAAATAAAGAATAATAAAGAAAAAAAAAGAATTGAAACAAAAAAAAGAAAGAGAAGAGAAATAATTGTGAATAAATTAGAGAAATATCAAGCGATTCAGTCAACATAAGTATATCTGCCTTACACACAATTTTTTTTTTTTGCTTTTTTCTCTCCTTCAACGACTACTCATATGAAATAAAGAAGAAAAAAAAGAATAATAATAATAATAATAATAATAATAATAATAATAATAATAATAATAATAATAATAATAATAATAATAATGATGATAATAATAATAAAGAAGAATATGTGAAAAGTCCACAAGAAAATTATATTTAATGTTTTCTTTTTTTTTCTTACTTTTTATATTCATCACAAAAGATATGAGGACGCACAAAAAATTATACTTCAATGTATGTAAGTTTGTGTGTGTGGGTGTGTCATTAAGATTTGCACCAGTTAAATATAATAATAAATATAATTTATATTCAATGAAAAAAAATTGGATCAAATTAATTTATCTCCAATAAAAATATCCAATATAACAATATATTATACAGTATACAAATTTATTTATTATATATATATATATTGTTTTTTAATCTCACAATGTGAGGAAAATTGTAGTGCAGTGAATTTATTTATGGGTAAAAGAGTGAATGTGATGGGACAGTCGTACGATTTTTGTACAACCACGTAATATTTATTTCGTGACATGGATAAATGAAATTCACTGAAAACATACGTAAATAACACATGCATACAAACGCCCACATAAACAAAATATATATATTTATAAAAGCAACAATCAAGGTTGTTGTATTACTGCGTTGTAATTTATTTTGTTTGTCGTCATTGTATATATTTTCATATGGTTTTAATGTGAACTTGAACGCGTGCACATTTGAGAAACAAGAGACAAATAACTTGGAAACAATTTACGTGTGTGTATAAATATTCGTGTGCATGTACAAGTATATATGTATTTGTATATAGAAGTTTCTGTAAATCGCTGCCGGAAATTGTGGCTACTCGTAAAAGTTTATATTCTGTGTTGGACAACCTATTCCACACACACACACACACAAAGTAGTAATGAGCAACATTTTCAGTTGAGAAAGTGAATGCAGGTTCTTCAGAAAATTGTGATCACGAATATCCAACATTTTTGATAATGTAACTCTTGAGAAATGGAAAAAAAAAAAAAAAAAAACAAACAAAAAGTTTGAAAAAATAAAATAGACGTAATATTAGAAAAATTGTTATAAAAGTAACTGCAAAATAATATGGATAATAAAAAAAAAAAAAAATTATATAATATTATTATTAAATCTAGTTTTTTTATTTTTTTTTTTTTTTTTTTTCTCAATCAATAAAAATGATTGTCGTCATACATATACATATATATATATATTTTTTTTTCTGTCTCTACGTTCTTTATAAACTTCGACTATGAGACGACGAATTTTATCATACGAGGTTAACTCTTCAATACTAATTTCTATTCAATTCCCAATAGTATTTGAATGGAGCTCAAGACACTGAATGGCCTCAAGTTATTGAGAGAGAACAAAAAAAAAAAAAAAAAAAAACCAAAGAAAACTAAAAATAATAAAAAAGTTTATGCACACCTCGAGACTTTTATTTCCAACTCTTTCATGTACCTTCTCTTTTATTATTATCATTATCATTATTATTATTATTATTATCATTATGTTTTTTTTTTTCCTATACCAACTTATTCATTCTGTGGAATCAAATTACTTTTTACGATCGATCGTTTTTGCATTCTTTGCTCTTCCTTCTCTTACCCTCGACTTTTACACCCTACACCCCTTTTTTTTCCTCCACATGCGATAGACAACGTCACTTGCATTCAATGTATATAGTTTTCACTAGTTTCACAGTCATCAATAGAACTTTAATTGTTCCATCATTTCAAACCCACTTGAATAACTTCAAATACTTTGTCATTATAATATAATGAGATTCTTCGTTCTTTATTTTTAATAATTTATAATATTTTTCTTCTTATTATATATATGTATGTATTTTCTTTTTTTATATATGATTGACAAGTATACATGAATAAAATTTGTATCATAAGAATACAATTAAAATGATAATTATTGTAATTTGTAAAATGATAAATGTAATTTTTTGTTTGTTTAAATGTGATTTTTTAAATTAATACTATAGTAGAAAATAAATAAATAAATATAAATTATTTTTTGTAGTTAAATGAATTGAGTAAAAGGTGAGAGCAAGATGAAGATCATCATATTAAAGCATATATATATATGTATATATATTGTGTAATATACGGTGGATTCTGTTACATTTAGGTATTTTGAAACTTTGATATTGTAGTTGTGTAGTAGAAGTACCAATAGAGTTGAAACCACCAACTAAACCAACACTTATGCACAACGTATTTACTTCCTCTTAACTCTATGTTGTCATTCATTATCCACCTTTACCATTCTTCATCCCTTGAATTTCATACCCATCATAGTTGGTAAATTACTTGAGCTAAACTTACTTGAGTCCTGCGATGATCTCCATTGCCGAATTAAAGTTTCCGATATTCCAGCAGGTTTGAGCGACTCGTAAGAGACAGGACAATAATGCTTGACGTTCCTCGATAGTTGCACCGTTTGTTATTGTATGAGTTACCCATGAGTTCACCTGCAACAAAAAAAAAATATATATAAATAAAAATAAAAATAAAATAAAAATATATAAGAAGTAAAGTTGCACATCACAATTGAATTGATAATAATTTTGATATTTTATTTTATTCTTTCATTGAGTTTGTCCATAAAGATTAAATGTTGAGAGAAAATTATTGTATAAAGTAAAGTCTATTTCTTTGAAATAAATTGATTTAATACATCATGATTAATTGAATAACGTTAAGAAATAGTTGATGTGAAAAGCCGATTTGTGCTGTGAGAGGTTTCACATTTAATCATATTCTTTTCAATTGGGTTTTCAATTGTCATTATCCCATGTCGTCACGTATATAATAACTTCTTCATGAAACTTCAAATTATTATATCAAAATCCAATTGTTCAAATACAAATGTATATATTAATTATATTAATTGTTCATTTATAAATTATGAATAGATGAAATTGTATTTCTAGTATTTCTCATTCTCTAATACACACATTGATCCAAGTTTGTAATTGTGTCCAGCAAATTCAACTTGATATTACTACAATGATTCATTGAAAGTTTGATATTATATTCCCAAATGTCCAGTTGTCAGTTTAATCGGTGGATTAAATAGCACCGAGGAATAAGTTAAATTTACTCATACATATATAAATGAAAATAATATGAATTAAAAACATCAAGCAAAAAAAGAAAAAAATATATAATAATAATTATAAATAAATAAATCAACAGTGCAAAGGAAACAGAAAAAAAAATAAATAAATAAATAAAATATTGGTGGAAAGAATGAGATTTCTAGGTGAGAAATTTGAGGTCACGAGTTGGTTTTAACTGAAAAGAAAAACTATGTCACACAAGTGTAATAACGTGTGTATGTGTGTGTGTGTGTGGTAAACTTGCAGACAAGAGAGATAAAATGACAACAAAGATATGTAAACTATAGAGATGGGAAAAGTGAGTACCTCATTAAAGCGGTTGATGAGTGTCTGCACAGATTGAGAAGGAGTCGGGTCACCGTCCAACCACGTTGTCTCCTCTTCTGTTTGGGTAGAGCTGTTTGTTGTCGTTGGTAATTCCCTCAAATACTGCTGCTGCTGTTGCTGTTGCTGTTGTTGTTGTTGATGATGATGATGATGATGATAATGATGATGACTACTAGATGCTGATGATGATGATGATGATGGTGATGATGGTGGTCTCGGTGGTGGACGAGTTTGCGTCAATGCGAGATCGTATGTCACGTGACGTAAATATTCACACGGTTGTACTTGATAAAATAGTTGATATTCGCTCTCGGCCAATCTGAGAGCCACCTCCTCGGGGAAGTGCAGCAGCTTGTGCAAATCCTCCAGCTCCTCAGAGCTCCGAGGCAGCTGCGGCTGCGGCCGCTTCTCCAGCTCTATAATAAATAAATAAATAAATAAATAAATATATATATATATATATATTTATTAAAAATCTGATAGTAATTGTACTCATTGTAATTGATTAAATTTGATGGAAAAAAAAAACTTTGGAACAAAATGAAAATGTTGAAAATTGATTATTATACAATTACAATTTGAAATAAATTCTTATAATTATTTATTGCACTTCAGTTTTCATATAAATAGACATTTTTGTTTATTTCACTGTCGGAAAATATGAAATATACAAATGAGTTACATTAACATGAGTGCAAGCTTATACAGTTGAAACAGCACAGATTTTCAAATATATTCCTGGGTTATGTATACGTATAATAGTGAATATGGAGATTAATGGCGTTGAATATATATCCTGAAACGATATGTTATGTGCATACATATATTTAGAAATGTCAAATATAGTGATACACAAAATGTGAGAAGTAGAAAAATAAAAACCCAAAAAAAAAAATTTCTCAAAAAATAAAATGACACATTTTCGTAGTGCAGATTTATATATATATATATTTTTTTTTTTCTTCTTTTTTTTTCCACAGATTGTATAAAATGGAAATTGATAAGAGAGTGTGAATATATTTATATAGAGCAACATTGTTATGTACTTGTATTTGTATGCAATGTAGGTAGACATTTATGTGCAATATAGAGAAGTTTGAATGGTGAATGGCCGCATTCATAGACGTTGGTTGGATACTGTGGTATATCAATATATATCTATGTGTTTTGCCGCTATACCCAATTGTACTACCACTACTACTGCCACTACTATCACTACTACTACTACTACTACTACTGTATTCTCGATGTGCAACTGTGATTCTGATAATGTCTCGTTCACGTTTATTTACGCGATGCAACTTATCTCAAGCGGCTTCGCTCCGTGTTAATGCGATTGTGGCAGTGATGCCATGACATTACAAACTTTTCACTACACATTGAAAGCCGCTGAGGATTTTTATCTATTTCAACTTGTTTTTTTTTTGTTTTCTCATTTTTTTTCCTCCATCTACCCCCCCTCTATCCCTTTTTTTCATCCTGTTCCACCCTCTTATTTATTCATTTTTTATATCTCTCATACTCATTTTGATATTGTAATTTTAACTGGAGTAAAAAAAATTTGATGACATCCAATCGTGATTGTTACACATTCATATCTAATTATTAAATTGTAATTTTTGTCACTGTTTAAATTATTGATAATGTTCAATTTATTTCAATAAAATCAATCCAAAATATTCAATTAAAATCATTTGAATACAATGAATATTATGTACAGTATAAAATAATAATTGAAATAAGAAAAATATTAATTTTTTCTCAATATTATTGTAAATAAAATTTTTTATGTCTTTATAAATTTTATCTTGTAGAAAATCTAATTTATACAAGTTAAAACGTAATAATGATCATTGAATAAATACACAAATGTATATATATATAAAATAAAGTTAAAAGTTTTGTTTAGTAAACTCAGTGTAGAAGAATTCAAAAAACTACATATTCAGTGATTCTCTTTTTTATCTTCTTCATCTCTTTCTACGTTTCCTTTCAACCGTCTACTTTTTTTCTTTTTTACTTTGTTTTACTTTGATTCACGATCGTTTTCAGTTCTTCAAGGTGTAATTTTTGTTTTTTGTTTTTTTTCTTTTTGTTTCTCACTATTAATTTACTTTCTACGTGGATTCCTTTGATTTAGTATACAAATCCCTGTGACCAACGAACATTTTCATTCATCTACATCGTCAATGCTAATGTCTTTTTTTATTTTTATTTTTTATTTATTTTTTCATTTTATTCCTCTCTCGTCATCTTCTGTTTCATGTGTATAGACATCCATCTTCAATGCTTGTCTTTTAACGTACTCTTATTAGTGACTCAGTATATATGTACTTTTTATATATACACATGTATATTTGTGGTGCAGGCAAACAGCAATTAAAATAGCTGCGTTGAATATCCAAACTCGAAAATAAAGTGAAAATGAGATTATAAAAAAAAAAAACAAAAAAAAAAAAATAAATAAATAAGAGGAGAGAGTAAATGAAATTTTTTTTTTTTTTTTTTCATGGCAATTTACAGTTCAAAATTTTTCATTTATGTCCCAACTAATTTACGAAATGAAGAGAAAGATGAGAAAAAGAGTGAAGAAAAAAAAAAAAAAATTAAAGACACACAGTAACATCTGCTTCATTATCGTCTATTCCTAAATTTTGCACTCTTTACCTTTCAAAATATATATATATATATATTTTTTCATTGATTAAATAATTTATGTATAATTATTATATAATTACTTGCTTGATTATCAAATATATAAATTAAAAATTGTTGAAAATTAAATTTGATTAAATGAAAAAATAAAAAAAAATCAGTAGAAAAATAATTGATATAAAAATTAATTTCTATTAGTGTACATTTTTTATTTTCATCACACCATAATGTGATGAAAATTAAAAAAAAAACAAAAACAAAAATTATTTTCACTGAATATTATCATAAATAATTAATTATAATTAATCAAAACTATTCAATCTATTATCATCAATCCATTAGATATATTTTTATATATTAACCACTTAGAAAAAAAAAAAAAGACAGATCACGAAAATAAATGTTTCACTCTGATGAATATCGCGTCATGATAAATAATGAAATACATTTGGGGTTAGAATGAAGTAAAGCCTGCGTTATATTGTAATAAAAAAAATGTGTGAGTGTGTGCGTGTGTACGTGTGTGTGTGTGTGTGTGTGTGTGTGACAAGGCAAAATCGCGTGCTCTATAATTCTCCCGCTACATAATCTACCTAAGTAAATATTTGAGATGATAATAGGACGGGAAACACCATAACGTGATCAGATAGTAGTGGAACATTGTGGGTGTCCTCAAAATGAAATTTCGATTTATGGATTATCTTCTCAATTGATATAAATGCAATCGTGTAGGATCATGACTTGCGAATTGAACCACATGCGGTTCAATATATCTATGTATATATACATTTAGATTGTATAGATAGAGAATTTGTCTATGCATTCTGTATACACAGTATACTCATCGTATTAAATATGTACATATACAAATATAATATGACAAGATTGAATAGCATGAATTGAAATAAATTATATTTTGAGTGTTACATATGAATGGGATATAAATAAAAGTAAGTGTACACAAGTAAATATTATAATCAATATCGTCATTATAATTATATACAAAAATATATCACGTGTCTATGATCAAATTTCCTTTTTTCTTTTTCTTTTTTTTTTTTTTTTTTTTATTACAATAATCATCACATACTCAATCCCCAATTTGTACTAATGATACTCACAATTTTTCATATTTATTTAATTCTCTCACTTCTTTTATTTTTTTATTTTTTTTATTTTTTTTATTTTTTTTATTTTTTTTATTTTTTTTTTTTTATGCCATTAAAATATCGTAAATTACTACAAAACAATTATGTTGAATAATTAAATAATAAATTTTAATAGTTATAATTTATTACCTTATCAGGTGATAATGCGGCCACGTGGGGTGGTGGGTGTGGAGGTGGTCGTGTGTGCTGGCGAGGCCCGATCAGGCGCGTAATTTTTCGTATTTGGGCCACACGCCACGTGTTTATCAAACCTGGACTCGTTGCGTTCAGCCTGACGAGTCGTGGTAAAATACGCCGTGTAATTTATTTTTTTCCTTTCTTCTATTCTCTTTATTATATATTTATTTATTTATTTATGTTTTTTTTTTTTTTCTTTTTTTTTGCTTTCACAGTTGATAGATGAGAAGTCAAAAATCGGCTCAGTCACATCAGAAAAATGCCATCGATAAATTCAATAATTCCAATTGTTACAATGAACAATTCAGTATTTTTATATATTTTTTTGTTGTTGTTGTTTTTTTTTTTTCCAATTGTCGATTTACATCAGCGGATGCTCACTGAAAAAAATTGAAAACAAGATTTAAAAAGAAAAGAAGGAAAAAAAAAAAACAAAACAAAACAAAAAAAGAGAGATAAAATTACAGTAGAGACACTATTATTATATAGTGTCTGTACAATATATATTTATACATAAATTTTATTAAACTGCAATAGACAATATGAAAATGAACGAATGAACAAGTGAATGAGAAATAGATGAAAAAAAAGTAGGATAGGAAAACTCTTTCCTCACCAATTGTCAAAGCAAGTGCTCGATTCTACTTCTATTCTCTTTCTCATTTCTCCCACTGTCTTCTATCCCTCTACACCTTTTTTCATAATTTTTCATATTTATATATGATAAATTATGAGGACTATTAAAGATTAATAAGATCAATTTGATGAGGACTATTAAGAACTATTAAGGATGAATAAGATCAATTTGATAAGGACTATTAAGGACTATTAAGGTTTCACCTCAAAAAAAAAAAACAAAAAAAAACAAATATAGAATACTATCAATTACAACACACAATGGAAAATTGTAAAAATATATGTAAAGGAAAAAAAAAGGAAAAAAAGGGAAAATTTTATATTCAATTCAATTTGGTTTTCAGTGTCTGTAGATATATTTAACATTAATATCAAACATTTCTGATAACATTCATGTATATTATAGATTATTTCATATTATATAACGTGATATAGAATAATTTTTGTGTTTTGTATATTTAATTCATTTAATGAGAAACAAATACACTTGAAGTAAAATTAAATTTCATGTTGATTTATTCACATATATATAATTTAGTTTTTTTTTTTTTTTTTTTGTTAAAGCAATGGGTGCAAAGCGTGTGCTTGCAATTGAAGTTGAAACATCACCATCTGTTCGAGGTCTCACGAAATAAACTGTGAGAGATCACTGTATCGTTTTCATCCTTATTCTTTTCACTCTTTCATTCTTTTTTGATCGAAAAAAAATCTCTATTTTTTTTTTTTTTTTTTTCTTTTTTTTCCGAGATTCCTTCAAGATTAGAAATCCCACGTACGTTGTAATACGTATATATATATATATATTATTATATTTATCAATGGATCAAACGTGACATGCCTCAGGAAAAATGATCATTTTTATATGTATTACACGTGTCTGATGAAACTTGAAAAAAAAAAAATAATAATAAATAAACAAAAATAAATAAATAAAAATTTTCGATAAAAATGAATTTATAATAATATATTTATTCATGTATAATCATGATTTACTAATTATTTAAAATATTTATTTATAATTTTTAATTATTTCATTAAATTTGATATTTATAAAAATATCAAAAATTAATCGAACACAAATGAAAATTAAAAAAAAAAAATCAAGAAATATCATTTATTTGATTTGTCATTATTATTATTATTATTATTATTATTATTATTATTATTATTATTGATATTATTATTATTATTTTGTATTTTAAAATGGAAATAACGGTTATAATTATTTTGTGGGATTATTCATTGTGTGTTTCACTTGAGAGGCGACGGTGCATGACAAACTGCGGTATTCACTCGAGCATAAATATGTCAATGGTACATAGACCCATACACACACACATATATATATACATGAACTCATGTTTCCCAATATTCATATGTTAACAGAATAAAAATAACATGAAAAAAAAAATAAAAATATAAAAAAAAAAAAAATACCAAACAAATACAGAAAAAAAAAAAAAAAAAACCTGTAGAATTTTAGCAATTGAAATTCACAATAGCACAATACAATTTCAATAAATGTTTTATCGGCAATATAAAAATAATGAAATATTTAGAAATATATAATTTCAAATTAAGCTACATTTAATATTATAAGGAAATATATGCAATACATGTGTGTGTGTACAATATTGATTAAATAAAAAGTCAAAGACTACGACAAAATCCAGTACACAAGACGTGATGATGCAACTGAAAATGCGAGCCAATGACTTTCTGTAGTAAATATCATCATAATTTTCATTAGTCAAATATTCAGAAACAAAAGAAAAAAAAAAAAAAAAAAAAAAAAAAACAATCAAGAATAATTGACAAATAAATTTTTTCAATTAACCAATGCAAATAATGAGTAAATAAATAAATAAAAATAATAAAGTAAAAAATATTAATTTAACTATAATAATAAAAAAATTTATTTCTCATTAATATTGTCGATAAAATGGATAATTGTTTTGATAATGTTGGATAATAGACGATCTCATTCCACCAATCATTTTCAATTTCTCTCTTTCCTTTTCTCCAATGTTATTATGAACCTTAGCTCTTGTTTATATAATGTGGAATTGGTTTAATATTAAATTATATCATACTACATATTTCATTGATTTTATATCTCAATGTATTTAGTTATTTCGTAATACTCCAATATTTGTTTCTTTGCATATCAATATTTTTCTGTATAATTAAAATTATAATTTGAAAAATTATTATTATTATTATTATTATTATTTACATCAATATGATGAACTTTTTACTTGTTGCTATTAGCATTATATAGATTAATTGAATGAATAATTATAAATAATAACTGTCATTTATACATATTATTTTTATTTTTATTGTATTCATTGTCAATAGAATTTTATCGTTATATAATCGTAAGTATTGTATTGATTTATAAATAATATTTATATATATATTTTTTTAAATATATATCAATCGATAACTTTACATTAGAATATAACAATTGTTTTGTTATAGTTAAATGGTTAATTATTAATTCTATTGCAAAATATAATATCACTGTAGAATGCATTATAAATTTGTCATATACATAATTATTCATTTTATTTTAATTGAATAATATTTTATTTCAATTCTATGTTTATTTTCACGTTGATGAGTATGTGCATATAAAATTATGCTCGTAATATCTTAATGGATTGTATGTACATTGAAATCATAAATGTTCCCATTTTAAATATGAAGATGAGGACTTTTTTTTTTTTTTCTTTTTTTTTTTCGTCTTCCGATAATGTCATATCAAATTTTATGATTTAAATCAATTAGTCTTCACACATGGATATATAAATTAATAATAATAATAATAATTTTTATAAATTATTGTTATTGTAAATTTAATAAATATCAATAAAATACTCATAAGTATAAATTGATATTTCAATATTTGAGTGAATATAAAATGTGTATAATAATGTACATATTATTTTCTCCTTTCCGTTTTTTTTTTTTTTGTTTTTTTCTTAGTTTCTTTTTATGTCATCCTGTCTGAAGTGGATAACGGACATGCTAGACACAGCAACGGCTGTGTATGAAAGTATATTATATATATATCTAATATATATAAATATGAATATCTACCACTAAAGCTCACGAATCTCTCTGCGTACAAAGTATTATCGGGGAAAGACGTATATGATTTATTTTATTACCACTTTACTCTAGATCGTTTATACGTGATTTGAGTTTAAAGACGTGATATATTATGTGCAATATAACTCTGAAATTGAAGATAAACTTATCAGAGTAATTTGTAAAAAAAAAAAAAAAAAAAAAAAAAAAAAAATCGAAATTCAAAATTTAAAATTTAAAATTTAAAATTATTCATATGTATATATAATGATTTTTTATTCTTTTTTTTTTCATGAATAATAGTGTAATGGGGAAATGTATCAAATTATTGGACGACCGTACATATATTGATATACAAGTTGTATGAGAATTTTTACATAATTTTTGTAAACTAAAATTTTTTATGTGTATATTTGATAGGATATAAATTTGCATTAAAATTTAAAATAATAAAATATAAAAATATTATAATTTTACCATAAAAAATTCTATATCCAATTATAAAATTTTTAATGTTTTGCTTTGATACAAAAATATCCATTCAATCATTGAAATAATAAACAAAAATATTAAATTTTATGTTTCTATTAAAAAAAAAAAAAAAAAAAAAACAAAACAATGTTTCGATATATATTTTTAATTAATAATTAATTAATAATCATGATTGATGAGAATTAATTGAATTAATATAATTGAGATTGAACAAATTAATACTAATATAAACGAATATATGTAAAATTAAATTCAGTCCAATTACAAAGTTGATTATTTACTTTGTCACGGTATAAAATTATGATTTTTTGCTTGTTCTTTCTCTATTGATTGAACTCATCCTCTTATAAATATTACTGAATATTATTCTGATATTTGTATCTATCTTTTTTCGCAAAAACTAACACAATTATATTATCAAATAAAATAAATAGATTTGTATGAATATAGGAATATGTTAAGCAGCTGCATACAGCAATAGTCAGCTAGTGTATGTAAAGTAAACGATTTCATCTATGACTCCTTCGGCTCTGACCCAAATACCAAAAACACACACACACACACACACACACACATATATATATATATATATATAAAAATTACACATGGCCTGAATATTTTTGTGCAAATTTTCCTTTTAAAAATAGATTAAAAAATATAATTATCATTACTATTATTAAATTACACGAGAGATTTCATATCAACTTTTATGTATTTTATATGAGATTATTTAATTGAAAAATATAAAATAAATTCTATTGTTATTTATTATTATTGTATTAAATTTAGTTGTAAATATATATATATATATATATATAGTTTTTTTATATTAAAGTAATGAGAATCATCAGGAATATAAAAATGCAAATTGATGCAAATTATTTCATTTTTTTTTTCGCTTCATATCAGATTAAATTCACAAACTAGTGATAAAAATAAGTATTTGGGTAGACAAAAAAAATTTTATTCAACTTATATAATAAATTTTTATCATATATTTTTCATCAAATTTGTGAATTTTGATAACACATTAGCAAGTTGAACGTTCCATTTCAATATAAAATGCATAAATATGCAAATAGTTATATTATCATCAATGAAAATTTTTGAAATGAATCATATTTTTTTTTTTTTTTTTTTTTTATCAATCATCGACATATAAAGGTATACACTAATTTCCTACACACAAATATCTATTGATATTGATATTGATTACATTTGCATATTGTCATTGTCCTACATCATCTTAATAACATTCTCTCAAATCACCACAGACCAAAATCACCACAGACATCTCATAGTTGAATGACATACGTGCCATTGATCGTACATATAAAGCAAATATGATATACTATATATTTATAAAATGTAATGGGAGTATGAAAAGAGGCAAAAGTGGAATGATTAGATGAAAGACAAGTTCTAGAGCCCTTGACGCTGTAAATGAGATGATAAACCACCAATACATTTGAGAATCTTGAGATGAGGTGACGTCTAAAATGTCACAGCTACGAGTATGGGTACTACATCAATGCCCACCTACATGTACATATAAACTGAATGTAAATTAAATTTCCGGTTAAATGGTAGGACTACCGGAAATAAATATCATGATATATATGATTTAATGTATGATAAAATCGTGAAATTAATTACTTTGCGAGTATTTATAAATTTATTTAATTTAATTTAATTTTTAATAAAAATAAATGCATTCATTTTTTTGTTTGTTTTTTGTTTTTTTTTTTTTTTTAAATATTATTTTACGCTTTTGTTACAGATGAAGCAGACAATGAAGATTATTTCGTCGTATAAAGTGATATGATAATAAAATTTATGTATAAATTTATTATATGCATATGTAGATGTAGTAAAGCTGGGAAAAGAAGAGGAAAAAAATAAAATAAAATCTGGATATGTGAATACAGATATGAGTGTGACGAGAGAGCGCGTGAACGTTTTACGACTATTTCAACGAGAAAGGTTAAGCTGATGTAGCTTTAGTTAATGTTACGTAGAAAAAAAAAAAAACACTAGTGTGTATGTGGGTAGGTGTGTAACAACACATGTGCGTATGAGTGTATATAAATGTGAGTGAACAGATGAATTATCGTGAAAAACTCGATCTCTGTCTCATCTATTCTCATCATTTTTTTTTTTTTCTCTCATCTCTCTCGACTTCATATAACATATTACAATGACACAGGCATAAGTGTAGAAAATATAAAAGTAGAATGGGGTAAACGAAGAAAAAAAAAAAAAAAAAAAAAAAAAAAAGATTAATAAATAAATAAATAAATAAAAAATGTATATATAATAAAAATAATAATAAATGAAAATTAGAAAATGAGATATTAAATTTGTGTAATTCACATTTAAATTGATCTATTGTAATTAAATTAATTATTGAAAAAATTGATCATTGAAAAAAAAAAAATGAATTGAATAAATGAAGAAATTTCCGATTTATTTTCACCTTTTTTTATTTATTTATTTTGTTTTTTTTTTTTTTTCTCATTTCATTCTGTATTTTCTACTATTATTTATTTGTTCATTTATTTATTTATCAACTTTACTTTTTTATTTTTTTATTTTGTATATTTATTTTCAATGAGTGAACAAATAATAAATGGGACACAATGACGAGTGGAAACAATTCTCTCGTGTATTCGACGAAGAAATATTGCAAATAATAAAAGTGGTATATAGTGTAAAGATAAATACCCAAAGTAAATATATGGGATTGATGAAAAATTTATTAACCACAGTCAAAGCATAAACTAAAATATACAATAGGTAAAAATCAATTGCATAAGGAATAATATTAGAAATTATTGATACACTCAAATGTATATTTTTCTTTTTCTCCCTTTTTTTTTTATTTTTTATTACTTTTTTTTTTTTTTTTCTATTGACTAGTATTATATTATTCAATGATACATGAAATTATTTTCTTTGTTGTTCCAAATTGTATTTTAATATTTATACATATATATAATAAGTAAAACTCGGTACATATACATAAATACGTGTATATATTTTTGTTCATAAGAGAAAAATGATGAAAAGTCGGCCAAGGTTTGTGGACAAAGAAATATAAAAATTGTATAAAATAAATACAAGCTCTTATTTTGATCTATTTTTTTTTTTGGTTTTTTTTTTTCATTATCAAGCTCGAAAAGAAATTCAATGTATGCACTTTCATTAAAAATATTGTTTGAAATATAAATACAAACAAAATTAATATATCAAATGATACAATTGATGAATAGTTGAAAATAAATAATAATAATAAATGAAACGAAGAATTTTGAAAATAAATAACTGGTAAATAATTGGTAATTATACAGTAATGTAACAATGAAAGAATAAAATTAAAAAAAATAAAAAAATATCGAAAGAATAATTTATTCATATTACTTCATTTTTTTTTATTCTAATCCACTCAAATTCTTCTATTTTCTCATAATTTCCATTTTCAAGTTATTAAAAAGAAATGAAAAAAAAAAGGTTGACCGCATTTTTTCCCACTTTGTGAAGATACACTTTTTTTTTTTTTTACTCTCCATTTTTTCTTATATTTTTATCTCATACACTCCCTTTCAAACCTCAGATATTTTCCCTTTCTTCCCCGTATTTTATATTTAATCCCCTATTTTCCATCTCTTATCCCCCTCTACCCCTTCTCGGGAAACTGCTCACTACCCATTACCTTCCGTATTCTCTCGACACAGCTCACATACTTTCTTCATATCAGCCTACTTTCTTTTTTTTTCTTTTACTTTTAACTTTTTTTCTTCTATGTCTTTGGCTTTTTTCTTTTCTTTCGCTTTTTGTTCTCTTTTATTCTATCTGTAAGATCAACAATTGATAATTTCATCAAAAAGTTGAGTACCACTGCCATGTATAGATATATAAAATTGTGGTCGTGCACTTAAAGCCCATCATGATTTTGTTCCACCATATATAAATATAAATGTATATACTTTATTTATTTATTTATTTATTTATTTATTTATTATTATTATTTTTCATCATCTTATCTACGAACTTACGTTGCTCTTCTTTCTTTGCTGTTTTGTTTTTTTTCTTGTTCTCTTTTCTTCTATTATTTATTTATTTATTTATTTATTTATTTATTATTTTTTTTTTTTTTCTTGTTCTTTATTTCATTCCTCATCTCTCCAGCAGCGTTCACGAGCACCGAGTACAAAGCTTATATGAAAATAAGAGATGAACGACAAAGAGTATGAAGAATGAGTAGAAATACGGCTATATACATATATGTATAAAGAAAAAATGCATTTCGTATAAAAAGTTTATCCGGTGTCACGTCGAAGATGGAAAATATTACTTCATTGTATGTTTATAAACATCGAGTGTACAAACAGTGTATACGTGATATATTAAAGCTGAAGTAATATATAAAAGTATAAATGATAAATGCATTGAGGTTAGTACATATAAAAAATATATATACACATACACACACACCACAATATCGTGAATAACTTATGAAATATTACAGATATATCCAGGTAAAGTCGAATTTTATTTTTTTTTATTTTTTCTCTTTTATACGCTCTACATACACTGGACTATAATTTTATTTTTATGTATACTCTATCGAGAGAAAAAAAAAAAAAAAAAAAAAAATCTTTGAAAATAAAATTATACTTTATGTTTAAATATAAATTTTACACATTTTACCGTGTAATTTCAATTACTCGTTCCCAAAATGACAATTTGAATTTAGAAAATAATTAAAAAAAAAAAAAATCATTGTCATCGTTTAATTGAATTTTATTATTATTCATTATTTTATTAACTTTGTGTGTATATAAATAAAAATTAATTTTTTTTTTTAAATGAACATCCGATGACTTGAAAATTTTCTCATGTTTTCGCACGTCCAATGTCGAGTATGAAAAAAGAAGAAAAAAAAAAAAAAAACTATCGATACATCAACCCCCAAGACAAACTCTATATTTTTTAAATTTACAATGGCAAACAGCTGGTATAATATATATGTGTGTAGGTGTGTATACATCAATGTGTGGTTGAGTGAAATGATATAATACGCAGATGTGACAAGGGCAATAATCAGATCGATGAGATATATTCGAGTGATTACAAAGTTGGCCTATCGACTTGAATAAAGACAAACACGTGTACGGTTATAAGAGGCAGTATGAAGATGAGAAATTCAGAAGAGAAGGAGAAATAGAGGAGAATACAGTATGGAGAATGTGGAGAGTGAGGTGAATGGGGTGCCTCAATTGGCTGCAGTTTGACACGAGGATGGAAGTAATATGTGGGGCGGTCGATAGAATAGTGGAGCTATAGACTATTTATATATATACTGGGAATGTGGTCTACCGTTTTGCTCTCCAATATTCTACGCATATATACATATATATATATATAAATATAGTGGTAGTTATTGCAGACTCATTATCCACTGGTAGTTTGCCCACTCCTCCGTTCGTCTCGAAATTTCGACAATACAAACGAACACATTTAATATTTCCACCTCAATTAATTTATCAAATATAAAATATTATATATATATATATACATAGATTTTTTCTTTCTCTACATTGTATAATATAATAACTTGGAGGTTGAATTTTTTTTCAAATTTGTGACCTTGAATTTTGTTATTTTTTGATTTATTTTTTGTTCTATTCTATATTTTAGTTTTTCAATGTCTGGCAATCTGAAAAAAATGTCAAACCTTTGTCAGTCTGTTGAAATTTTTTGTTTTTTAAAATTTTTTTTCATTTTCTTTCCGTCCCTTTCTTTTTATTTATTTATCTATTTATTTATTATTATTATTTATTTATATATTTTTTCTTTTTTCATTATATTTGTATCTGTCACTGAACCGATATTCCTGGCTGTTAATCTGCGTGTCTGATCAGTTCATTCAACAGTTCCACTTGGTACTGACATGTGTTAAATTTCGATTGAGATGACAAGTTGATATTTTGAAAATAATAAAAAAAAATGTTTTACATCAGTAAAATGTTTTACATCAGAAAAGAAGAAAAAAAAAAAAAAAACCAAAAATACTAAAATCTTGTAATTTTAAAGGTATAAAAATATTTATGTAATGTTTGTTACTAAGAATTTTTATTATTGTGTATTGAATGATAAATTTTACGTTTTAATATGTATTTATATGTGTGTATATGAGTAGTGTATGTGTGAGATGAACGACAATATGGATGCATACACAGTTGCCACCTCTTTTTTTTTTGTTTTACGTAATTTTTTTTTTTTTTTTCCATCTTTCCTGTGTATCTCTTTCCTCTTTAGTCGACCCGGAAAATTCAGCGCCAAACACACACACACACACACACTCTATCGTGGTTTTATTACAGCCGTAAATCCGCGAGCATCCGCCTCTGCCAACAAACGAGCAATGAGAATGTCCCGCCGCTACGCTGCCATCCTCTCAGAGAGCCACAGAAAAGTTTTTCAGTATTACACAAAGAAATTTTATATATCTGTATATAAATATGATATACATATATGTATATTATATATTTATGTTACTATCTACACTGGAATTTTTCACATTACAATATATTTGATAAAATTGAACGAACAAATTTTTTTTTTTTTTTTTTTTTTTTTCGTTTTCAATCATATTTTTCCACATTCTCATCTGAATTTTTCTAAATACAATAAATAAATAATTTTGATTTAAAAAATATAATTACAAATATTGAATTATTTTATATAATATTTTATTTTCATACAATTTAACATGAATAATTTTGCTTTTCGTCTGTATTTCACAAGACTAAAGAAAAAATAATTAAAATAACAATAATAAATAAATAAATAAATAAATAAATAAATAAAATGAAAAAAATAATATATTAATTTTTTTTTCATTCAATAATTTACTGCATAGCGAGTAGATTTTTAATTTTAAAAAACACTTCATTGTTGTTTCTAACGCTATTACTTTGATTTTTTTTTTTTTTTTCTTCATATTATTATTATGAAAAAGTCTGTGAGATTTTCCATCATGTAGATTTATCATCGTCAAATTTTAAATTTATATGTGAACAAGTATAAACAAAAAAAAAAGTAAAGGGGTAAACTATTAAGAGAGAAAAAATATAGAAGTAAAAAACTGGAGAAAATATGTCGGTAAGGAAACAAATTCTTTTTTGTTTTTCTACCTACACTTAAAAAATTTCATGACACGAAAACTTTATAAAGTTGATAATAATGTGTGTGTGTGTATACGTATATGAGTTTGGGTGCAATACTGAAAAGAAAAAAGAAAAAAAAAGAAAAAAAACAATAAAAACATAAAATCCAACAAGATACGAAGTAATAAGAAAAAAAATCCCCAAATGGAGCAATTGCCCAAGCGACATGTGGGGTTGTATTGTAATAGTAGTATATAAACACACCCATGTACATGTATATATGTTATACATACAAATATATATACCTGTAACATGCACATACTCATATGATATGACCCCCGGGCCATTCGAGCTATTCGTGCGATCAATTTTGATTATTTTCTCACGTTCAATTGAGTGAGTGGATGAGAAAGACAGAATGAACTACTTGAGAAGCAGAATCGCATTTACTATTTTTCGCTTCATACCACCAATTCTTATTTATTTATTTATTTTTTCCCTTCCTTTTCTTCCCTTCCCTTTCCTTTCTCCTTTTTTTTTTATCACTACCTGAGAACGCTATATTATTTCCAACTCACTATCATTCCTCGTATTAAATCATATGTTTCTCTTTTTCTTTTTTTCTTTTTTTTTCCCCTCCTTTATCACTCTCAGCTTCATCCTCCTCATCATATTTTTTTTTTTTTTTTTTTTTTTTTTTTTTATTATCATAAACATCGTTAATGTTTTACTATTCCCCATGGAATTTTTCAATAAATTCCTATATCTATTTTATTTATATATTGTCACTATTTATTTTATTTTTTTATTTTTTTTTATATTTAATACATAATTTTTACTCTCTCTACATCATATAAATAGTCACGAAATACGATCCATCTTTTATTCAATGAAAAAAAAAAAAAAAAAGAAATAATAATAATATAAAAGATATTTATTCATTTATTTATTATCTCATTTATGTTTTTGTTATTTTTGTTTTTTATTTTATTAATTTTTTTTTTTTTTTTTTTTTTTCAATTATAGTAGTAAAATGTCAATTTAATATCAACACAGTTATATGAGGTACAATCTCCTGGATAAACAGTATAAAAGAATAAAAAAAAAAACAAAAAAAGGAAAAAAAATTTAATTAATTTTTTTCATAGCAAATAAATATGTTGCGTGATTGTGGATGAAACCAACCAACGGCCAGGTATATTTACGTATATTCACATATATACACATACATATACACAAAGTAATGTATATATACTTTGATACTATCATGGTTTATCATAGCGAGCCAATATCCTACAATGATGCACGTGTTCAGGTTCATTATGTTCTATAGAGAAAAATGATGAGAAAATGATGAAATTGAAATAAAAACCTTCAATCAAATATCAACTATACAATAATTTTTTTTCGTATTCATTTATCTATTCTATTATTACTATCATTCATTCATTTATTTATTTATTCATTTATTTATTTATTTATTTATTTATTTTTCATTATTTGTAAAAATGAAATTAAAATGATTTGAAACTTGTTAAATTATTGTCCAATGACAATATTATCCAAGACAACGCGATACAGTTTGTGCAAGACACATTTTCTGTAATAACATCATCTATTTGCACGAGAGATGTATAATTTCGTACTTATATAGTGGTAGTGGTACTCATCTGATATAGTACAATACAAAAGCCCACAAAGCATCCAGTGAGTAATTGATGCTTGCGTGTATGGTGTACGAGCTATTAAACAATTGTAATTTTCATCAATTTAATTTTCAACATTTATTTATTAAATATATCACTTCATACTATATTGTATCAATATATTCTTTTATCATTCAATTATTTCAAATATTAAATCTCATTTCAATAATAATTATTAAGTAATTTTTTTTTTTTTTTTTTTTTTTCATTTTCACCGTTTAAATATATTCATTTTCATGAATAAATAATATTTATATATATATATATATTCAATATTATTCTTTATTGTATTATATTTTCTCGTGTATTTTCATATTTTTTATATATTTTTAGAAGACAAGGGAGGAAAAGTGGAAACAATAAATTTTATTGAAAAATTTCATGGAGATAAACATAAAATACCAAATGTATACATGAGTTGGATACAAAAGAATAGAGATTTGATTGAACATACGTATATACATGTGCTAGATATACTTTTATGATATACCTAAGTTTTATATTGTATATATAAAAGCTCTATATTTACATCTATGGATATATAAGTATAAATATATATATGGTATATAGTTCTATTTCGGTTATTTTACAAAATAGCAGCTCAACCTCAATCTAGCGCATCTAAACAAAAAAAAGTGATGAAAAATAAAAATATACCCACATATAGTTGTATAACTCATTGACATGACGATAAAACAACGATTGACAATTATCTTTAAAATATAATATTTAATTTTTATTTATTTTATTAAAGAATAATAAAATATAAAATAATAATAATAATAATAATAGTTTATGGTTAACGGTTAATTAAATAATTATAATTCATTGAAATTTATCAAAGAGTTGTTAACTTTGCTAATTATTCTGACAAAGTTTTTGGTTTTTTTAGATGTATGTATGTATATATGTGTGTGTGCGTGTGTATGTGTAAGGACACGGTTTCAGTTTGTTGCAAATATTGATTTTACTAATGAAAAGTTTTTCTTCATAATGAGAAAAGAAGAAAACTCAAATGAGTCATTGACTTTATTTTTTAAACATTTCTTTCTTAATTCATTCATATTACAAAGAATAATTTCATTTTATCCAACAACAAATAGCTACAGTACAATGATACTTGAAAAAAGAAACGAAAAAAAAAAACTTTATAAAAAAATACAAATTAAATATTAAATAAAATAATAATATAAGTGTATTTAATTGATATTAAGAAAAAAAAAAATTTTCTTGATAAAATAAAAAAAAAAGAGAGAAGAGAAAAAAAGGAGAAAGACGAAAGACGAAAAAAGAAGAAGGAAAAAAAAAAAAAATTATTAATCGTAAATCATGATTCGCCAAAGATCCGTGTTGGAAAAACTGGAGAAAGAGGCAAATGATAGTGGAACGGGCCATCGCTCACGAAATTCTGGACACGCTCGTCTCGCGTATGCACAGAGTGATATCGACGGACCAACTTCTCTCTTTCCCCATACAACATATATATTACACATATATATATATTCGTATCATACCCCCTATTTCTTCATTCTCATATATATATATATATCTTTCTCCTATACGAAACATGCTTCATCATGTTACATCGAGGGAAATGTAGGGAGGCATAAATTACGTAACTTTGCTCGCACAGATGTTGGCAAAAGGAAATTCTCGCTATCTCTGAATCCATTTTAACATAATGAATCGGCTGTGTGCCATTGCAATATGTGCATCTATCTATATATATATATATACATAAAATCACATTTAGTATCATTTTGCACTGATAGTGTGAATTATTGTGTATTTAATAATAACTGGGTCAATGTATAAAAATAAATAGTCGAATAAAAATGGAAAAATTGAGAAAAATCAAATTGATCAATGTGATGGTACATCATCATAAAGCAAAAATTATAACGTGTAAATAATTTAAACTGTGTACATTTTATTTCAAAAAATTATGTAAAGAATGAGAAAAAAAAAAGAAAAAGAAAAAAAAAACTTGGAATGCATAAATCATTACTTATATATAACGCAATCAACACCAGATGTGAGTAGACTTTTTCTGAATGTTATCGCAGTGCGGTGAAGTCTGTTATGAGTCTCTCACTCGCAACTTAAAAAAAAAAAAAAAAACGAAAAGCGAAAGAAAAAAACCGGCAGAGCGGTAAAGTGTAAATAAACTCAAAGTTGGCCGTGTGGCACAAGAGACGACAAGTGAGTCCTCTTCAAGTCTCTATTCATAATATATATATATATTCATGCATATATATAACACCAAATACATAACCCACACAGAGTCCACATAACCTCGACAATAATCGACCCATTCAACCCTCTCAAACTCACTGTATACGTCCTCCCTCTCTTCCTCCCTCATTGCTCGTTTATTCCATCCCCACTTTACCTATTGCAACACTTTTCGTGTACTTGACAAAAATATTTTTTTTCCTCCCTATCTCTTTTTTTTTTTCACACTTATTCATACTCTCCCCTTTTTATTTCTCAGTATTGCTCTCACCCAATATCCTCAAAAGTCAACTGTAATAAAGGAAAAAAGTACCAAAAAAAAAAAAAAAAAAAAAAAATAGAATTTCTCTTCTAGATGAAATTTTGACCACAAAATAAAAAATTCAATACACATCCATAAACTCAAACAGCGACTATATTTATTATTTATTAATTTTTTTTCTCTCTCTCTCTCTCTCTCTCTCTATTTTTTTCTCCTATTCACCATTCTTTTTTCATTTTTTACTACAAATTCTATTTTCTCTGTACTTAATTGAAGTTTAAGTGAGAATTTTCTATGAAATTAAATACACATACATGTGAAAATGAAAAATATAAAATGTACAAAAAAACAAAAAAAAAAAAAAGAGAAAAAAAAGGAAGAAAGAACAGTGAGAATATGAAAGCTGTATATGGTAATAAACGAACAAAAAAAAAGAAAAAAAAAAAGAATAAAAAATGAGAAAAAAAAAATGAAAGAAATGAAATGTAGGACAGAACATCCTAGTTACATATATATCATGTAAATTATTCATACAAAAGCTCACAATTTTCTCTGTATAATTGACGTAAGTCTGGAATAATGTTACGATAAAAAAAAAAAAAAAAAAAGAAAAAAAAAACGATATTGAAAAAAAAAATAATAATTAATTAAACTATTATAAATATACACAAAGTATGTATAAAAATTTATACATAATTATATTTATAGTAGGTATTAATATGCAATATACATATATAATATGATATATGTATAAATATGTAAACTAGAGTGATGTCCCCATGTGCTCCATTCAACTTGAGACCTAATTAATAAGCCACCTTGGGTATCCAACTGCTACAATACAGTAATAATAGTTGCAATGGCAACTATAGTAGGTAGTAGTAGTCGCAGTGGTATATAGTAGGATTAATATCAGTAATTGTATGAGAATAAAGAGAACAAGAGGAAGGTGGAGGTATAGGAGGAAGAGAAGTCATACTAACTGTAAATTATATTGACCAAGAGACAAAATGTCATTTCCATTCATTGAAAATGGATGATAAACACATGTGTCGAACACTACAAACAATTTCTATGTAGAATACGTAATTCAAAATATATGTATTCATTCAAGTAGACAAAAAAAAATAAATAAATAAATAAATAATTCAATCAATATATGTAACGATTTTATAATGAGATTTCGTGTCTGGAAAATAAAACAAAATGCAAAACAGGAAAATAATACAAAAAAATATGAAAAAAAATCTCTATCTCTTGTGATTAACGTACCGCGAAATGAGTACATATATATATATATATACTTGTAAACATGTGTTTATTAAAGTTGTCCAAATAGTAATTTGTATATATTTTTTTAATGCATTTTAATTCACTACTGTGCCTCTACATGGATTCTGAGCAAGACGACGAATAAGATTTTTCATGAATGAAAAAAAAAGAACTTTTCTTCTCTCTTTTCTATTCTTATTTTTTTTTTTTTTTTTTTTTTTTTGTAGTTCAACGTTGAATATATATATACCTATTGTGCGCGAGTTCGTTCTTTTATATGTAGTACAGGGTGGATTTTGTTCATTCAAATATGTCCTTGATTAAATGCAAATGCATTAATAAATGAATTCTCTTGTTTACTTTCATTATTAGCTCGCATTGAAATTATTGTTTTATTTCATTATCATTTCGTTTTGTTTTATTTTTATTTTTATTTATTTTTTTATTTTTTCACTTCTCTGCAAAAGCATTAATCCATTATCTTATACAAGTACAGAGTTGAACATTAATTTAAATTAAATTTTCAAGTGTAGAAAATTATTTACCGTAAAAAATATATTTTATCTGAATTATAACACGCGATAAATTGACATGAAATATTCCGAGTATATCGACTGGTAGACAGTCACTTCCATGTGAATTATTTAACTCTATTTTATAATTTTAACATAATATTATTATTAATATTATTATTATTATTTTTTTTTTTTTCAACGTTTTCTCTCTTTTACGTAAATATACATCATGTAAATGCGTATATTTCTCAAACTTTTATAAATAAATGAAATGAAAATTTCATTACGATTGAAATATAGACACTTTGATCACATTTGTTCAATTGTCCAAATCAAAATAAAACGAACAGAAAAAAAAAAAAAAAGCAAAAAAAGTAAAATATATATACATACATACATGTAGTACATAATAAAACCGAAAAATTCTTTCAGTCCATTTATAATGGAACTATATAATTTTTTTCGTTTTTCTTTTCCAACTCACGTCACGTAATACAATATTTAAGAGCAACCCATTTACACTACGTAACACTATATCACATTATTCTCCTTTTTCTTCATATATAACTCAATTTTTTTTTTTTTTTTTTTTTTTTTTCTCTATATTTTTGGCTTTTTACTTTTTCTCCCTTTTCAGTTGTGTACGATATATCAATAATTTCACTAGGTACAAAAACTCATTTTGACTTGTTTCGTGATCATTTTCTACTGTTACTATGATACAATAATATATCGTTAACAAATATGTATATATATATATATATATATATATATATTCTCATGCGTGTATGATCAAAATATGTATAAATCATTTGATAGAAATTGAGGGTAGACCAAAATGAATATCCATTGTGATCTTTGTCACACTCAATAAAAGAGGCGTTGGTATCATTTCTTTTATTATCATTATTTCGTTCACACATTTCTCATCGGTCACCCCATGTACAATATCCATCTTTCCCTTCTTTTTTTTTTTATTTTACTCATTTTATTCTTTATTGAGGACCATTTTTTTTTTTCTATTTTTTCTATATATATATATATATTATTCCACGTGATGGAACCTGTCGATCTATCTCAACCTCAAATTGTAATATCTCGACACAATTGTATATTGATGAAAAAATTTTCTTCCTTATCATTCCATGTCCCATTTTATTTTTCGCATACATAAAAATATATCACGTATCATTTGAATTATATGAAATGAAATAAATATAATAATAATAATAATAGTAGTAGTAATAAAATAATTACATATTCTATTTGTCATATGAATAATTTATTGTGTGATTATATACATCCCCATTCAATTGTTATCAATTATCAAGATGAAAATAACGAGTGTGTAGATGAATGAATGAGTAATAATAATCTGAAAACCATCAATCATTTTGTATATACCAAAATTTCATGCCAAATCTCTTATTGTATTATGTGCATAAGGTGTATTTCACAGTACTAAATATTCAAGACACGTTATTGTTGTAATAGAGGGATCGATTGATTAAAGAATACGTTAACCCTTTTAAGAAGTTTCACCACCGTCCAATTATGTAATTTGACGATCAATATCTCAAATATTTAATTCTATCAGAGTTATCTTGTTCATTAGTAGATGTATTTTTATGTGATAATTCAACATAATATTAAATTTTACCTTTGCATAAAAAAAAATAAATTTTATTGATATTATTATTACTTTATTTTTAATAATAGTCTTTTTTATTTTCATTATTAATCTCTTATTTTTAGTTGGAAGATTTTTTTTTTTTTTTTTTTTTTATGTTGCTTTTAGAGTGAATAACATTGACAATATTCGACAAAATTATTTAAATTTATAATGTCATGTGTGTAAATTTGGTATTTTATGTCACAAATATTCTCTTATACCATGTGTATTTTGGAATTTTCAATTTACTTTCATTCAGTCAGTGCATACAATTCTTTTATATTAAAATTCAATTTTGAAATTTTACAACAAAAAAATTCGTGGTAGAGCGTTGCTCATGCAAAATTAAAAGTCGTGTATATGCCACTCTCATGTATAATAAAACAATGGAAATTTATTTTCTATGTATAGATGTACATGTGTATGTGGGACGTAATGTGTGGCATCCCTGAAACGTCACTGTATTAAAAAAAATAATAATAAAATAAAATCGAAAAAGAGAAAAAACAAAAAAAAAAAAACGTAGAAACAGAGAAACGTCCACTGTTTGTATCCAAACTATTTCACGGTAATTTTACTTTTTCCGCTTTTTATATTTTCAATTTTTCAAATTGATCTCAATGTTCGAGAAAATAAATAAATAAATAAATAAAATTGTAAATGTCATTTTGGATATTTCAAATTTTTTCCTACATTTATTAATACATTTATTTTCATCCACGTTTTTTTCAAATTTATTTATTCATTTATTTATTAATTTTTTTTTTTATCATAAACTGAAAATAAGAGTGCAATATGTGTCATTGAATTTACAATTTTTCGATGGAAAAAAAAGAAACAAAACAAAAAAAGCGATGGCAGTTTAAATAAATATTATAACCAAAAATCTGTATTTATTATTTATTATCATTATTTGTATTCTTTATTTCTAAAAGAAAAAAAAAACACATCAGTAGTCACAGTGGTACTAGTCAGACACTTTACAATAAATTCAGTATACAAATATATATATACGTGTATTTTTTATTCACACATGACGTTCACACTATTTTTATCCCCTTCAACATATGTGAATTGTAATTTCATGTTTATTATTTTATCATACAAAATGTTGGACAAAAAAAGAAAAAAATATATATATATGAATATCATAAGTTTATATTTAATAAAAATATAATTGAAGCAATTAAATCATTAATAAGTAAAATTTGATTTGAATTTAATGTCAATGTACTTAATTACTTTACAATTTCAATGAAGTATATGTATTATATAATGACAGCTATTGAACGATCACCAACAATAGTGGAATTATACATGAATGGCTTGACATGAAACCCTATCATTGACAATATTCGTCAAATAATTCTCATGAAATTTACTCCCATATAAATCTAACACGAATATGTAAATAACAATACAAAATAATCTAAAATCTAATTTTTAATTTATATATAATTTGTATTATCCCAAAAAATTGAATTTCATAACTTGAAAAAAAAAAAAAAATAAATAACTTTATAAATAATTATATACATATATATATTCAATTTAATTCTCAATAACATTTTACACAATATAAAGAATAATATGAATAAAATAAAATAAAAAAAATAATAATAGAAATAAAAAATAATATCTTCATGAACTTCGATTTCAAGTTAAATTCGATGAAATAGCCATTTTATCTCTCCACCCATAATACTGTTCTTTCCTTTTTATTGTTTTATTTTTCTATATTATTATTATAATTATTATTTTCTTTCTTTTGTTTTATTAATGTTGCAATATAAATCGGAATATTCTCTCGAGTTATAAGTCTTTGAAACGTTACGGATATCAGTGTCATTAGTTATCGATCATTGGAATTTCCCAGAATCTACCATCGCATTTCTCGTATCCTGACGAGTCAATTCCGTTTCACTACCGCTTAAATGCCGGAAGGCACTCACGTTCATTCATATTCATTTGCTTTTTTTTTTTTTTTTTTTGTTTTTCTTTTGTTTCATATACAATTATATTTTTC
The DNA here is from genome assembly GCA_963920625.1 of Dinocampus coccinellae. Classification (NCBI taxonomy): domain Eukaryota; kingdom Metazoa; phylum Arthropoda; class Insecta; order Hymenoptera; family Braconidae; genus Dinocampus; species Dinocampus coccinellae. The sequence goes on from OY987184.1 coordinate 15,680,732, forward strand.
GCTTCTTATTGTTTAATCTTCGTATTTTTTTATCTCCTCTCTAATTCATATAGCAAAAAAATAATTTGAAAAAAAAAAAAAAAATCACTATAAAAATATTATTTTCACAAATATTTAATTAATTATTTATTATTATTATCATTTTTTTTTTTGTCATATTCTAAAATAAACGTGAAAATCTAATGATACACCTCCACACATAATGACCGAGAGAATGAAGAGAAAAGAAAAAAAAAAAAGAAGAAGAATAGAAGATAATTGTTACGGATAATATTATTCATTACAGATTAATGTGAATGTTGTTTTTTTATATATCTTCAAACAAACGATAAGTACATTTATCATATAAAATTATAAATATAATGTAAACACGTATATTTTCATGTATACATTTGTTCACCTCTCAGATATAATTTATACTTACAATTTGTTTTATAAATATTCATGATAAAAAAAAAACACAACAGCAATAATTATAATAGTAATTATAATAATAACTATAATAATGATAATAAAAGATGAGAAAACAGAAGAATAAATTATTTTTTTCTTAATGATACTTGAAGGTTTTTTTTAATTATACTTTTCAAATGTATATCGAAATAATTAATCATTATAATTGCCGTGTCACACGCAATTCCAAATGTTTCACGAATATAGTGAACAGTGAACTTTAATATATAAAAAAAATTATCACATTTTATGTCAATAATATTGAATTATTACCATTTATATACCCTTATTTTTTTATCACATAAATATATGAATAAAGTTTTAAGGTAGAAGATAATAATAATAAATTTATTTTGTTTGTATTACTAGTACATGATGATATTATCATATAATTCATTTCCCTTTTTCCTACCTCCGTCCATATAATTTGGATTGTATTATAATTTCATGTTCATTCACACAATGAAAATAACTAAATAGTAAAATAATTCAACCCCTCGATTACATTGAAAATATTTTTATTATTTCGACCGCATTAAAGACATGAAAAAAAAAAAAAAAAAATACATTATAATTTTGCTTTTTTTATTTTTGTTTTTTTTTTTTCCGTTCTCCTTTACATTTCATCTTATTTTTTTTTTTTTTCATCTTATTTTTTTCTCCTACTTGAAAAACTCTAGAGAGATTCAGTTGATTTAGCCTAATTATCCAAAAACACGATTGTGAAAGAGAAAAAAATAAATATAAACGCCAAAGGCGAATCAGTTTGGTCATATATATATATTTTATGTAGTTTCTTGTTGAAGCTGAAAAGCCCACCCGTGCCATTTTCCTACCTCCTGTTCACATCAACAATAGCCATAAGATCCCGCAGGAGTTTTTTTTTTTTTTTTTTTTCTCTGTTAGATATAGCCAAAGTGATGAGGGAATGAAATTTTTCATGGAGAAGAAACAGGCAGCAGAAAAATAGAGAGAGATAAGAGGAAATTAATGGGAACGTGAGTGTAAGAATTGAACTTGATATATAATAATAAAAAAATCCAAAATATAAAAATTACAATTTTTCATTTTCATATATATATACTATTTAAAAATATATAATTCAATATATAAAAGAATTATTTATTTCTATCAAATAGTTCATTGGAATCATCTCGTGAACATTAATCAGTTAATGGGAGTATTTTCATCTACTAAAATTTTATTTCATATTATTATTATTATTATTATTATTATTATTATTATTATTATTATTATTATTATTATTTTCTTTTACTGATTTTTATTGCAATTGATTCAATTTTTAATTTACTTATAGTGATATAAATTACATATCAATAATAGTGATATGTCATAAAAAAATATTTTATGTATTAAAATTTCCATTGGAAAAATTGAAATATAATGGAATAGATTGCGTGACAAAATTATTGACGGTAATGTCATTTAATTGGTATAAAAATTATATGAATAAAATGGAAGAAAATGTCAATTAAACACAAATCAATTGTATCCCCGTACAGTTTTACTCACCCCAAAATATTCACTCTACACATGATTGACATATATCAAATAAATAATTCATATAAATGAGTCATTTATATTGACCTATATTATATTTCGAAACAAAAAAAAAAAAAAAAAAAAAAGAGAAAAACCTCGGTAAAAATGAAATATCATTGGAAAAATATTAATTAAATTGAAATGAGTAATAAATAATTGAATAGATGTACTTGGATTCACCTCATTCACGATTATACCATTAATGATAAATATTTAATGGAATTATATGAAATTCTGCGACACTCAGTGTATAGAGAAATATTATAATTTCACTTGAGATTGAAAGCAGAAATGATTAATTGGTAATTAATAAATCACGTTGCAATATTGCTATTGACTAAAATCAAGAGAACACAACTCGAACTAAATGATGCAGCAATTTCCCACGCACCCCTCCCTCCCTCCCACATACACATACACATACACATATATATATATATATATATATGGTATATAATTGTATAAAATAAAATATTGAAACTTAAACTTGGTATTTAAAATTTGTAATCAATAATAAAATATTATTGCACTTGACAGACATTAATTAATTGAATTATTTTCTTGATTTAAAAACATTGTACATATTCATTCATTTATTTATTTATTTGTATATAGAATTCTTGTATATATATGAAAAACATAACTGTTATGAATAATAATATGCAATTAGTAAATCAAAAAAGAAAAAAAAAAAAAAAAAAAAAAATGAAAAATCCTCGCTGTAAACAAATTACTACTGACAAAAATTTTAAATATTACAAATGAGTTTATAAGATGTTTGTAAATATTGCACATCAGTTGACGATTAATCTCAAATTTTATATATATATATATATATATATATATATATATATATATATATATATATATATATATATATATTTATTGACGTAATAAATAAAATTTAAAAATATCACGATGATGTTTATAAACGAATGGCCACTATAAATTTCCATATTTTGGCACTGTATATTGAGTGAGATATCTAATATACTCAGTGTTTGTGTAAATATAAAATAAAAATAATAAATAAATAAATAAATAAATAAATAAATGAATGAGAATCTATAATTGATTTAGTACGTAAAATTATCAATTTTCTTTATTTTATAATTACATAAAATTCGCGATAAAAAATTAATAAAATAAAAAAATATAAAAAATTATTCTATCGAAATATTATGATAATTTTATCAAAAATTCTTCATCACTGTCACAGACATATGGAAATTTTTTTTATTTTTATCCTACAATTATATATAATATTTCCACAATATATATATATATATATATATATATATTTATACGAAATAATTTCAATATCTATTGATTATGTAATACAATGACAAATGCAAATGTCGACTTGTAAGTGAATATATATGACCGATATATATTCAACCGCAAAGTGTCAATAATAATTATTAATGGGTTAAGACACACGTCACAGTTACAATTTACCAAACACACGTATACAATACATATGTGTACAGAATTTTATTTCGCGTATATATGCGTGCGTTAGTGTGTGTGTGAATAGATTGAAGAGATGGGGGGAGGTCACTGGCGTTAACCAACGATACATTTCACTGTCGACATTCTTGACGACCCCAATATTCATCTGAATAACTTATTAAAGCCACTAATATCCCGGTAGATATATGTATATATATATTAAATACCTACGAGCAAACTTTTCACACGATATCGTATTCTCTCTGTCCCCATTAATTATTAGATGTACATACAACACGTACATACATTTGCTCTTGTCATGAAGCTATCAAAAATATTAATATACACATAAATATATATTTTCTATACATAAAATTTATATACAAAACAACTTGAACATAAAAAATAAATTGCCAAACTTTTTCACTACAACAAATTTAAACGATCGTGTTATTAATTTTTGGTTTTGGTATAAATACTTTTTTTTATTATTATTTTTTTTTCTATTGAATATTGACAATATTTTCAGATATTTCCTCTGTTTTTCAATGTTTCATTCGTCAATGTAGTGAAATTGTATAGAAATGATTTAATAATATTATTTTCCTATAATAATAGAAGTTGGACAATATTGGAAGATTAAAAGTCAGAAAAGTTATTAATAGAACAAAAAAAAAGAGAAATGTCTCATTTCAATCCATTTTATATATATTCAATCTCTCATTTGCTGACGATCAATTTATTGATTAAACTTGTACGTAATTTGAAAAAAAAAAAGAAAATTTGTTAATTATTTGTAAAATTAATATGAAAATAATTTAAAAGAAAAAAATAAAGAAAAAAATATATATATATTTTTTTTATATTTAGATATTTCAAGATAAAATGATAATTTGATATATTTCTAGTATAAACTATTCTAGTCATTATATTAAATTCAAATAGATTGAAATTTAATTTTCAAATTCAATTAATATTGAATACATAATACGTATTGTATTGTCATTGACAATCAATACAAATATTTTTATTTTCTCCTCATTTTATGTTTCGATAAAGATTTATTCTATTATATTATTACTTAGAGTATAAATAAACTCAATATCTATTCATCCAGAAGATTTTTTATACAAAATGAATTTATTGATGATTATATAAAAGAAACTTTATTCATTGAATTTCCTTTAAACAATTATAAAATCGAAACAATCAATAAATAATAATAAATTACTTTCATGAATGACTGCGATATTGAACTCTCATCAAAAATTTCAAATAAAAAAAAAAAAAAAAATGAATTTTTCCAAATCAGAATTTAAAAATAAAAAACGAAAAAATAATAATAAACAAACAAAACAAAAACAAAAAAAAGACAATTCTATAAAAAATTTTTTGTTCAAACAGAAATAAACAAAAATTATAAATAAAAAAAAAAAAAAAAAAAAAAAAAGTACGTGGTGCGCAAAATAATTTTAGTTTCACAAGTCAAGGGATGTTCCTCCCAACGCGCTCCGTAAAATTATTGAAGTGCCAACACCAAACATCCAAAGACTTTGAAAAAAAAAAATATAAAATAACCCATATCATATATATACAGTAAAAAAGTGTAGGTTTGTGGCAAATATCTGTGCCACCCTCTGTGTTGTTTTGAAGTTTCAACAAAACTTATGTTCAGACTCGTAGTGTTCCTGTATCTCTTCCACTTGACCATTTTCTACACACAGGTATCACACATATCACACAAATCTACACAAACACATGTTCACTCACATATATATAAATACTGATATATCCATATATAACTTAAGATATTTCCTCCTACTCTCTTTTTATTTCTATTACTATTATCTCTCTATCTCTCTCTCTTCCTCTAGGGTCATGTTCAATTTTGGACGTGCCTCCGTTGTCTTCACCAGACGCTTCCAATTTCATGAAATGCGAACTACAAACACTTATTCTTCTTTCGTTCATATATATATATATATATATATATATATATATACATATACAAGTTTTTATTTTTTTCCTGTCTCCCCTGCCCCCTCTTTTTTTTTACTCATCTCTACTTTTATTATTATTTTTTTTTTTATCACACAAAATTTGGAGTAGTTCAATAATCATAGACAAATGATAAATCGAAATAAATAAATAATCATTTTTATTTCTTCTCGTTTCTCTTCCAGTCGTACTTACACACACACTCATATTTTTCTAAAAGATAATCTCTTTCAAGTGCCTCTACTTGACTGGACATGGAGTTAATATCAACTGTATTGTATAAAAAAAAAAAAAAAATAAAACAAAACAAAAAAAATGATAATAAATGAATAAACTCTCGCTATATAATACGAAATAATAAGAATGGAATTTAAAAAAAAATTTTTTTTTTTATTGTTTATATTTCATATTGTATTATGAGGAACTTGTAAATTTTTCAATATTTTTTTAAAATTATTTTACGTGATTATAAATAAAATAGATATTGTATTTATAATGTCAGATATTGAAAGTGATAGAGATACTGTCACATCAGACGCACAAAACTTGTCAAACTGCTACTTCTCCAGCTTTGTTACTCCACATTCGTCGTCCACTTCTAAACCTTTATATATATATGTACGTATTTATTTTGTACTATAGGAATATGTAAACTTGTGTTGCCATCCTAACATTTGTGGTTGTTCACGTATTTATTTTATTTTGCAATGTATTGTCAAGGTGTATACAATGTTTGTCTTACAGACGTGGTGTTGTAGATGTACGATGAGAGAAACTGAACAGTTTGCACTTTGAAAACCTTCAGGAAAGTTATCATACATATGCATGATATTTATATATAAGTAATACATATTAAATTCGTTGGTGAATAAGACATGCATTAACTTGTTTGAAAATAAGTAAATATTAATATTGTACGTGGCCGTAGCTTTGGTGATACACTTGATTTCACGGTGAAAAGTAGTGAAATTATGAATAAATATATGAATTATTAACTGTTTAAAATTCATTTGAATATTATATTTATATTCACTATCGTGAAAATTTTAAATGGAAAAAATATTGTTACACGAATAAATCAAAAATTTTATATAACTTTAAAAAATTATAAATTGTGTAGAAAAAATTTTTTTTTTTTTTTAAATATGTATTTACATTTGATATATCATTTGATTATTGTTATTTCAGTAATTTATCAGGAAATTCTTGTGAAAGTAAAAACAAACTGATGCCTCGGTAAATCAAAAAAGAAAAAAAAAATTTTTTTTAATTAAAAATTAATTAATTAATAAAAAAGTTGAAAGAAGATAAAAATTAATTTCTTCATATAAAAATGAAGTTGAAGAATTGAAAATTGTATTATATTTCGTTCATACTATCAATATTTATTGTAGCACGTGAAAAGTTCAACTAAATGTATATATATATATATATTTTTTTTGTTTTTTGTTTAATCAATAAGTACGAAGATTTAATATTGAAATAGTTTATGAAAAAACTTGAGGTGTGCCGCGCGAGTGGCCATATATAAATATATAAAAGACACGAGTGAGAAAAAATTCACATCGAAATATAACGTGATTACAAACTTTAGTTTATTTGATACATAAAATAAACTTTAAAATTCATGAAAAAAAAAAAAAATAAAAAACAAAAAAATAAGAAATATTGGTCAAAAGTAGAAGAAAAAAAAAATAATAATAAAACAAAAATACCCAGAACACTTTGAAGTGCACTTGTAATTTGAAAATCAAAAATTGCCTGAGAATTTATAAAACTCAATTAAAATTCAAGAGCAGTGAGAAAAATCCATAATCATAAATCAGAGCAAGCCTAAAGAATTACAGGGGGGGGAAATAAAAAAGTAGACGTAAAAAAAAGAAAAAAGAAAAAAAGAAATGTAAAAGAAAATGAAACCCACCGAATTATCAACACTTTAATTTTTTTTTATTTGTTTTTTTTTCAATTTTAAAACGAATAATAATTTTATAATCATATATGTATTTATATAAAATCTCCACGTTTAAAATAGAAAAATTTTCACCCTTATTTAATATTACACATTCATGAAAATTCATCAATATAACATACTACGTATATTTAAATAAGTTCACGACTTATTTCAATCCCATTGCGAGTATTAAATCTGACAAACATTCAGAGTAAAACAAAAAAATAAAATAAAAAAAAGATCATTTTACACGCTACAACTAAAATCTTTTCCAACAAGTTGACCTTTTAGAATGAAAATGAAGAAAAAAATAGAACAAAATATATTTCAAAACAAAAAAAAACTCATTCCTTTCTCTCCACGCACATATTCCGATTGTCTTTTTTTTTCTACTGTATCTCTCACTTCCTTCATCTCTAATTCTACATTCTACACAATATATCTATTTTTTTTCTTCCTTCATTTTCTTTTCCACTTACTTTTTCACTATCCACATTCTCTCATTCATTCTACACATTTTCATTTTTTTTTATTTTCCATTTGTTTTGATTTTTTTTTTTTTTTTTTTTTTTTCTTCAAAAACTTTTACTTTTATTCAAACCACTAAATAAAAATGAACTCTCACTTATATATCGTATATACGAATATATTTATTCAAATATATGTATATGTATATCCTTATTTTTACTACATTTTCGTCACTCGTCTACTACTCCTCCTTTTCCTCCCTTCTCCCTCTATATCCATACTTTTCTCATTGATTACTTTTTTCTCATCACCTCATCTATTTTTACACCTTTTATTCTTCTATTGCACATTATATCAATTGTATATAGAAGTAATACATACTAGAAGAATAAAATCAAAAGTTACTTCACTTACCCTGAATAGAACGATCGATACTCTTGTATATACAACGATGAGAATGTATTTTTGAGTGTGTGTCTGTTTGTTAGTTAGTATTTGTTCTTGAGAAAGGGAAACTTATAACTCTGGACACAATTCAGGTTTCCAATCACGAAAAATTTCCACTCTTATCTGTAACACATTATAAATTTAAAAAAAAAAGAAGATTAAAATCCGATAAACTCACAATTTACAATACAAAAATATAAATTTTATCTATTACATTTATGTACTAATTTTAATTGATAGTAATAATAATAATAATAATAATAAATTGTGTGATAAATATATTATTGATTATATAAATTTTTGTTTGTTTGTTTTTTATGTAAAATATAATAAGAATGATAAAAAATTGTAAGAATAATAATTAAATTGAACAAAAATAAAAAATAAAAAAAAAAATAAAATTATATTTACAAATATATAAAAATTCTACTGTGGATAAGAAAATTTTGTGCTGACACAATGATATATCTCCATGTGATAAGCCACGTATTCCTGTTTTCACAAAACTATATTTAACAACGAAAAAAAAAAAAAATTAATAATAATAATAATAATAATATATTCATATAAATATTCAGGGCTATCTGCATATGTAAACATTATATATGGATAAAATATTTGGTAGTATTGCGAGCGTATTGTATTTGAAGATTTATAAATTGTAATTGAAATAAATAAATAATTATAATACACTTAGATATTGATGTTTATTTTTAATTGTGTTCCAAAATTTTTTAATCAGTCAGACGTTACAAACGATTGTAATATTATAAAACTACGTGTATATACGTATCTCTTTCACGAATTCCAATAAATCAATTCAATATTGTGCATGTTTAACTAGATATTTGGGTTTTAATTCTTAATAAATCAATTCAAAAAGAGTCGTCGTGAAGGAGAAATATCCATTGAACGATACTCAAATTGTGCAAGCAATTACACTCAAAACAAAACTCACGTCAATTATACACACACAAATACGTATGTATATATGTATTTATATATTATATACTTGTATCTTATAATAGTCACAAAATTACCATCGTTGATGATAATGAGAATTAATTATTATTATTTTTTTTAATCATCTCTATTACAAAATGTCAGTGTTTTTACACACATTTTTGTTATATATGTATATACACAATTAATTACCTATCAGAAAATAATTGATTTTTTTTTTCTGTTCATTCATCCACTGATAAATATAAATTTGTAATCCGTAAATAAAATGAATAAAAATTGTAATAAAAAAAGAATAAAATTCATATTAGAATATGATGAATATTCATTTTTTTTTTTGTTTTGTTTGTTTTATTTTTTTTTTTATTTTTTTGTTTTATATTTAAATCTATAAAATTTTATTATTTATTTGTTTTTCTATTTTTCTTGAATATATATATTTTTTCTTTATTATACAGCAATTTTCAAGTTTCATTTCTTTTTATTCGACAATGGACGACGAGTTGGCGCCATACCATTACAATTCTTCTCGAGGTTTACACAAAGATTTTGCATTTTAAAACCCAAGTATTCTCTCGCATCACGTACAGATCGTTTGACACTGAACGAACGAATCTACGCGAGGTGAAACGCCTTGACATTAATAAGAATTTTATATACGTGTTATATATCTATATATAAAGCTCAACCGACGAGCATATTTAGCTTTTTCTCTTGCTTTTCCTGATAAAAATTGTATTAATTTGAATTTATTTTACACGAAGAAATAAAAATAAAAAAAAATCAAAAAATCAAAAATAATCGTGACATTTATCCGAATTTTCCGGAATTTACAAAACGTAATAATTTGACATATCATAAATTTATCGATTAATTTTTAATCGAATAAAAATCAATAGTAATAAAATAGAAAATAGATGTACTCGCATGTATTTGCATGGAAAAAAAGAGAGAAAAGAGAGAAAAAAAATTAATTAACTTATTATCAGAAAATGGAACTAAACTCGCTCTATATAGACATATCAGTGTCAATTAAATGTCAAACTAGACTGAAAAAAAAAAAAAAAAAATCCACGTCAATTTTTATTTTTTATGTTGTAACTTGCATTGCGTATAAATATGCATAGTAAAAATATTTTAAAAAAGTACGATCATTATCTAACACTAATATGCACGCATATAAATTATGAATTTAACCTTTTGAAAAATGAAAAAAAAAAAAAAACAAAACAAAAAACAAAAATAATAACTTTGTTGGAAACTCATGAAGAAATTGTGCAGTAGAATTTTATCGACGTGTTCATATTAAAATTAATATTCTGAAAATTGAGCTTATTTTTTATGTTTCATAATGATGAATATAAAACAGAAAAAAAAAAGGAAAAAGGGAAAAAAAGAAAAGAAAACGAAAAAAATTTGAATATTTAAATATATATCGTCTCGCATTTCAGTTGAGTGCGCTCATTTTATTTATTATATATTCTATTTATTATTTTTTTTTTTTTTTCTTCCGTTTATATTTTTTTTCATTATTATTGCATTTTTTTTTTTTTTTCTTTTTTCTACTTACTACATACACTACATCTGTTTTATCTAATTAACTCGCGGCTACGGGGGTTAATTGCACCAACGTGATGAGTCAGACATGATTTCTGTTGGCTGGAACGGTAGACGGAAACAGAATTAACGTCCAATGGAGAAAAAGAGAAAATGGAGCAAGTGGAACAAGAAAATTGATGATGATCATCATGATGAATAGACAAAGTGAAAGGACGTGACAGTAAATGAGAAAAAAGTAGGTAAAAAATAAAATTGTTGAGAACAAAGAGTATCGATGTATCGATAATTTGTTTTTCAATTTACATTTATACGCTACGATTTCAAACGTAATTTCAATTTATCCAACTATATAAATATTTTTACAGTAAACACTGAACTCATTCAAATTATCTACCACAAATATTATATAATTAAATTATATCAACACTTTTGAAATAAACAAATATATATGTTTCTGTTAATTATTTTATATTTTCAATTTTAACATTATTATTCAAACAAACAAACAAACAAACAAACAAAGAAATCAGAAAAAAAATGCGATCATTTTTATTTTGTAATTAATCACCAAACAAATTTCACTCTGTTTTCAATTACTTGAAAACAAATTGTTTTTTCATTCGTAATAATTAATAATTAAAATAAATAATAAAATACCTGATGTGAATAAACAAAAAAAAAAAAAAATTAATAATAATAATAGATAAATTTTATATTTATACATAGAGTAGAATAAAAATAAATGATAGAATATAAAAATAAAATAAAAATTGGTACATGAAAAATCATCATTATCATTGTCATCATCATTGTCATTTTATACTCTTATAATTTTTTTTTTTTTTTTTTTCAATTTTCTTATAAATTCCAACAAATTTTACTTATTTCATATTTCTCTCATACTCGTATTATAAATGAAAAGTTATTCCATTTTTAGAGTAGATTCAGATTTTCCAAAATCTTTTGTCTCTTTCGAATTAATAAAATGAATACATATATATATTTATTAAACCGAAAAAAAAAAAATACAAAAAATACAATCGAAAAAAAAATAAAACAGTAAAACAAATAAAACATAAATACACCACTACATATTACAATTCTCCCAAAGGCGCCACATATTTCATTGTATTAAAATAAAAACAAAAAAAAATACATATGTATATATATACATAACAAATAGTAAATAAAATGAAGAGATTTGTGATAAGAATAAGAGATAAGATCCTGAACCGAGTAGGGTAAATAAATTCAACAATTCCGGTGGACGGAGCCAGTACAGCATTGAAATAAACCTACAAGTCAACTCTGTATATATCCACATGTGTATATATATCTAAAGAAGATTTTCTAAAATCCATGTATTCCATTCATATACATACACAATGTGAAATTGGAAAAAGTTTGGAGTGTATAACCTCAGTACAAACGATAAATCAATGCAAATTACCCAAGGGCTTCAGCAGTGATTGGAATCGAATAATGTAACAGATTCATGACAGAATTATCAGATAGTATTATAGGTATATATGTATATATGAGGTAGTATAGTCACGTTTAATGTGGTATACATACACTTTTGAGTAGTAAAAGTTATGTTGAAGTCATTGGTAAAGTTGTCTCAAGACAAAATTAAATATTTATGAAATTGGCAAACGGTAGTTTGACGAAGTAAGGAAATTATCGTGGAAAATAGAATGGGGAAAATCGAAGGGCCACGAGAGAAACTGGCGATTGCATGAATATTTAGCCATAGTATGTACACGTATACAGAGTAGTGGCCAAGTGAAACGTGGTAAGAAAATTGATGTTTCACGAGAGACATATGGAAGGGTGAACGTTGAAATAGATAAATTAATGTGGAACTAGAGATGTGTATGTATTTATATAGAATCAACTTGAGTGGATGAGCGTATTGAGGTGAGTAGTTGGACATTACCACTGGTCAGACGTCATCAGTTCAATTCATTTATTGATTCACTGATGGTCGGCATTTGTGTGATAGTCTCTTTCATCCAAATTCAATTCTTTATTAATCAATTAATTTATATCATCATATTCAATTACTCTATTTTTCTTTCTTTGCTGCTACTATTTTTCTTTCAATAATTCATTTCATTTCATTCTTTATTTTTATCTATCTATCGATTTATTTATTTATTTATTTATTTATTTATTTATTATTATTTTTCTTTTATATCATCATTATTCGTTATTTCATTTAATTTATTTATACAGTTGAATTATCACAGAAGAAGAAAATTTCTCAATTCGTTGAATAATTTGTAATTTAAAAATCTAAACGAAAAAAAAAAAAAAAAAATCTCTTTTACGTTTGTAAATTAGGAATATTATTCAAATAAAATTTGTCACCCTGTGATTCATGTTTTGACAAATGAACACATTTTTCACAGAATAAATTTCCTTTTTTATATTTATATATATATATATATATATAAATATAAGTTGTTGTGGCTTAATACAAACTCCAGTATGTAATGATAAAATATATATACATAGTAGAGGATCAAGGATAGGAGTAGCAGTTGTGGCGTCAATGATGCATCTCACTCCACTGTCTCACCACTTGCTTTTGTCCCCTCCATCTTCCTACTTCTCTACCCATCACCACTTTCTCTCCATATGAAGCGCCACAAATTGCATGAGGCACTTTCCACAACGACAACGACAACGACGACGACGACGACGACGACGACGACAACGTCAACGAAAAGTGGGACAACGTAACAAGCTGAAACGTGCACGAAATTTGAATCACTCACAGCACACATGACCTAACTACCACCGAACATTTCGATAGCATTTTCTCGTATGCACATTTACTCACTATACATATATATATGTATATATATATATATTTTTTTTTTTTTTTTATTTATTTTGTATGAGTACCACACGATTTTTTCATATATTTTTATGTCACTACATTTTCTCTTGCCACATATGAAGTTTGTGAAAATTCATTTTATCTTCTTGACTTTAAAATGCTCCACTATCTTTTCTCATTTCACGTCATTACATTCACATCCAACCACACACATACACAAATAACTGATTTTGTCTTTTTTTTTTATTTTTTTTATTATTCATTCGTTTCACAACTTATCTGCGTATTTGTTTTTTTTTTTTTTTTTAATCTCTACCCTTCATTTTTCTTCATTTCTCTTTCCTCTGTCACTTTGCGTGACGTCTTGTAAATGTCTCAAAAGTTCAATAAAATGCTCTCAGAATCGTTGTTCAAAGTTTGAAAGTAATTATACGACTTTACTATGTATATTTATTGGAGCAAAAAGGCCAAGGGCAATACTATACATATGTATAAATGAAATATTTTGGTTGATTTAATATAAAACCATAAAATCAAAATGAACGTGTGTGGGTACTTTCAATTGTATAACAAATGAATTTATAATAATTAAATATTGTCAATATTTTTATTTCAGATTTAATGAAAAAAAAAAAAAAAAAAAAAAAAAAAAAAAAATATGATAATAATAAATGTATAAATAAAATAAACAAAAAATTTATATTTAATTCAATTAAAACGTTTCATTTATTTTTTTAACAAAAAATTTCATGCAAATTTTTCAAACCGAAATTTTTATTTTTTTATTTTTTATCCAATATAAAAATAAAAGTAGAGTTTCAATTTAAAATAATTCTGAAATACGAGAGTAAAAGTGCATCCATTGAACAATGGCATTTCCATTTTCTTTTGTATTTACTATATCCAATCGATCGGTATAGTAGTACCCAGTGGACTTACAAAGAGGAATAGGTCGATCACAACCAGCCGGTGCTCCGGGGAAATACTGGTGAGATCATTCCTCTTGGCACTTTTCTTCGATCCACCATGAACGATTGTGTTATTTTCTTCTTTTTACTCTCCCTTTCTCTCCCTTTTCCATTCCCAATTTTCTCCTTCTCTGTCTAACTTTTCACAATGTCTATATATATATATATATTTTACATCCCTCTATTCCATGTTCGCACGCAATGTGCTATATAATCGGAACTCACTTTGCTTCTATTCCAATGGAATTATCGTGATAATTTGGTTTCTACTGTGGATCGAGTTAACCACAATATTAAACGCAGCAAAAGAAGAAGAAGAAAAAAAAAAAAAAAAAAAAAAAAAAAGGAAGAATAAAAGAGAAATTTTCCGTCGTTATAGCCAGTGGGATCGTATCATAAAATTAATTACTTTTCATCTTTACCGTGACTGATGTTTGAAAATTCATAATATTACTCTAATTCCATTTTATTTCATATTTTATTATAAAAATTTTTTTTATTTAATTTTTTATTATAAATTCATAACAAATATATTCATTATGAATCTATCGGAATATTTTCACACAAATATACAAAAAATAGTAGGAATAATGATAAAAATAAAACGTTTTAATATACTAAAGTTATAATTTTAATCTATAAATATTGAAATGAAATAAAAATTGATGTACATTTGATAAATATATTGATCACATCATTTCAATTCAATTTTCAATTCAAATAATAATTTGTATCGATATATATATATATATATGAGTATATAAAATTTCACTGGGTGCCCGTATAAAATGAGGGATCGTGTAGAAAAGAAAAAAAAAAATTTGAAATCCCTCATGCGAGCGACCATTTGAAAGCGAATCGAGTTGAAAAATATATGTTGCGTGAAACTGCTGAGGCTTTAAAAAATGGAGGGGATAAAATGGAAAAGAAGAGAGGGAAAAATTAAATGATGGAAGGGGGAGGGGGTAAAGAGACAGAAAAGGTCGAAACAAAAAAAAAAAAACAAAAAATGATGATGATAAAAATGAAACTGAAAACCTTCATCGATGATTTTTTATTCACGACATATTCGGTGACCCCTACTATTTACCATCTACTCAATTACACACACACACATCTACACATACATATACATAACTATATTATTTATATTGATGTTTATTGTTGCTATAAAAATGTAGAAAAAAAAAAGAAAAAAAAGTTTTTTATTATTATTTTTTTTTAATACGTTCAACTGAGTCGTGAACTGTCTCCAAATGGAAGCGGTTACTTCGTCAATGTAATCAAATTAAAATTTAATTTTAACGACACTATATATATAACTTGGACAACAACAGTTTCCTCATTAAATTACGTTGCATCACTAAAAGCACTTTTGGCGAATACTCATCGTCATTGTATTGTGGTAATCGCAAATATAATTTAACAATAAAACTCATCAAGAACAATCATTTTGATGGCGTGTGACCCTGTATATATTAACAATAATTAAAAAATTAATTAAATAAAAATGTATTCGTAATGATATCAATTTATTCAATACTCAAACTATAAAATTAAGTATAAAAAAAAAGATAATAAAAAAAAAAAAAAAAAAAAAACATTTGAAAATAATTAATTTTTATATTTTCATCACTTTGAAATCGAAATAAATATTTGATATGATAGAAAAAAATACACATGTCATATTACAGTAAAATAAGAGAAGATAATTATGGATAAATTTACTGTAATTAAAATAATTCTCATGATTAATTGCCACACTCAAATTAACGTTAATTGATCAATGTGATATCTGAATAATATTTTTGATAATAAAATTGAAGAAATTGGAGATGAACAAGAAAAAAATTTCTTTTGTTTATCAAATCATTTTTTTTTTTTCAAATCATTCATCAATATAATAATAAAAATATAAAATAAATATATTTTTTTAATAGAAATAAATAGAAAACCATCGAGTATTTTTATTATTTCAATTAGATAATACGTGAAAGATATTGACTAGTTACATTGAAGAATAATTTTCTTTTTTTTTTTTCTTTTCCAAGGCAATGAGTTAAGTGAAACATTTAATTGCAACATCTTTTTCCAAATGTACATATACATATATAGATTTCGTGTAGAAACGAAAAAAAAAAAAAGAAAGAACGAAAAAAAGAGAGAGTTTGTCTTTGTTTTTTTTTTTTTTTTTTTTTTGGAAGATTGCCCGACGTACGAGCAGTAGAGTGTTATCAAGATCATCGATATTCTCGCAAACGAGTAACATTGAGATTGATACAGGTTGTGTATGAGTTTGTTTTCTGTATCTTTTTCCCCTAAATATATATTTTTTTGTTTATCGTTATTTTCTTTTTTCTTTTTTTTTCCTTTTATTCGACCCACCAAACTTATACTCGTTGTCTTTAGCCACTTCCCATTTCGAATACGTCTACGCGAAGGGGCCAATTTTTCTTTTTCTCCTGATTAAGAAACTCCTCACTCTCCACGTAATATATACCTTTACATTTTTTTTTTTTTCATTTTTCTACTCATAGTCTATAACTATTATTGTTACAATAATATTTGATATATATAATAATGACGAAACGACAATATAAGAGAAAAAAAAAAAGGATGGGGAGGAGGTAGAAGAAATAAAATTTATTAAATGATGTCTGAAAAATATTAATGGATTTTTTTTTTTTTCTCATTCTAGAAAAATTAGTAATCACTTGAACTAAATATATCCACCACATCAATAATCCATTAATAATATTAAAAAAAAATACATACACATTTTTAGAAAAATGAAAAAAATAATAAAATTTTTTTCATTTCGAATAAACAAATTCACAAAATTCTATTGATTCAATCAAATAATAAACATAAAAATTAATTTACTAATGAAAAATAATATAATAAAATAATATGACTATAGTGATTTTTTATTTGGAAACAAAAAAAAACTACTATGATAACGAAAAGAAACAAAATATATACACATATTATATGTGTATATATTATTGTTAAAATACAAAGTAGACACATCACAAAACTTGATGTATGTGTAATATAATAATAATTCAATATATTTTTACATTATACATATTAAATATCATATAGAATATTTATATATTAATATAATTCCAAAAGAAGAAGAAGAATAAGAAAAAAGAAATGAAATAATAATAACAATAATAATGCATGGAAGATAGATATTTGTCATGAAAGAAGATACATCGGCAATGGTTTTATTGACATTATCTGTATCACACCCCTCAGTGTATATACATATGTGTATATATTTATATGTGCGAGGGTGAAATAAAATATAATCCTCGATTTCACGATAAAGATTTGAATTTTCCACATTGTTATGAGTTACTATACATACACTCACACCTATGAATTGATATTGTAATGTAAATAGAAAAAAAAATCAGGAAAAAAAAAAAAAAAAAAAAAACTAAGATGAAAAAAAAAAAGAGAAAAATTTAAAAATTTGAATAAAATCAACGAAATCGTTTTCCAACACAACAGTGAATAATTCATATTGAAATATTCTAAATCAATATAAATTATTATCGATAATTTGATTAATTTTATTTGTCCTAAAAAATTTTGTATTGAATTGAAATTGAAATTAATATTAAATTTAAAAAAAAACAAAAACAAAAAAAAAAACAGAAAATAATAATAAAAAATTGATATATATTAAATGTATAAATATTTATTGAAATAATATATAAATTGTTCATCTGTCTGAATTTTATATACATCATTGAAATATAACTATATATATAAATATTATTATATTTAAAATTCAGCAGTTTCGAAGAAATTTATGATGATGGAGGAGAGATTATGTTCTACTTTGGCCAGTATATAATGCATTTTAACCTACATCAAAATGTCGACGCTTTCAGTATCAAGCACACCCATTCCTCTTTTGCCCCATCGTTTTCCTTTTCATCATTCCCTTTACCACCTGTCCTCGTTCATTTCTACCATCATACTCTCCCTAACTCAACAACTACTACGTATTATACACATTGAAAATTATATCTTTCACTTTTCCAAATATTCCCTCGTTATATCTGAAATACCATCTGACTCAAATAGCACAACTCGATATTATATTTATTATACTCAACACAATAATTAATACCATTAAATAATACAACGAGGCAACGGAAAATAAATAAATAAATAAAATGAAAATATAATTGAATGAAAAATAAAGAAAGATATATAATATAATAAAGCAAACAAACAAAAAAAAAAATATTAATAATATACTCAATAATTACGTAAATAAATTATATATATTAATTAAAATTAAAATTAATATATTTATGATATTTATTTGTACACTAATTATGAATTATTCCATTATATTCCACGATATTTTGTATTAAATATACCAAATAAAAAATGTAAAAAAGTCGATGTGGGTTGAATGCACGTGAGTGTGAAAAAAATATGAGAAAAACGAGAGTAAATATGTAAAACAGGGGGGAGAGTAAGGTGATAAAGTCCATTGTGTGAGTGATATCTTGTGTCTTGAATCGCTTGAAAACTAACACCCCTCACACAAAAATACTATTTCGCTATCGCGTGTTCACCTAACGAGTATTTTTTTCTCTTTTGCTTCTTCTTTGTCTCTTCATCCACCCTCACCATCACTTTCTCCTTTTCACATAATGAGTACAATAACACCAACGAAAAAAAGAATAAAAAAAAAAAACCAAAAATGTGTGAAATGAAATTCTCAATATTCACATTTAACTGACAAAGAAAAAACAATATAATAATAATAATAATAATAATAATAATAATAATAATAATAATAATAATGAAGAAACAAAAGGAAAAATTGAATAATAATCATCGTAAAATAGAGAGAATTTTCGTCCACCCTCGCTCTTTATTCTCGTCAAATTTTTCTTCTCGTTACTTTCACTGATTACATTTGGATTAATGGCGAAAGAAAACCAAAAAAAAAAAAAAGACAAACAAACAAACAAACAAAAAAATTTAATGACAAACCGTAATGTTGAGGGCGTAAAAGTGACAGGAAAAATAGAATAGAGGAAAAGTGAAAAAAAAAAAAAAGAGAAGATTTTTTTTTTTTTTATTTTCATAGCGAATGTGAGAAAATGGGCAGGAAAAAAAAACAAGAAAAAAAAAAACAAACTGAAAGACAAACTACATCTTTAACACCATAAATTTTGCGATTATTCCTTTTTTTTTTTCTTTTCCTCTTTTTTTTTTTTTTTTTTTAGGAAGAAACATATAGATATAAATTGTTGTATACGAAAGTGAAGAAAATCTAGTGTACTGGTGTATTGTATCTGTATATATATACATTGTGACAAATTAAAGCTTGATGTTGTCACAAACATATATAAATCTATCGCATTAATCCTTGTATTTTTCGCTTGGTTAATGTCCAATCTCAGTTTATAAGAATACAAAGAGAAATATATTTACGTAAATATAACAATGTCATGAGAATATATTTCAATTAAATAAGAAAAAAAATATATTTTTCCTCATCTTCAATCTTTATATATAAACAAACAAAATAAAAAAATTTCAATTAATAATTATATCTATTATATTTTACTCCTGACGATTGAATAATCATTGAATTCAATTGAAATATCTGAAAAAAAATTTAATAGTAAAAAATTCGAGAAAAATCATAAGTCTCAATTTTAAAATTGAAAAAAAAAAAATAATAATGATAATAATAATAATTTATCTTTCATTGCAAATAAATTTTTACACTTGGAAATTTATTCAAATCACAATTTGACTCTGCACGCATATAAATAATAGATTAGTATTTTCTAATAAATAATAATAATAATAATCAATTATAATGATCCAAACGTAAATGAATAAATAAAATAATAAGTAAAATTTATTATTCAAAGTAAACATTATCATTGGCTACAAAGATAATCAACTACAGCCATTTCTCATTATAATCATCCTACATATAAAAGAAATAAGTGTAATTTCCTATTGATATAAATGTCTTTTATTATTTCTATATCTTTTATTTTCAAACGTCTCTATTATATTCTTCTGTGCTGTAATATATATATATATATGTTTTTTTTTCTCTTCTCATCTTACATACACCGTCATTGATATGAAAATTTGACGATAAGGTCAAAGTCAACGAGAAAAAGAGAACAAAAAAAAAAAAATAAAAATAAAATAATAATAAAATAAAAAAATCTACCATCCTTCACATTCTTTCCTCCCCTATATATTTTTACCTCATCCGTCGCACCCCATTACTCATCCCCTCAATCTCGTTCTTTTCCCGATCTCCCTGATTTTTCCTTCCATTTTTTTTTTTTTTTCTTCTTTTTTTTTTTCTTTCTATATCGAATGTTGACCTGTGTAGAATGAGAAAAGAAAAAGAGAATAATAATGATAATAATAAAATAAAATAAACGAGGAAATCGTTGAACGACAGCCGGTGCTGCGCTCTGTATACATACGACTTGAAAGAAAAACCCCAGAAATATATATCTAATAATTTTTGTTTTTTTTTTTTTTTTTTTTTCCTCTTCTTCTCTCTCTTTCTTATTTCAATGCGTTCCCAATTGTGTGCAAGCTGTTGCGACCACCCCCATGCATACATATATTTTCGTGATTCTCCCTCACACATGCACACATATACACACGCCCACGTTATATATAATCGATTATCGAGAATAAAGACAATTCAAGACACGAGAAGAGTGGAAAAAAGTTTGTCACACACTTTTGATATATCAGCAGAAAAAAAAAACAAAAAAAAAAAAAAACAAAAACAAAAAAACAAAAAATATCTGGGAACAAAAATATTTTACACACTCAACAACATGTAAACCCTGTAATACATCGAAGAGGAGAATAAAAAATAAAGAAAAAAAATATGAAAAAACGAGGAAACGATAAAATATACGACGACGTAATAGTGAAAAATCGATAGTCCAGTTTGTCACGAAATTCCGTGCACTCGTGCACAGACTTGCAAGAATCTGTTTTTCTTGTAACTCCAGTGATAAATGAAAAACGAACAAAAATTCTTATTAAAGTCTTCATACTGATTTAATTCTACTATACAGTTATTTATACATATATATACAGTATTTCACTGAATATTCTTTATCCCATTCTCACTAACCTCTTACATCCTTATTCTCTCTTTATTCTCCGTCTATTCTATCCCCCTTACGTATATTCTTAAGACACCCAAGAAAAGCTACGAATGCAAAGATAAATAATCGTAATCGGAGTCGAGAGAGAGTCTCACAAACGTTAAAAGTTCCTTTGGGATTTTCAACATGTATATATATATATCTACATGTATCTACATGAAAGTAGCAATGAATATAACACAACGAAAATATATATATAAATGAAAAAAAAAAAAAAAAAAAAAAAATTCCTCTTAAATTCGTCTGCGATTTTAGTAGTAAAGTTAATTAATTCAAATACTCATTATAAAATATAATTTTGTATTATTTATTTATAGATTATATATTTATAATCCACTTTTGTGAATTCATTTGTTTATATTATTATTATTATTATTATTATTATTATTGTTGTTATTGTTTTTGTTGTTGTGGTTGTTGTTATTATGACATGATGAGTATCTACTTGAGTAAGTTTGAAATATTTTCTGTACATATATAAATGATATTTATATGTTTGGAAGACAGTGGATATTAATTCGTAAATTTGAGCGCAATGGTAAGAGGTAATTTTACCTTGAGACTCCAAAACAGTAAGTGAATAAACATCATCACATCTTGCTTTTGGCTTTTCCGTTTAAACTCCGGAAGCGCCGAATGGCACGCATAACACTGGCATTCCCGCGCTTACAGTACACAACTTTGGATATTTTTATAATTCTGGGTAATGCGATGTGCGCTCAAACATCGAATGCCCACGCGAAATTTCCGAGGTCAATTGAATGCTCGTTAATAAAAAAAAAATAAAATAAAAAATGAGAGAAGAAGAGAAAAATCATGAGGATGAATATGAATGAAATAATTAATTGTATCAGTCTGAAAAAAAAAACAAACAAACAAACAAACCAACAAAATAAGGAATTTATAATTTTATTATATTTTATTTATATTTTGATTGATTACGATTAATTGACATTTAATTTGAATTTTTATATATTATTTATTTTTTTGTTTTTATATTACGTGTATAATGTAAAATGAGTGGTGTTGTGAGGTAATGGAGAAATCTCGTTATTCCATAAAAGTCAAAATGAAAGTAAAAATTTAGAATGTTTTCAATGGCGCGTAACATTTTCTATTTCATGAATAAGTAATACAAATAAAAAGAGCATAATAGAACAATAAGTGAGACAAAGAGTGGAAGAAAAGTGAAATAAAGAGAACAATATTAAGAATAAAATGCATCAACAGCTAAACAATACGAGTCTAAATAAAAATTTATCAAAAAGAAAAAACAAGAATACAACCGACACAAACACAAAAATAAAATACACTCAATAATTATTTGTTGAGCAGTGAATATACATAAATCAAAGAGACACTCTTCATTTATTTATTTATATATGTATATATATATTTTTTTTTTTTTTGTTTTTTCTTGTTTATATATCTTCGTACCTATTTTTCGCTTTCTTCTTCTTCGTGTCTTTCCGTTTTTTTTCTGATTTTTTCTTTTTTTCTCTCAGCTCTCACCAACAATGTCCAAATACGTTGATTGCGATGTATTCTCGTGCCACACACTTTTATTTATTCCACAATTCGTATCAACGAACCGAAAGAAAGAATAAAACAAAACAAACAAATAAACAAATAGGAACGAAAATAAAAAAAAAAACGAAATAAAATAAAATAAAGCAGAAAAAAAAATAAAGAGGTAAAAATATAAATTTGCAAATGAAAATTATTAAATGTCACGTTTCAGTATTAATCGGTGTATTTTTATATGCATAGAAATTTTTGTTTTTTTTTGTTCCTACGTATCCTTCAAATAGCAATGAAATTTATAAACCTTATCATAACAGATCAATTTAAAAAACAATAATAATTAAATATTACTTTGTCTAAACAAAATTAAAAAAACATTTTCCGAAATAATAATTGTTGATGTTTTTTTTTTTTTTTTTTTTTTTTTCTTTTCTCTCTTATTTTATATTTTATTGTTTAATTTTACGCGTATTTTTTTTTATACAGACATGTATAAATATTTAAATTAAATATATTTAGTACCGAACATTCACTTTGATAAAACATTTATAAATAAATTGATCGCTACAACAACAATATATGAGTAAACTTATTGGCGCGACGATAGTCGCTGCGATACTGCGCCCTATTGGATGGCCTTGCGCAAATATACCAACTCCCCACCTCGTATTCCACAGTGGCAGAGAGCTTTTCTCCCTCTCCAATCCCCTTATCTTCCCCTTCCTAACATGCGCTCACACCCTAAATGGTATATCACGTATATATATACATATATATATATATATATGTATAACAAACGAACGCACACGTTTGTGTGTGTGTATGTGTCTAACTTTACTGCACAGTTCCACCCTTTTTTTTTACCCTTTTACCCTTTTACTCTTTTACCCCCTCCCATCACCCTCTTCCTTCCCATACGTTTCCACCTTTTATTCTATACTATACACACCCCCTCCCTTCATTTCTTTCCATCACACTCACTCAATCACTCAATACGATGGTAAACCACTCGCATGTTTATAATCTCATGACTTTCTTCACGTATATATTTATTTACATTTTTTTTTTTTTTGTTTCATTCTTCTATTTGTTTCAGTTTATAAATTTGATTCTACTGTCAATACAATTCATCTGTATTTTATAATGAGATGAATTGTAGAAGAAAATAACAGGAGTAAGAAGAAAATATATATAAAATAAAAGAATAAATTTGTTTTTTTTTGTTTTTTTTTTTTCACGATATTTTTTCAATTGATGACACGCAAAAGAATACGATTATATTTCTTGATAGATAACAGTCACGATTTCTTAATTCACTATACAGTACGAAACTTGTATCGATGTCTATTATTTTCAACTTGTCCAGACTCATTCAATCTTTATCATCACTCGTGTATATACTCGTACAAAGTGATATTGAACGTATCGTCTTATTTAATAAATACACATGTACTGAAACATAATGATGATAATAACAAGACACACGACACAGGTGAGTGTTTATAATTTTTCTTCTACAATACATGAGACATAAGAGAAAGATAGAGGGAAGAAATGAATAAATAAATAAATAATAATGAAAGTATAATAAAATATTTATTGTAAAATAGTTTTAGCTGTTATTGCATATTTATACTGATTGTGATATTTTTAATTTTTTATTTAATTTCATATTTCATTTCAGATTTTCCATGTTTATTTCCAATAATATTTCAATACGAGTTTAACAACGTGAATTTTCTGTGTTTATATTTTCGTGTAAAAACATTTGTGTGCACATGAATTTATTGTGTGTATGAGTATGTGTATTGTGAGTGTTTATAAACGTTCGAATATTCACCGTATCCAACATTCATATACATTTACTCGATGGTTAAAATTGATTAGAATGTACTGTAAACACTTTTCATTTACACTGTCATAAAACGGTAGATATTATATTTAATGGTATACAACAATATCATGATATCGATTAGTTTTATACTGGAGTAATGATATAATTTTTTAATGTTACTAATAAATACTGAGTAAATACAAAGAAAAATAAAAAAATAATATGAAGAAAAGTGTACGAGATGAATCGATATTATTGATATTGTTTCAAAATATTTTCTTTTTTGCTCTATAATTTATTTATTATTTCAATATTATTATAGTTAATCATTTAAATATTTATTTACAGTGAACAAAAATATTTTTTTCCTGAATAAATAAATATAAATAAATAAATTCAACGATCTTTTATACATGATTTTTTTCCTTTTATTTATTTATTTATTTATTTTTTTTTTTTTTCGATTCTTCATTTTTTTTAATTCAAGATGGTGAGAAATGTAGAGATTTACATTGATTTGTACTTTCAAATTCAAATATAACACTCAAATACTCCTCTTATCAGCAAAAAAGAAAGAGGAAAAAAACAGAAAAAAAAAGGTATGAAAGATTACAAAACTGAAGAATTATTACACAGTTCATTAACATTATCATAATTGTATAAAGATGCGAATATTTATGAATTTAATTCGACGATTGAGAGTCAAGATAATGACACTCTAATTAGTCTGCCAAGTAAGAAAGGGAGAAAATGATAACGTGGCATAGAAAAAAAATACTCAATTATTGACCCATATAATAATAATATAAATTTAATGACAATATGATTTCAAAAGATTTTACACTCAAATAAATTATCTCATTATTTTATTATCCACATCCTCTTTATATCTATAATATAAATTAAAAATTATTCACGATAAATAATAAAATAAAATCTATTAAAAATGCGATAAATCAGAATTTTAATAAAATCAAAAATTTACAAAATACACAATCAAATACAATCGAATTTTTGGATAAATCGCATTATATATATTATTATTATTTTTTTTTTTTTTTCCTCAATATTTTTATCCAAATATTAATAGTAATAATATGTGAATAAAAATAATCGTATCTAAACTATTATTTCTTTACAGAATCATTTTTACCTCACCCAACTTAACTTATATCCATCTGTGTATATTGAACCTTCTCTCGCTTTATCCCGCTTTCACAACAAATCCACCTTGCGTGCAGTGTCTTCCTACTATCACAAGAGCTTTTATATTATCCATTTGTACAGGGTGTATTAAGATTGAACAAAATTATTTTATTAATGAATTTATCAGTATAAAATTATTAAATAAAAATTAAAAATTTAAAAATTAAAAATATATAATTTATACAGTTCATAAATTAGTGTGTAATAATCTATTGCAGTGTTATATTTGTAATTGAAAACAATACATGGAATTCTGGAACACCCTATATATCAATATATATATATAGACAGATAATAACCTGTAGTACACTCAGTAATAGTCTGCGAGCATGTTCAACTAGAGAAAGATAAATGTTGCATCCTCTTCTTCCATTATATACAAATATTACGCAGAAAATGAAAAAAATCGTATACAATTTATTCTCGTTCTCGGGAAATGAAGGAATTAAAATATATATATAACATATTCACGTTATGATATGAGTAATTAATATTCATTTGATAAAGAGAAGGGAAGAGGAAGAAGAAGATGATGACACGTGTAATTTTTCATTTATATCTGGAAAAAAAAAAAAAAAAAAAAAAAAAAAAAAATGTACGTAAAATAAATGCGTGAGAAAACGCATGTGAAGGTTAGACCGACTCTATGCGTGTGTCTGACTTGAAACGTACCCTTTCTACTTCCAATCACTACAGTACATGTCGTAATCAAAGTCGACTGGGAAATGTTCACTTAAAAGTAACGTGTTACTGGTATTATTCATTATATTAATTGATTTATTAATATATTTTTTATTTTTATTTTCAATACTTTTTATATATTAATATTACACATTTTTTTTTTTTTTTTTTTTTTCGTTATTATTATTGTGTTAATAATAAATTGCAATTAAATATTTTATCTTGTCACATTGAGATATTGTAATCAAATTTTTTTTTTTTTCTTTTTTACATATTGTGAGTTATTATTGATTCACGGATTAATTGGAATTGAATGAAATTTATGAGAATTTTTTACTAAATATAGGAGAATCAGAGTGTGGATGACTTGAAGAAAATTAAAAAAAGAAATAGTGAAAAAGTAAAAAAGTAAAAGTGCACACGTAGCACTATTAACTCGGTTATGTGTATAAAGATAAAATATTGGAGCACTAGGATGTCATTAAAAGGTCAACAATAAATTATCAATGATTTTGAGAGGTTGTCTAAAAAAAAATTGTCTGGTAAATTCAATAATTGAATAAAAATTCAACTCAAAATAGATCAATAAATAAATTAATGTATTTTGCATTACATTGTAATTCGATTTGAAAGAAAATTCAATGTAAAATCAATCAACAGAATATACAAAAATCAAATAACAAAAATTATATTCAATAGTGATTTTTTTTTTTTTTTTCTTTCTTTCTTTTATTAATCAAAATTATCAGAGTTCCAGTTAAATCTGTTCATCGTAATTTTAATATTCAATAAATATAATGAAATAATTCCAATGTTAAAATATAAATTACAATATTTAATAATTCATCTCTTTCTCTATTCATCAATTTATATAACTAAATCGAAACTTGTCACTTTAAAATTCATCATCAATGTAATACTAATTTTCTATTTATCCAACAATACCAAAACTTTATATATAGAACGTGTATTGTTAACAATATAAAATCATTGATACATGAATTAGACAAGTCAAGTGTTATAAACTCAACTGACAAACGCTTTTGTTTCATTCTCAATTACTCTCTATCACTATCAACCACGAAATTCAATTATTCAAACGAAAAAATCTACGATACATTGAGAAAATTAAATTTTCAATTAAATTTCATTGATCATTCAATCATTATATTTATTTCTTTTTTAGTTCAATTCAACAGATTATTTATACAATATTTATATTAATTAACATGTACGTCTATTAACAAACAAACAAAAATTTGTATTAATTTATTCATGTTATTATTATTATTGTTTTTTTTTTGTTGTCGTTGTTGTTGTTGTTGCTATTGTTATTTTATTTATATAGAAAATTTTTTGTATACACAAAAAAAAAAAAATAAAATAAAATAATATATCGACATGAGTGTGCATGAAACTGAATGTACGTCACACACATGCACACGATCGTGTTAGCGCAAACGAGACATTTCCAATTTGCCATATACATGCAATGCGGGTTACTATTGTACAAATACAAATATATATATATGTGTGTGAGTGTGTGTGAGTGTGTGTGAGTGTGTGCATAGAAATATAGCAAGAAGTGAACGTTTCTAACCGAGTGAATCCAGCATGTATATATATATGTTTATCGTACAGTGAAAGAAACCCGACGACATTGAAATCGAATTTTTATTTTGTTTTATCATTTATTTTACTTCTGTTTGTATATCGTGAATTTTTTTTTTTTTTTTTTTTTTTCTATAATATACTATTTTTTTGTCATTTTTTGTTTTATTTTTTTTTTCATTATTTTATTGTATCACGTTGGTGTCCAGGTTGGCTTTACACTTTTTGAAATGATGGAAAAATAATAATGATAATAATAAATAATAAATGATAAAAAGAAATACAAAATCGTGAAGAAAACAAACAAAAACCAATCAATATGTTTCAAATTTCAATTATGAATTTGTTTTGTTTTGTTTTGTTTTATTTTTTATTTTTTTCAATTAAAAATAAATAATAACAATTTTATTTTTAGCCGAATTACATAAAAAATTACAAGATGGATGAATAAATAAACAGATACAGTTGATCAAATAAAATAAATTATGATGATAATAATATAATAATAATAATAATGATAATAAATGTATTTCCTTTTTTTCGTGATACAAATGAGTTGAAAAATATTTCAAGGTAAATGTATATTTTTTTAGAAATTATTTTTTTTTTTTCCCCTTTTAACTTTTTTCTCTCACTTTCTCATTTTTTTTTGATTTTTTTATTATTTCACTACCTTTTATATTCAATATATATGTGTGTGTATATGTATTTTTTTTTTCCTTTAACTATACATCATGCCGACAAAAATCATGAGATCTCTGATGCCAACTCAGCTCGTTCAATGTTAAGAGAATCTTTCACGAAAACCACATTCACTCTATCTCTATCTATCTCTAAAAGTTTCATCCTCCATTTATTGAGGTACTTTCACCGATAAAATCTCAAGTCCAATTCAAGTGTGACCAAGAGAATGAAGATGGAAAAAAAAAAAAAAAAAAAAAAAAAAGAGGAATCGAATAAAAGCCAATATCATATAATGAAAATTAATAGTACAACTAAATTTTTATTGACCAATCAACTTTGCAATAATTATTCCTATTACAATTGTGTATTCAAGAAATATTTAATATTTTAATTGAAAATTTCCTATAGAAAGAATTTAAACAAAATCCTCAATATTTTTTTTCATATTTTTTCCACAATTTTTTAAATTTTTTTATTATTATTTTTTTATTATATTTACATAAACATTTTAAAACCATCAACGTTTTTTTTTTTTTTATTTTTTATTTTTTATTAATGTATTTATTTATTCATTATTATTTTTATGTTTCCCTTTATGTTGTCCCTATATATTCCACGATTTTTTTTCATCCTCTTCATATTATTGAATCGTGAAAAATTTATTTTATTTTCAAACTTACAACTGAATTTAATTCAACTTAACACAACTCAATGACTGTTGTAAATGCCGTTAGATCTTTTTCTCTATAACACATATATATATTTGTATATGTTATTTTTCATCCTCTCACCCTTCCCCTTTTTTCCTCACTCTTTTATAGAAAAAACAGTGACAAAGGTTTATACGTATGTAATATTTTTTTCTCAGTTTTCACATGAGAATTTTTAATCAATTTTTTTTTTTTTTTTTTTTTCTCTCTCTCTCTGTGTGTTGCGCTTTTGGTCCGTCCTCATTCTATATACGAATATTGATAGTCAATTCTGTTGAATCCAATAATGTCAAAGTGCATCAGCCGTTTTACATATAAGAGCGAACGAGTTGAAAAAAAAAAAAAAAATAAATAATAATACCATACTCTATTGGCACACAAATACCCAATGAAAAATCCATTTTTTCGAACAAAATTTTTCACAATTTTTGTACGATATTTAGTCTATATTGACAATAATAATAATAATTTGTATTGAAGAAAAATTTTTAATTAATAATTTTATATTTAAAAAAAAAAAAAGAATATTAAATAAATAGCAAATAAAATTGGATGAATAAAGTAAATAAATTTAAAAAAAATTTTTTTAACTAAAAAAAATAATGCAAAAAGATAAAAAAAATGAAAATTACGTAAAAGATTATATATACACAGTAAATTCAACAGTGCAACAAGTGTCAATTCGTTATAATCACGTTGTAAATAGAAAATTAACTTGAAAAAATTAGATTTTTATACCAATATCATTAATAAATGTCATTATCCATAACATATCACAGTTATACATTATCGTATACTGTAACGTGTTAAATTAGTATTGCGTTGAGCTCAGGTGCCAAGATTCATTAACCAACACGTTTACTCTTTACTTCCCTTGCGAAGCGTGAAGGTAGCGAAATCCCTATGAGTTTTTATCCGGCGTACTTGATATCAACTTGATCTATCTGCGTGCAACAACTCGCTCATTCAGGTGGGTTGAACTGTTAGTTAACCCTTTGGTTTAATCATCGCAAGTGTCAGTTGCAGGGAGGTGCCATAGGGGTCCGCGTGAGCGCGAAAGTTAACCAGTTATATCCCCGTGTAGGTATCAGGGTACTATAATGCCCTATGAAACTATTCCCGTATGCCACTGAGTTACTTGAGTGCCCAAAGCTAGTGGGCGTGTCTATTCTTTAATATCTCGCCGAAACCAGCGTTATTATAGACAAATACTGATTCAACCCTTCCGCCGAATCCAGCGGTAATGTACACGAATACTCGCCGAAACCAGCGATGTTAATTAACCCTTTCGCCGAAACCAGCGATTCAATGAATAGATATCCGCCGAAACCAGCGATATTAACCCTTTCGCCGAAACCAGCGATTCAATGAATAGATATCCGCCGAAACCAGCGATATTAACCCTTTCGCCGAAGCCAGCGATTGAATGAATAAATATCCGCCGAAACCAGCGATATTAACCCTTTCGCCGAAGCCAGCGATTCAATAAAATAAATATCCGCCGAAACCAGCGATATTAACCCTTTCGCCGAAGCCAGCGATTGAATAAATAAATATCCGCCGAAACCAGCGATATTAACCCTTTCGCCGAAGCCAGCGATTGAATAAATAAATATCCGCCGAAACCAGCGATATTAACCCTTTCGCCGAAGCCAGCGATTCAATAAAATAAATATCCGCCGAAACCAGCGATATTAACCCTTTCGCCGAAGCCAGCGATATTATTTATTGCAAAAATATCACAATAACAAATATCAGTTTAGATTCTGCCGTATCCGGCAATTATGAATCCGCAAGAGGTACACCAACCACGCTGGGTGGCTACCTTGGACTTTTATGGCTAGCCGAAGCTATTATTGGGCCCCAGGTACGTTAGGGGTGTGCCAATGCCACTTAACTGCTGTAATGAGAATGCAAAGTACAGATTAAAATACACGATGAGATAGTAACGCCTAGACTGGGCGTCACGTTCCTTTAGAAAGGCTATACGTGGATCAGATTTGAAACCACCGCACTTCCCCAGATCAATCTGCAGAAGTTAACTGGAGTCCAGCTTATGCTTCGCAGAGGTTTCAGTACTTCTCCTTGCGAGTAGTCACACAAAATAATAATAATCAAAGCTTTGTGTATTGCGAATACTCAGTCTAAACAAGTGAGATATCCCGAAGAACGATTTTACACGAGTCGTCGATGGGTTTTTATGCCCGCGACCGCGCCTGCCTGTACGCGAGAGAGGCCGCGACGCGAGCCACCTCGTCCTTTTTAGCTAAACTAAATCTATTGCGTTGTTTCCAGCATCCCTTCTACACGGGCATACTGGGAACATGCGTAAAAAAGTTGTATCCTCCATCCTTTACTTTTTCCTTATCCTCTTGCTTTCTTTCTTTTCTTTCTTCTCCCCTCCCTATCGGCCAACGTGCATGGCCTTTGCCTGCGAGTCCCGTGTCCCGAGACCCTTCTTTCTGCTACCTGCTCTTCCTAAACATTTCTGTAGTGACGTTCGTCACATCCCCCCCTTCCTTCGCAAGAGAATGACCCATTCTCTTCCTACTCCCCTGTTCCTTGGTTTCGTCTACTTTGCCGCGGCTTCCATTTTTTTTTCGCGTCTGAGCCTCATCTGATGAGTGGGGTAAAGAAATGGGGTTGCAGCCGAAACCGGCGCACAAGAAAATTCACGCATCAAGTAAAATATAAAAAAAACATTATTTTTATTAAAAGAAACTAAAACTTCCCCTCTTCTTACATGGTGTTTGGTAGGGGTGGTTATGTAGGTGATTGGATGTGCATGTGTGTGTGTGTGTGTGTGTGATTGGATGTGCATGTGTGTGGTGTGTGTGTGTGTGTGATTGGATGCGAGTGTGTGTGTGTGTGTGTATGTATCCGCATTTATTCTTTATTACTATCATCACTATTATTATCATCATTATTTCTTTTTTTTTTTTTCTTTTCTTCTTTTTTTTTTCTCCTTCTTCTTCTTTTCAGGGTTGGTTGTCCCACCGGTGGACCAGCGTCACGGTCTCCGAGTTCGCGGTCCTCCGCACTTTGTGGATGCCTTCCTGGTCGCGGTAGTAGTAGGTCTCGCGCCATCCTCGGCGGGTACGACGTCGCTTCACTCCCCAAGCCTGGGCCGGTAGGTTGCCTGCGGCTTCTTCGGGCGGTACGTTCACCCCCACGGCTGTCGTATCAGTTATCCCCTCGACACTACTCGCCTGGCCCGCGGCGGTGTCTTCTGTGGCTTGCGAAGGTGATTCCACCGTGAGGTCGATCATAGCGATCGATTTCACTTGGCGAGGCTTGGGCCAGGGGTGGATGCCTTCGCCGGGCCCGTCTGGGGCTACCCGGGAAGAGGGTCCTCCGGGTGGATTGAGGGGTTGCTTCTTCGTGGGTCGAGCCACTGGTACCTGCGTGGTTTTAAATACGAAGTCTTCGTCTCGTACTTGCAGGGCCTCTGTCCTCGCCCTTCTCAACCTTTCTCGGGTTTTGGCTGCCTCCTCGGTCACTGTCGCGTCCAGAGGTATCAGGCGGAACTTCTGCCGAGGTTGAAATGTCACCTCGCTCCTAATCCTCGGCGTTCCCTTAGGTGGCGTGGCTTCCAGCTCCTTGATTTCTTGGTCCAACTCCCTGAGGAGTGCTGGCACGTCGATGCATGGCTCCTTCAATATCGCTCGTCTCCCAGCGCGTCTCGTTTTCGGATCCATCTCGTTGGGTGTTCAAAATTCTACTGATTTCTTCCATTCGCGGTGGTGGACTTTATATCTACTCCTTTGGTTGTTTATTACCCCTTGTTCTCGAGTGTTCTTGGTCGTATGCGGGGGTGCGGATTTTCCCTCCTTTCTTTATTTTGTCTTTTTGTCCCCCTTTTTTTTTCTCGCTTCTCTATCCCCTTGTATGTAGATTTTACTTTATTTCATTTTACTATTTATATACCTCTTTATTCCTTTTAGAAAAAGAAATAATTTTTTTTTTTTTTTTTTTTTTTTTTTTTTTTTTCACTTATCTATCCATTTGTATATGGGTTTTACTTTATTTCGTTTTACTATTTAGGTACTTCTTTATTCGTTTCTTTATTTAGAAAAGAAAATAATTTTTTTTTTTTTTTTTTTTTTTTTTTTTTTTTTTTTTTTTTTTTTTTTTTCACTTATCTATCCATTTGTATATGGGTTTTACTTTATTTCATTTTACTATTTATGTACTTCTTTATTCGTTTCTTTATTCAACAAAAAAAAAAATAAAAAGTTTTTTTTTTTTTTTTTCTTTTCTCTAATCCCATCCGTCCGGGCCCTTGTTTTTTGTCGCCTCCGTCTGGTTCCCAGATGTGGCGGGGTCGTTCTCTCGGGGGGATGCGGGTTTCAGGTCCTTTATGTGTACCCTTGTGTTCCTCCCGTCACGGTCTGTGACAATAAAGATTGATGGGCCTAATCTTTGCTTTATCTGGCATGGTCCCACATATTTATTCGCGAGTTTCGCGGTGAAATCATTTTTGGCTGATGATAGTACGTGTTCCTTCCTCATGACCCAATCGCTGATTTTGGGTACCCACGAGCTTCTCCTTTCGTCATAATATTTTTTTTGTTTTGTGTATGCTTTCGCCAGATTTATTTTCACGAACTCGGTGATGTCCTCCCGATTGCTTACTTTTGCCGTTTCTGTTTCCCTGATACCCTCTACACTGCCATGTAGAGTGTTAGGGGCCTGTATTTCTCTCCCATAGACTAAAAATGCGGGGGTCATGGTGGTGGTCTCGTGTACTGCGGTATTCATCGCAAAGGCAAAGGCAGGTAAATTCTTGTCCCATGATTTCTGCGAACCCGCGACATATTGCGCAATCAGGGTTTTGATTACTCGGTTTGCCCGCTCCACCGGGTTGCACTGGGGCGAATAGGGGGGTGTGCGTTGGTGAACAATGCCCATGTCCTTCATGAACGCTTCAAATTCTTTACTGATAAATTGGCTGCCGTTATCTGAGATGATCATTCGTGGGCGGCCATATCGGTAAATTATCCTCTCCTGCATAGCTTTGATTATCGGTTTCGTTTTTGCCACACGGAGGGGCTGTAACTCCACCCATTTCGAAAATTTGTCCTGCATTACTAGTAGGTGAACGTGACCGAAACTTGAACGAGGGAGGGGCCCTACTAGATCGATGGATACGATGTCCCATGGGCCGTCGGCCCTCATTGTCCCCATTTTTCCTGCCGTCGGCTGTTGGGTGGGTTTAAACTCTTGGCATTTCTTACATTTGCGTATATACTGTGCTATATCGCCATTCATCCCAGGCCAATAGTAGTGTGGAGCGATCCTCATTATGGTTTTATATATCCCCATGTGGCCGGCTGTTGGTGCGTCGTGATTTTCCATCAAGACTCTCTGCCGTTCCCCTTGAGGAACGCATAACTTCCACGCCTTTGGTTCGTCGAAATTATCGAGGCGGTGAAATAAATGCCGATACAACCTTCCTTCTTTTATGCAGTAATCTGGGTGCTTCTCTGGATTTTCTTTTACTGCCTGTACCGCCTTCTCATACCACGCCCCATTATTCGGGGTCTCTATCGAGCATAGTGTCTCGTCTTCGCTGTCAGTGGG
Source organism: Dinocampus coccinellae (assembly GCA_963920625.1). Classification (NCBI taxonomy): domain Eukaryota; kingdom Metazoa; phylum Arthropoda; class Insecta; order Hymenoptera; family Braconidae; genus Dinocampus; species Dinocampus coccinellae. Next base: position 15,716,444 of record OY987184.1, read on the forward strand.
CTCCTCGCCGGGTTGGGGTTGTCGTGATAGTGTATCGGCTACCTGGTTGTGAGTCCCTTTCCTATACTTCACTACGAAGTCATATTGTTGGAGGTATATGCTCCACCTCCCCACTCTTCCTGCCGGGCTATCCATAGATTTCAGCCACGATAGTGATTGGTGATCCGTTATGACTGTAAACGAGTAACCTTCTAAGTAGGGGCGCATTTTCTGGATCCCCCATACGACGGCTAGACACTCCTTCTCTGTCACTGAGTAATTCCTCTCCGCCCTGTTGAGTGTACGACTAGCATAAGCGATAACATGCAACTTTCCCTCATACTCTTGAGTTAGTACCGCCCCTAGTCCTTCATTGCTGGCGTCAGTTTGTAGGGTAAATGGAAAATTGAAATTGGGTGGTGCAAGAACGGGTGCACTGGCCAATCGATTTTTTAGTTCGCTGAAAGCACGTTGCTCTTCATCGCCCCATTTCCACGGACTTCCCTTTTTCAGTAGACGAGTGAGGACTTGCGTTTCTTCTGAGCAATGAGACAAAAATCGCCGGTACCAGGATAGCATGCCGATGAAACTGCGCAGTTCCCGCATGTTTCGTGGCTCTCGAATCTCCAGTATAGCTTTGACCTTTTCTGGGTCGGTGCGTATACCCTTCTCGTCGACTACGTGTCCCAGATATTTGATGGACTTTTGCATGAATTGGCACTTGTCAATATTAATGCGCAGGTTTGCCTCCTTCAACCGTTGGAACACTCTCTTTACATTTGCCACGTGTTCTTCTAACGTAGCTCCCAGTACCACTATATCGTCCAGATAGACAAACGCTTTTGGCTCCAACTCTGTGCCAATCACATTGTCTAGTAGTCGTTGAAAGGTGGCGGGTGCCGAGTGTAGCCCAAAGGGTAGGACTTTAAATTGGTAATGCCCTCGGGCTACTGAGAATGCCGTGATGGGCCGACTCTCCTCGGCCAATGGTACCTGCCAATACCCATTTTTCAGATCGATGGTTGTAATGTACTTGGTGCCTCGCAGTTTATCGAGCGTTGCATTTACTTGTGGTAGAGGATATGCGTCCTTTTCCGTTACTTCGTTTACCTTACGAAAATCTATGCAGAAACGGTATTGCTTATTTTTCTTTTTCACCAGGACCACAGGGGAGTTCCAGGGGCTATCCGACGGCTCAATCACGCCAGCCTCTAGCATTTGATTCACTTCGTCGTCTATAATCTGCTGCATGGCGGGGTTGCGGGGTGTGTACCTCGTTTTTATTGGCTGCTGTCCTTCTTTTGTTTTGATCCTATGTACCGTTTGGTTGGTTACCCCTATTAGTTGTGTGCATTGCTCGGCCCCTTTCAGGATCTCCCGTAATGCCTCTTCTTCTTGGGAGGTAATTGTGGATAATTGAATAGTTTTATTACCCCGGCTGCAGTCTACCTGGCACTTCATTAGTACCAATGCGTCCATCCCCAATATAATTTCTGTACTCAGTCGAGGTACTATAAAAAATGGGAGGTCGTATTTTTTTCCTCGTATTTTGATAGGGCATGTTATCTGCCCCAGTATTTCTAGACACCCACCGTCGGCTACGCCTGCGGTGGCGTTGACTTGGATTATTGTTCCCGGTATATTTTCTTTTATTTGAGTCCATGTGTTCTCACGAATAAATGAGCACATGGCCCCAGTATCGATGAGGCTACAGACGTATCGCCCCCCTATCATTATCCGCAGATAGGGGCGTGGGTCTCCCGCATTTACCCTTTCGAGGGAAGCTATATTGTTCCCGGCTTGGTTTGTAGTGAGTTTTTCCTCTGTTTCCTTCTTCCCTGATCCTTCGGGCCGTTTTATCTTGTTATTCGGTCCATACCAGGAAGGTTTCTCGCATTTGCACTCGATGGTTCTTATTTCTTTTGCTCCACAGAAGGAACAGAATAATTTGGGTGGGTTTCTGCACTCCGGGCGTTTGTGCCCGCGCTGTCCGCACCTCCAGCAGCATTCATTCCATTTATATGGATTATTAATGGTATTCACTCGAGTGTCGTGATCTCTGGTGCTTGTTCTGGCTGTTGTGTAGGCCGTATCCGGTGCCCACATTAGATTTGGGTTGGGGGGAGGCTTGAAACTCTTCTCGCGGATGGCTAACCGTTCGTGCTCGTCTGCGAGCTTTATTAAATCCTTCACGCAAAGTATTTCGCTCCTGCGAATATATCGTTGGTAGTCCGGTTTTAAGTTCAAATAGAGTCTATCTATTTGATTCGATTCCGACATTCTTCCGTGTCGTCTCATTAGTGTTTGTAACGCCGTGATATAGTCTTTTGCGGGCTCTTTGGCGCCCTGGGTCCTCAGTCGTATGTCTTCCTCCAACCTCATCTCGAGGTCTGCTGGCAGGAAAAATTCTTTTAATTCTTTCGCGAATTCATCCCATGAGTCCCAGTCGTCTCGATTGTTACGATACCATGCTAGAGCCTTTCCTTTTACCAGTGTGGGTAAATAGTTCAGTAATTGATCGCGGTTCATTCCACACGCGTTACTTAGTTCTTCTATCCTCTCCAGGAATGTTAGGACGTTACTCTCCCCATCATAAATGGCGTTCCATTTTCTTATTAGATCTACCGTTTCCATACGGTTTCTCGCTCGTGATTCCCTCGGCGGGTTCTGTGCGATGGATACTGTGGGCGGGGCCGTGGGTTGTGTAGGGATCTCTACCCTTGGTTGTCGTATTTGCAAGCAATCTCGCAACATCCTCTTCAGGTCGTGTAATTCCGCCGATAACCCATCCATCCGTGCGGTAATGGACGCATGCGATGCCAGGCTCTCGTTGCTGTGAGTTCTTGATCGATTTTTTATGCGATCAAACTCCTCCGACCCTGGGAAGTTTTGCTCTTCGGTGCTCTCTACATCTCCCGTGGCTTCGTCCACTTGGTTCTTTAGGTGCGTTACCAGTACCCTCTTCATGTCTCCGACTGTCATTCCGTCGTCGTATGGGATGCTGAGGCGATCCATTTCTTCTCTGCACTCTTCCTTCGTGAGCTTGTACACGTAAGATGTACCCGGTCGCGGTTGCGAACTCATTTTCGCGGAGTTTCGCTATTCTTTACTCTTCTTTTAATCAGGTCCCTGTTCGAGCGCCAAAATTTGTAACGTGTTAAATTAGTATTGCGTTGAGCTCAGGTGCCAAGATTCATTAACCAACACGTTTACTCTTTACTTCCCTTGCGAAGCGTGAAGGTAGCGAAATCCCTATGAGTTTTTATCCGGCGTACTTGATATCAACTTGATCTATCTGCGTGCAACAACTCGCTCATTCAGGTGGGTTGAACTGTTAGTTAACCCTTTGGTTTAATCATCGCAAGTGTCAGTTGCAGGGAGGTGCCATAGGGGTCCGCGTGAGCGCGAAAGTTAACCAGTTATATCCCCGTGTAGGTATCAGGGTACTATAATGCCCTATGAAACTATTCCCGTATGCCACTGAGTTACTTGAGTGCCCAAAGCTAGTGGGCGTGTCTATTCTTTAATATCTCGCCGAAACCAGCGTTATTATAGACAAATACTGATTCAACCCTTCCGCCGAATCCAGCGGTAATGTACACGAATACTCGCCGAAACCAGCGATGTTAATTAACCCTTTCGCCGAAACCAGCGATTCAATGAATAGATATCCGCCGAAACCAGCGATATTAACCCTTTCGCCGAAACCAGCGATTCAATGAATAGATATCCGCCGAAACCAGCGATATTAACCCTTTCGCCGAAGCCAGCGATTGAATGAATAAATATCCGCCGAAACCAGCGATATTAACCCTTTCGCCGAAGCCAGCGATTCAATAAAATAAATATCCGCCGAAACCAGCGATATTAACCCTTTCGCCGAAGCCAGCGATTGAATAAATAAATATCCGCCGAAACCAGCGATATTAACCCTTTCGCCGAAGCCAGCGATTGAATAAATAAATATCCGCCGAAACCAGCGATATTAACCCTTTCGCCGAAGCCAGCGATTCAATAAAATAAATATCCGCCGAAACCAGCGATATTAACCCTTTCGCCGAAGCCAGCGATATTATTTATTGCAAAAATATCACAATAACAAATATCAGTTTAGATTCTGCCGTATCCGGCAATTATGAATCCGCAAGAGGTACACCAACCACGCTGGGTGGCTACCTTGGACTTTTATGGCTAGCCGAAGCTATTATTGGGCCCCAGGTACGTTAGGGGTGTGCCAATGCCACTTAACTGCTGTAATGAGAATGCAAAGTACAGATTAAAATACACGATGAGATAGTAACGCCTAGACTGGGCGTCACGTTCCTTTAGAAAGGCTATACGTGGATCAGATTTGAAACCACCGCACTTCCCCAGATCAATCTGCAGAAGTTAACTGGAGTCCAGCTTATGCTTCGCAGAGGTTTCAGTACTTCTCCTTGCGAGTAGTCACACAAAATAATAATAATCAAAGCTTTGTGTATTGCGAATACTCAGTCTAAACAAGTGAGATATCCCGAAGAACGATTTTACACGAGTCGTCGATGGGTTTTTATGCCCGCGACCGCGCCTGCCTGTACGCGAGAGAGGCCGCGACGCGAGCCACCTCGTCCTTTTTAGCTAAACTAAATCTATTGCGTTGTTTCCAGCATCCCTTCTACACGGGCATACTGGGAACATGCGTAAAAAAGTTGTATCCTCCATCCTTTACTTTTTCCTTATCCTCTTGCTTTCTTTCTTTTCTTTCTTCTCCCCTCCCTATCGGCCAACGTGCATGGCCTTTGCCTGCGAGTCCCGTGTCCCGAGACCCTTCTTTCTGCTACCTGCTCTTCCTAAACATTTCTGTAGTGACGTTCGTCACAATACATAAATATCAAACTTGTAACAAAACATGATAAACTGAAAAATTAAAAAATATTAAAAATTAATTTATTTCATTGTACTGTCATTAAAGATATAAATAACACATTGTGTTGATGGCTTGTTATCTGCTCCGTCGAGCATTCAAAGACGCCACTATTATAATATCGCAGAAAAAAAAAAATAATAATAATAATAAAATGAAATAAAAATAGAGGGAAAAAGCAGAAAAAAATATAATACCTCAAAGATTCGAGCCTATTGAACAGTAAAATGCGGACGCAAAGGCGAAAAAATGGAAAAAGAAAAAAAGCAAAAATAATAATAAACCGAGGATCAGGGGTGTGTTGTGTGTGTGTGTGTGTGTGTGTATAGGGAGGAGTGAGAGGTATAGAAGGGTGTAGATGTATAGATTTTCTCGAGGGCAACTCAATCGTTCTCTTTATCTTTTCCCTCGTTTTAACTCTTTCACGCCACCTTACGAATTACTCTGTGGCTGTATCTTCATATATCCACTTATTCTTTTTTTTTTTTTTTTTTTCTCTATCCTACAGACCTTCTCAACTATCACTGACCATTTTACTTTTTCCCTTTTTTTTTTTTTGTCTCTGTTCATTTTTCAATGAAGCAAACAAGCCAAGTCCCACCACGTAATAACGTGTATACAAGAGTTAACTAAGCGACACTAAAATCGTCTGACCGTGTAAGTTCAATCTAGTGTTAGAACGCGAGCCAACGAACACCACATCATCAAATTATATATGTATACCTATATATTGCATCATGCACGGTCATCATCAGTTATATATATATATATATATATATATGCACGTGGTACTGTCTAACAATCTATCGGGGTATAGTAAAATGTGAATGCGGCTCAATGATTCATAATTCAATTTAATCGAGTGTAATCTTAGTGGCAACAGGGCCGGTCTAATAACTGCAATCTCCCAAAAATAATAATAAATAAATAAATAAATGAATAAAAATATAATGGAATAATAATAAATACGTGATTGAACATGAGAGAAATAAAAAAATATATATATATATATATATATAGTGAACGATGGAATGGGAATGGAAATGGAAATGTGAATAAAAACGTCGCGTTATTATGGGTTTATTGCAAAAGTTTCAAAGTATTTTTTTCAATCTGATAAACGGTCAATATAGTGAGTGAACACGTTGTTGATAGTACAATTAGCTGTGTAAAATCGCGAGTAGAAAAATAAAAAAATAAAAGAAAAAATGAATAAATAAATAAATAAATCAAATCAATAACCAAGTTAAAAATTATATTTAATTAATGTAATTCAAATTTTTTTTTTTTTTTCTTTATTTTTTTTTTCTCAATATTTTCATTTTTGTGTGTAGAAATGGAGTGAGATACAGTGATAATTTGATAAAATATTCAATGGAGAGATGGATAGAAAAAAAAAAATTATTTTTTCTTTTTTTTTTTCAACTGTCTCACTTATGAACAATTTCACATATTAATTATGATTTAACCGTTTAGTAATGAATTAATAATAATGATAATTTTTATTTTAGATATTAATGAGAATGAAGAATAGAATTAATTTTTTAAACTCATTCAAGTTAAAATTGTCTGGAAAAATTAAGTTTATACAGTAAAGGGAGGGAAAAAAAAAAAAAAAAAAAAAAAAAAAAAAAAAAAAAAAACTATAATTTTATTTCATTATAAATTTAAATAAATATTAAAGAGAATTGTGAAATTATTTGTATTTATGTGAGAAGAAATTAAATGAAATCAAGCAATGAACTGATATATTCATTGACTAATACGTTTTGCTCTCGGAAAGCTTGAGATTTATTCTTGGAATTGAGCCAAATGACAAATTCCATTTAATTGAGAAATTTTAACTAAACACATGGCAACACGAATAACATTTCAACTTATTATTTTAGAGAAATATCGTGTATAATAAACGTAATATATTCAACAATATTTAAATCAACATCTTGGATATTATTAATTAATGACAATACATTCATCAATCAACTCTACATTTATTTATTTAATATTCCTCATTATAATACAATGAAAATCTGAAAAAAAAAAAAAAAAAATTTAATATAAATAAAATTTTCATCTCTCTATTATTAACACTAGAATTTTTTTTTTCTTTTTTCTCATCCTTACAAATTTACTTTTCACCTTCGATTCGATTGTTTTTTCAGTTGGAATTTTTTTTTTTTTTTTTTTTTTTTTTTTTTTTTTTTTTTTTCGTTTGTATTTTCTCATTTCAAATAAATAACTGAAAACGAAATGACTAGAGCTATCACAAGTGTGATTTTATTCAGAGCAAGAATAAACGGAGGATAAAACTCTTGCTCTTCATCGCTCTCTCTCTCTCTCTCCCCTCCTCATTCTCATCTCTTTCAGTTTCCTATTCATTTTCTTTCCCTATCCTTCTTTGTTCTATTTTCTCATACACACACACACACACACACACACACACACACACACGTACATGAACTTATACCTTATTCTCACAATGTCTGTGGTATCCTGCATTTCTCAAAAGAAAGTTCTAACTTTACGTCCAACGTGGCACAATAAATCACCACGTCCATTTTCTACCTCATCCAATACTTTTAAATTTATCCAACAATTTTCTCATTTATAGATTCATCTGAACTTTCATCTTTTTGTTTTTTTTTTTTTATTAAATATAATTATAATTTACAATAGTCTCCGTGTGATTTATGTACAAATATAAGAAAAAAAAAAAAAAAAAAAAAAAAAATGAAACAAATTAATTAAAAAAATAAAATAAAAATATGACGATTTTTTATTAATACATAGAAAAATAATAATAATAATAATAATAAAATAACACAAAGCTATTTCAAGCCGTATATTTTTTCACTATATAATTTTCTCGCAAGAATTCTCCCTTATATTATAATAAAATTAATACCGACTCCATGAATTTTACCCATTTATACGCTCCGTTAAAGAAATTATCAAACAAATTATTAACGCTATTTTGATGAAAGAAATGTGTAACAACATATAGTATACCAATAAGGCGACAAGCTAATGACTGGAGTGAAGAAAGTGTTCAAGAGAGAGAGAGAGTACGCGAAAGAGAAAAAAAGGGGAAAATAAAAGCTCCAGCTCGTGTATATACAGTAATATCTTGTGGGTAGACAGTGACGCGCTGAGAGATGTAGTCACTCGAGAGTGTTTCACAGTGGGCAACACTGATAAGTACATACATACATACATACATACATACATATACATATATAAACGAAAGAAAAAAAAAATATATATATATATATAACATCTTTTCTATACACCCTATTTCCCAATCGTTTATACTCGTCACTTCACATCCTCAAAGTAAAACACGTATAATACTTATATATAAACACTTTATATATATAATTAAAAAAAAAAAACCCTCAGCTTATCATTGTATATACTGTGTAATATTATCACATATTGTCACCCAACCGCTAATATTTTATATATTCATAAACTTTTCAAGTGAATATATATTTCATCATTACAATCAATTAAATAATGAAATACATAATTTTTTAATTAATATTATAAAATATATATAATCTATTAATGGATATTTATTTATTATAATTATGTGAGTAATTTTTTAATACAGATTTCACAATTTATTTTAATAAAATTAAATTACATTATCTATATATATATATATATATAGATATGCGTGTTATGAATCGACAAAATGCAAATATTATTCCCATGAGAAATATATTATGTACTCATATAATATTATTATATTTATATATATATATATATATATGTATATATGTATGTATATTAGGTATTAGATGGTCTAGTAGATTTGTGAGTGCATGTGGTCTGTGTGTGAGTCTGAAAATTCAGTATTGCTTCATTGCATGAGAATTAGTGTAGCTGATATTTCAAGGATGTAGTATAGGATAATGTATATTTACTTTAACTGATGCTGACATACTGATATTGTATATATATATATGTGTGTGTGTGTGTGTGTGTGTGTGTGTGTGTACACATAGAGAGTATACGCATGAACGTGTGCTATCTCTGTTTTTATGTTATATACATGCTAGTGAAATTACTGTGAAATCACTTAACAAGTAGACACTGCATTTGAACTTGGATGTTGTATAAAATGTAATTGCATATACGTGGATGTAGATGTGTGTGTGTGTGTTTGTGTGTGTGTGTTGTTTAAGAGAAGTGATAAATTTAAGTGTGAAATCTTTGGAGTTTATAGTTTTGTTAAAAATTTTCTTGTTCTTTTATATTCATTTGTACCATCAACTTGATGAAATTTCACGTAAAATACATTGAACTTTAGTTTTATCAATTTTATTAATGTTACTAATTATACAATATTATGAAATGTTAATTTCAATTAGTTTCAAGGTAGAAAAATTATTCATATTGCAATTTATTATTGTTATTTTTTTTTTTTTAATATTTTTCTATATTTATTTATTATTATTTATTTATTTATTTATTTATTTATTTACTTATTCAAAAAATCTTATTAAATTACTTATAAATAATTGAATTTATAAATGATAAAATTTATAATTTATTGAATATATATTTTTTGTATTTTTAACTGTCATTTATGTAAACAAATTTTCACAAATGTAATTCTCAATTATTATGTGATTGAAAATTATTCATAAATATTCGTAACACATACGTAATTGAGATTATTAAATTTTTTTTTTTTTTTTTCATTTTTTTTTCTCCTCTGACATTATCACAGAGAAATAAAAATTTTATTAACAAAACTACACAGTAACTATAGACATTCACATATTATGATGATGTATTTATTACGAATTCATTCCCAGATGTGTGTAAGATCCAAAAAAAAAGAAAGAAAAGCGAGAGGTTTCGTTCGTAAAGACCAAATGGGGTTTTAGACACCCATTATATAAAAACAAAACCTACGTATCGTTAAAGTCTAGACTCTGTATACACATAGAAAATGTCTGATGTATCTAAACCGTCCTTTTTCACTCACACTCAAATGTTCATACACACACACACACACACATATATATATATATATACATACACTCAACCCACACAAATATTTTTCCTTTTCCTTTTATTTCTTTTATTTTTTGGTATTTTATCCTATCCATTTTTTATTTCACAACTGATGTCTACCTTTATGTTACGTTTCTTTTTTTTTTTTCTATTTAAATTTTTTTTGAAATAAATATATACATATATGTATGTATTTACATATGCAATTGTGAATTTACACTCGATCAGGCATGTATGAATTGATTTGCGCTTGCGGGCTTTTTTTTTTTTTTTTTTACATACATATAAGTATTAAGCGTTTTTCTCCCCCACAAACTCTTCCGATCGGTCGCTTTGAGAGAACCGAGTATCTAAAGTACCCCCTTAAAAAAGAACAAAAAAAAAAAAAGAAAAGATAAAAAAAGAAGGTAGAGAAAAAAATGGAAATAAGAAATAAATGAAAGGCGACTAACATTCAACATAACTGGCAATGCTTTTGTGTGTAATGGCCCATCAGTTTCTATTGTTAATTATCAATTCACCAAAGATAAAAAAAGAAAAAAAAAAAGATAATAAAGTAAAGAAAATAATAGGTCATTACGTGTAGCCAATCTCTCAGTTAATATTTTCTTTTGACAATATTCAAACACATTGTAATAATTGATTTATTTCAATCAAGTATTTATTCAAACGATATGAAATATTAATTTGCTAGTTAACGTGGTTGATAAATAATTATATGAATATAAAAAAGGGGAAATTTTCCTAGGAGTTTTTTTTATTTTTATTTATTTATTTTTTTTTTTTTCCTAATGTTATAATATTAAATATTGACATGTGTGCACATAGAATCGTAATGTTTTTATTGATATTACTATTTGTTTTTTTCTTTTTTTTTTTTTTGTCGATAAAAAAATAATAATAATAAAAAACATGTAATTGTTATTGTGTGTAATATTCATTATAGATAAAAAATAATGTGAACGGTAATAAAGATGAAAAGACAAATACAAAGATGATCCGAAACAGTGACAAAAAAAAAAAAAAAAAAAAAAAAAAAAAATGTGACATTAAATAATTCATTTTAAATTGTAACCTCGTACAACTTATAATCACAAATAATGGGTAGTCATCGCGATGGTGGTAGATTAATTAATTCACATGGTATACTTTAATTAAGCTAATGCATATTATACGTAATACGAGGAAATAATATCAATCTACTGTATTGACAAAGGAATGAATTTATTCAAGTAATAAATTATTCTTTGTACGAGGTTGAATATAATGGAACTAGATGTGTGAAAATAAATGAAATAACAAAAATTTAAAACATTTTTTTCTTTTTTTTTCTTTTTCGTTCACTATAAATTCATTAATTATTATTTTATTCCACACTTTGTTTTTTTCCTTTTTTTTTTTTCTCTTTTCTTCTTGAACACTTGATGTTTGATGTACTTCATATGCACAATAGCAAATTTTCAAGTACAACAATTGTTAAATGCTATACATAAATATTATTTACAAAATTTTATGACACTTTTTAAGTATACATTTTTTTCTTTTATTTAGTTTCATAATTAAGTTAAATAATACTGTCGAAAATGGATTTATAACATGTTTTTTTTTTTTTTTTTTTTTTTGTATTTTAAAAACATTAATACATGAATTATATCATGATTAATTTTATTATTAACATACATTATTATGATAAAAATTGATGATTTAAATATTTTTTATATGACAATGACATCCTAAATATGCATGTATATGTTGATAAAATTTAGTTATTATTTGTTTATTCATGTATTATGCTCTCCTTTTCGTTTTTTTTTTTGGTTATATGTTATTATTATTATTATTTCTTTTTTTACTTTCTATTATTTTGTTTGTGCACCATAATCAGCACCAATTAATTAACAGCGGTGTGCAAATTCTCTTATTAAATTTTTTTTTTTTTCGTTTGTCTCTAGATATCATCAATAACAATAAAATAAAATTAATAAATGAATTTATAATTTCTACATATATAATGATATATCACTTGGTTTCATAATATTGATGATGATTAAGATAATTTTCAGCACATTAATATTATATATTGGAAGTGAAATATTTTGATTTCTTATAAATCAAAATTATGAATTTTTCCATTTTTCATTTTATTATTATTATTATTATTTATTTTTTTTTTCTTTTTTTTTTTTATCGAGATTTTCAACTCAGTCATTTATTCATTTTTATTTGTGAAAATGACATTGGAAAAAAAAATAATGAATAAACAAAAATCTATCAAATTCATTTGCACATATTCAAAATATTTTTAATTCTAACAATATTGAACAGAATTTACATTGTGCAATAGTTTTTTTTTTTTTTTTTTTTTTTTTTCGTTTGTTTTGCAATATTTGGATAAATTATTACTTTTCTAATATGGAATACTGTGTGAATAGATGAGCACAACCATGACTATTTTCTCATATAAATCACTTAAATATTGATTTACTATCTATTTTGCGTATTCATTTGCACTTGCATGTTAGATTTTATTTTCATTATTAATTATATTTAAATTAATTAATTCAATTCAATTTACTGAGATAGATAAATTAATTCGTAATAAAATTATAATATTGATCAGTATTAATTTTTTATCAATTATTTGTGCGTTATTTTATTTGATGTCAATGATTTTATATAAATAAAATAATGAGAAAAAAATTTTTAAATATTGAGATCATAATTTGCTTTATGATATATCTATTCGTTGTATATAAACTACTGACATTTATTCAAATATTTATGTCATTTATAACTTTGTTTTTCTATAATTGTCAAATACAACAAAAATAACAGTGAGCAAATTGAAATTTTATACGAATAAATTATAGAAAATTTTTCTCATAACAAAATCTTAAACTTTGGCATGATATATAAACCTTAACTAAAATTAAACAACTCAACGTAACAATTGAGAAAACAATAATAATAAAATAAAAATACTGCCACTTTTTTTTTTTTTTTTTTTTTTTGTTCAAGTAGAACCCTTCAATCGCCATTTATCACAGAGCTTGATTATGAATTGTGAAGTATTTTTTGTGCAATACTTAATCAACAATTACAAATGTAAAATTAAATTATTTCCCTATAATTCAAGATGTTTCACTATTTAATTGCACAATATCAACAAAATGGAACATAATACTTTTTTTTTTTTCTTCTTCTTCTTAAATATGAAATAATGAAAAGGCCAATTCGTACGATTATTTTCATCAATTACGATAAAAAATTAATTATCCACATTTTTCAATGCTTATTCGTTTTTTTTTTTTTTTTTTTTAAATAATTTTTCAACATGACACTATGGGCTTATTTGATATCATTCATTATAACGCACACACATTAAAAATTGCCACTGTAAATAATAAAATAAAACAAATTATATTCAAAATTATTTGCCGCACTTATTTGTCACTATTAGAAACAACAAGAAAAATAATAATTCATACATTTGAGTACTCACATGCTGATATTACTATTACACATTAAAATTTTCTCTTCCTCGCACAATGAAAATCTTATTTATAATCCTATTGGTAATACCCGAATTATACGTGTAGAACGTAACCTACAATTATTATAGGAAGCAATACGTTTTTTTTTTTTTTTAAATTAGCAACACTCACAATTATTGTTGCTATTTCATCACACACCTACACACACACACACACACACACACACACACACACAAATTTGATCGTTTAAAAAAAAAATCATCGCTAATGTTGAATATGATCAAATTATTATTTCATTACTATTTTATTTTGAAATTATCAGTCGGACCGATGTGTTTATTTTTTTATTTAGAGACCATTCTCAGTTTCATGTTCACGCCAGGAATTTTGTGTACAAATATCATCACCTCGCCACCATTCATTAACGTCTTTATAATATTTTGGTGATCGATCATCATGTAACATTGCACAAACACGACACCAAAAATATGTATTTATAAATTCACCAGTTCCTTTCCATTTGAAATAAGAATTATATAAATCATCATCACGATCAAGACGATGTAAATATTCAGCAAGTTCACGTGGTGATTCGAATTCATCAACATGAATATATGAACGATACGGTGCACTTTTTGCATAATCTGTTGGATGAGCACCCATAACAATAGGCAACACATTATGTCTTTAAACAAAATAAAATAATAATAATAAATAATTATGTATTAAATAATTTATTAAATATTAATTAATGATTATTTAGAAATATCAAATTAAACTTACCCAAGACCATTGACGAAAAATTTTTCTGTTATATAATCACGACAATTTGAATTTTCAAATGCAAGATAAAATTTATAATCAGCATCCAACATTTCAAAACATGTTTGGGCTTGTGAACGTGGACAACGCAATGTACCACATGCACCATAGATATCAACATCAATATATTTTGATAATTCCTTAACATATTGCATTCGATTGTTGCGTGGATGACAATTTGACACAAACCACGCGACTTTTTTCGTTTTATTTACAGCGTAATTGAATGATTGTGATATTTGTGTTACACGTGAATCATAATATTGCCATCGTTCGTATGGTGCAACAATATCACTGTCCGTACGATAAGTTGCAGTCCAATTTACCACAGCATTTTTAACTGTCTGAGTGTGATATGGACACTCAAGAAAATACAGTAACCATATCTGAAAATATTTAATTTCATCCCAATCATTTTCATGATACAAATAAAATTTTTTTTTTTTTTCAAATAAATAAATAACATGACTTTTATTATTAATATTTTGTACATTATTTACATATGGAAATTCAATACTTTGATATCATTGTATGATAAAATGAATAAAAAAAAAAAAAAAACGAAAATTAATTCCCAATTGATACATAAATTCATTGATAAGAATTAAATACCTGATTAGGTGGTCGTCGACCCAAATGCGACACATAATCTTTGAATAATATTAAATCCGCGGATTCTGGGTTATCACGTGTTATAACACACGTATTAACAGGACAACCAAGCCACAAAAATAAATCATTGCCAGTTTTTGTCTCACTCATACCATGTGGCACCATAATTCTCTTTGGCTTACGTTCTAAACTTGTTCTATTATAATCAGGTGGTACAAACATCAACTGAAAAAATTAATTAAATTATATATTACGTATTTTATTGTTCAATAAATAAATAAAAAAATTGATCAATAAATAAAATTGACAATTTTTTATATATATATAAAAATATACCTGATTCGTTATACGATCACCATGTGGATCTTCATCTGGCCAAAGTCTCGCTACTCTCCTACCACTTCGTTTAGATTTAACAGCTGGAATAGGTCGTCTTATACCACCATGCATGTACCATGGTCTCTTTGATGGATCAAAAAAATTATCTGGGATACTCTCGTCTGCACTTGTTATTCCCGTGATATTTAATGGCTACAATAAGTAAAATTAATATTATTCGTAATGGAATATTTATATTATTCAATATTTAATATTTAAATCACTGATGTAACTCTTCATATTTACAAATTTAAACTATGTGCAATTAAAAAACAGTAATTGTGTTGTAATAATTAATAATAATGTGTTTTATAAGAGCAATTTATTTATTAACACTGACATTTATTTAAGAAAAAAAATAATAATAAATAAATAAATAAATAAATAAATAATTTTATTTTTATGTCATTCGTTATTTATTTTTTATTGTTTATTTTTATTTCTTCCACTTCTTCTTTATATTCAAGAACATCACAATGATGACCTTGTCAACGAAATCACTTTCTTATCAAGACGATAATTTGCGATCACACACACACACACACACACACGCGTTATGAACAATCAATTATCGCTCCTTCACATTTATAACGCAATAGGTACTAAAGTTTATAGTATTAACCTTCACTGCTACTGTCTCATGTTGTTTTTATTTTCTTCTCATTTTTTCATCCACATTCAATCATATTCTATGTAAAATTCATTTAAATTTCTCTTATAAATGAAGAAAAAAAAAAGTATATCTATATGTACAAAGCAAGAATTGATCCATAAAATCAAAGTGCAAATAAAATACAATTAAATGTTGAAAAAATGTTGAAATTTATTATAACTATATCATGACTATTAGAAAACACACGGTCCTAATCCTTTTTTTTTTTTTTTTTGTATTTTTACCTCGAGCAATCCTCGAGTTGTCGATTTATCTGGTAGAATGGATTTGATTTGTGGTGTCAGTGTTAACATCCACCTCGATTTTGGGATCAACAATTTTCTCATCTACGAGTTGAAATGTTTTTTTTTTTGTTTTTTTTTGTTTGGTTCAGTTTGGTTTGATTTGCCGATTGGGAAATAAGAAATATTCAAAAATAGAAAATATTCATGAGTAAATTTAGTGGATATCTAAAGAATTTCATCTTCTTTTTATTATTATTAAATTATAATTAATTATATAGTGTATTTTACCTTGTTATTTATATCCGATACTAATCTTTGTGTTTGTAATTGACCACTGTCACCTCCAATCACATGCCAAAGTTCTCGTTGACGAACATTCATTACCACCAGTATCATTCCAGTTGCACAAAACATATATATGAAACATCTTTTAACTGATAATCGAGGCAAGCCCATGCCGTGTCAGGTGACACAATTTTTTAATCGATTTCCGAAGAAACAATAATTAATTCGGTATTATATATATATATTTATTGATGTTGAATGAAAAAGCCTTTATTCTTCTTTCAATGTTCATCCACAATTGTAAATAGTAATTTTTTCCCTTTCGTCTTTGATCAAGCTCACGTAGGAATATTATTCAGCTCAGTATTTACACCAACATCAGTTTACTTGAACAGTAAAAAATTTTAAATTATATAATTTACATATAAAATTTAACATTCAATATTTGTCATACATAATTTATAAATATTTTTAATCAGGTTAAATAAATAAAAAATAAAAAAATGTATATATAGCAAATATTTCCTATACGGAAATTTGTTGTGTCACATACATAAATAAATAACAAATTGTCATGTCATATAATAAAAAATTTTAAAAAAATTATATATTTTTTCAATTTTTTTTTCTGGAAATTAAATTTTTTATAAATAAAAAAAATATATATATCAATGAATCTGTAAATGTAATTTTATAAATAGGAATGATGAGAAATATCTCATGTAATTGAACATGACAAAATACAAAACATACACAACTAAAATAATAATAAATAAATATAAGTGAATACAATAAGCGAGATAATCAATCGAATTCACCTGTTCACAATACAGGTCTATACATTTAACTAGTCACCATTGTAATTTTATCTTATCGTACCTACTGTTGATTGACGGAAGAGAAAGAGACGGTAAATATGAATTGTATATATGAATGTGGTTACCCGGAAAAAATTCAATGCTATTTTATTACGTGCCTATGTATGCACATTAATTTACACCAAACAATCCATTGACACATATAGATTGTAAATTATAATTTATATTCAACATTTATTTAACTTTATTTTTCCTTTTTTTTTTCATTTTTTTTTAACACGAATACAAAAATAAAATATCAGTTGTATGTAGTATTAATTTTATGGGCAACTAAAAATTTTTCTCAAATAATACAAATTTTTGCATATTAATCCAAATATAATTGGAATAATTTCAAAATACAACTAAAATATAATTGAAAAGTATTTAATAAATGAAAATAATAATAATTGCCCAAGACACTTTTTTAACTCGTTCACTTTTATAATTAATTCTTATTAATTTTATATGAGACAAAGGAAAAAAAAAAACAAAAAAAAAAACAAACAAAAAAAAAAAGAAAACAATACAAAGCAAACCAAGTCCATGAGGTCAATTGTTTATAAATATTCAATATCGTGTTAATATTCGCATGAAATTGCATTTTAAAATCGAATTTATATCGTGAAATTGAAAAATATATATTTATAGAATTATTAATTTATTTTGCCGTTGTTATCGTATCAACCAAAAAAGAAAAAAAAAATTATATAAATATAATTATAAATAAAACAAAAAAGTTATAGACACAGAAATATTGGTTTTTGTTATCATAGTTATGTACATTTATTCATGCATTTGAAAAAAAAAAAAAAAATTAAAAATTGAAAAAAAAAAAAAATATTGAAACAAATAAACTGATAAACAATGCGGATTATTATTATTCACTTATGACTTATCAAAAAATACATGAAAAAATATCCTTGAAATAATAGAACTATTTTTCACACTATTGATATAAAATATTTTGTTATACTTAATAAAAATAGATACAGAAAATGAAATAATAAAATTTATCGGAAAAATAGACTGTGATGATAAATATACACACCCACATTGTGAATATAAATAATCGAAATAATATACAGAATTGAATTGAACAAAAAAAAATTATCAATATTCCTATTTTATTTCACTATTATCAATGTGATTTTATCTATAAAATTCAAACATTATAATTGACTAAATATACAACATGAAATATTTAAATAATACATGAAAAAATATCTAAATTATTATCATAATCAATATAACTAACTATATATATTACCATAGCAGTGATTGACAAAGATATACATCTCCATAAATTTATTTTTCTTTATCTCTATCTTCATGCTATTCTCAATTATGATTTATCATTACCTGTATTAATATTCACATATTCCCTTGAAAAATGAAATAATATATATAATTCACAAATAAATATTTCTATAAATTCTTAATAAACTTTATGATTATTCTACATATATATATTGATACAATTATTTTTGATTTATCAATGAATTAACAAATCTATACAATTATAACTTTGTCAACAATGAATTTTTTAAAACGTCTCCTTTTAACCACCAGGCACAAACAACTTCAGTCACATGACACAAACGCGATTACGCGCACTTCATCAATTCCTCATGCTTCAAGCATAATTATATCCAACAGGCTCATATTTATTCTTTCTTCTGCTTACTTTATTTTATAATTCTGTGATGTTGAAACCAAATCGTACTGTCAGTCCAGCCCAGCCCAGCCCCTTCTCCACACAGCGCCGCGCAACACACACAACTTTCCACTAACACTCTTTCCCTCACTTTCGCATTTACTATCACTATACGCATCTACGATTCACTGTTCCTTGTTACTACTACACCACTACCTAGTACAAATATATTATGTATATATAAATTTTCAGCCCCTCCCTCTTTGATATTTACAGGAGAATTTTTTTTTTTTTTTTTTTTTTTTCCACCTCCGGCTACTACCGTCAACCGATGAAAATCCATAAGCCATGCGCTTGCGCCTTTGCCTAATCATCTATATTTTTTTTGTTTGTGTGAGGGTGCATATCCGCATGTAAATACCCATACGTATGTTTATTTTTTTATAAGGATAAAATGAATTCATATCCGTTTTACACTCTCAATTAATGTCGTATTTTTATTGAAAACATTCAAAAACTTTTCAATATCACATTTATATTTATCCTCTGAATAATTATTTAAAGTTGCATTTTGGTTTTTTTTTTTTTTTTTAGATCTGTTGAAATTAATGTGAATTGAACAATGAGTTTGGAAATTTTATATGTATCGATATTTTTTCAACGTTAATTTATTGATGGAATAAATGAATTTGATAAAAGTGTTGTTGAATATTTTTGAATTTAGTGTGTGTTCTATGAAATTTTCAATTTATTCACATGCGATGCAAGAAAATAGGATATAATTGTAGGATTATTATTGATTCAGGAAGTTATTCGAAAAAATTATGTATCACACATTTGTGATTCAGATTTAAATAAAATATATTTGACAAACTATGTGGGCGCTTCAATTTTTTTTTTTTATTTTTTTCCGCTTCTATTTTCAATTATATTGCACATGCGCAATTTTTAAAAATTTCGCGGTTAAGAGATTTCATTTAATTGTTGATTTTAACGTATGAATCAGCCAAGCGCTGATATCGTTAGATTATTCTTTGAGGTTATGAATTACCTCTACTTTTTAATGATATATACATATACTAACCCAAAATGGCAACATCCACGAGTATGGATTGCGGTGATATTTTGGAATTTCAGGTATTTATAACAAAAAATATATGTAATTAATTTGAATATTATCTTTATTTTAAAGGAATTTTCCTGGTATGTATAAAATCAAAAGAAAAAAAGGACATTATTGTGACAATATGAAATAATTGATCCAAATATTTTGTACTCAATTTCTTCTTTCAATTATAATTTTTATCTGTACTTGAATAAATAACTAAATAAATAAATAAATAAATATTATGAAGAATGTAATTAATATTTTCAGGAAACTTTACAAAAAATGAGACAAGTGGATGATAAAATAATCTATTTATTGAATACAACAATTCCCACTGAATCATTCAAGGGTCAAGTAGATACTTCCAGTAATTGCAAGGATTTATTCCAACGAATTCAATCAGGCCACGCGCAACGTGAAGTTTTTATTAAAAAATGTTTGAATACAACCCGAGATCGTGTAAAAAAATTAAACAAAGATAAAAATAATAATCCCGATGACGTTACAGTGCGAAAAGCACTGAGAAATGAACAGACAAACATGAGATTACTAGAATCGGAATTGGGTGTCGAAGAAATAGTCAAAACTCGTACAATTCAAATTTATAATGCAAAGTGTCGTGGCTTTTATAAACCGAATTGACGAAAAAAATATTATGTCAGCGTAAAATGATGTTTTCCTATTGTAGCTGAAAAATTTAATAATAGAATGGATAATGTAAAAAAAAAAAAGAACAATGAAAATCACGTGAAATACTGAAAATAACTTTTTATATAAAAATCTTACAGACTCTACCAAGTTTTCGCATAGTATCGAAATCGGAAAAAATGCAATAGGTAATTTTTTTTTTTTTTCTTTATTAATGAAAACCATATGTTGTAAATATATAAATGTTGGAAGAAAAATAATAATATGATTGTTATATTTACAGCAATGAATAAAAAGTATTTTTAGTTATTTTACTTAAATCAATATAGAATTTTATATTTCTAGCACATTATTCATACCGTTATATGTGGAAAAAAATATATATATATCACTATAATTGTCAATATCATTTACGAAAATTCTACTGAAAAATATATTGTTTTATTTCTTTGATGCTTCTGCCTCCAATGCTGCTTTATATTCAGCAGTCATTGAACGTCGATAGTTCTCGTGCTCCGTTTCCGTATCTTTTATTACCCCTTTCACCCGAAACTTTGATGATATTATAATCCCAGCACATCCCATTAAAGCAAATACTATCATATAATTAGCGAGGCGTACACGTACACGACTCATAGTTCTCTGCATTAAGTCAAAACTGTAATATACATAATTTAACAAAAATTATGTTTTGACTTTTCACTGTAAATTTATCAATTGAATTACTCACGAAATTTTTGGAGGTATTGATTCTTCATTTGGATAATTCTTCATCCAAACTAAAAAATATTTTTCCCATTTTGACGGAGAGTATCCAGGATCTGTAATTGATTATTGATGACACATACATTTACATTAATTTAATTAAGATATATCTACCAATTCCCATAATATACCTATATTGAGAACGTATGATTGTTAATAAAAATTATGATATATAGTTATATAAATACTCATGTGTTTTTGTGATCCTCCATTGACTGCTGATGATGTGGTAATAGGTTTTTCATCTCGTAAAATTCTATTTGTTTTAATGCCTCTTATAATTTGCATGACACAACTGCGTGACGTTTGAATAATATCAAACATATCTCTGAAATAACAAACATTTTTTTTTCATTTATGCATTTTATATTATAAAAAATGAAAATATCTGTATTATTTTAGTATAAACAAATCTATGGATATGAAAAATATTTATGTACATAATTATTGTTTGATTTTAAATTTAATAATTACAGAATAATTAGCAGTTGATTATGAGGTTATGAAAAATAAAAAAAATTCATATTAATAATTATTCAGTGAAAATGATCAATTAGATGAGAAAATTTTTTTTTTAATACATTTGAAAATTGAACCCCCATTTTTATAAATCAATCATTTATATATATATTTGTAAATAATTTGATTCATGAGAAGTTTTTTTTTTCCTATGTTTATTAAATACTTCAAAGATAAAAACAAACTGATATCAAAGAATAATAAATCTCAATCAAAATTCAATGAATTCAAATAAAATATTTTGAAATAACATACAATCACAATATATATTCAGAGGTCAGTAAAATATAATCTTTGTCAGACATACGCACATAAAAATATTGCTAACAACACTGTGAAAGAAGAGACGAACGGTGATATATATACATGTGCGACTAAACTTCACATGACCGGCCACTTTGAAATTCGAACCCTGCACATACAATAATCATACAATTGTAATAAAATAATTATCACACTAATAACATAATTTCAAATCAAAATTACTACTGTTACAATAATTAATTTTATACATTTATAAATATTTTGATTTAATTTAAATCTTAGAAGAATCACTTATAATATAAGAAAAAATTACCCAAATATTTTTTTTTATTATTATTTATCGATAAATGAAAAACATGTCAAGTACATATTATGTTCAAGTACAAATATAATATATATATAAGTCTATCTAAATTTCCAAATTCAATTTAATTTCTTTATCTTCAAATTGACACTTGAAATGATTACTAACAAACTGGAACCAACTTCAGATAAGTGACGATAATATTATCGGATATACTTCTTCATTGTTATCATTTTTTTCAAATTATTATTATAATTATTATTAATAAAAATTCAATAGATTCTTTCTAATATGTATAATGTAAACAAAGAAAAAAAAATTGTACCCTAAATATTTACGTCCCTGAGTACTGGTTTTTTTTTCATATTTTGGTGGGGAGTTAATACGAAACGAGGAGAACGTGATTTGGACCACGTCGCTGCTACCGTCTTTTTTTTGTCCATCCAAGATTAAGAGTGACATGACACAAACCATTAATCTCTTCCTGAATAAATAATGTATACCCAGTTACTTTACAAGGGCATATATATTCTTAATACATATACACTGTAGATTCATTTATTTTCATACATGCACGTAAAGTATGTCATCTAAGTCTCATTATATAGATAAATTATCAATATTTTTATTATCTATTAAAAGATATTTCGACATATAGGGCACGTCGATTTTTGACTTGTACTGAACCACTTGTACTGAAAAATTAGAGAAAAAAAAAAAAAAAGAGAGAAGAAGATAAATATTCGAAATTATGAAAATTTTTAAAAATAAATTTAATATGAATTATTAATATATCCAATACTCACTAAACAAGGAGCATGAAACTTTTTTCGACACGTATGACATGAGAGTTTTGGTATTTGTGAAGTGTTGATGTGAAATATACTGAAACAAATATAGCATTCCTCGACACCGGAAAACTTTTTGTCCAAATTTTTTTTCCACATCATTAAAGCATCCCAAATTGAGCCATTCTATAAATTCAAAATAAAAATATAATGGTTTTTTTTTTTTTTTTTTTTTTTTTTTATTTAATTTATAGAAATATATAAAATTTATTTGAAACAAAAAAAAAAAGAATTATTTTATATTACCTGATGAGTAAGAAATATTGAAAGTTGCATATGACAATTTCTACGAATAGCAGCACTTCCTGCGTGCTGACCAGGCTCCACGACTACGGGTCCAAGAGGATAATTAATTGGCAATATCATATTTAATTCGAGTTTTGTATCATCCATTTCATAAGTTGCAGCAATTTCTCTAACAGTAGGATGAACTTTTATCTGAAAAATAAATAAATATTGTAATTATATAATTGAAATATAAGTAGAAGAAGAGAAAAAAATATGTACATATATAATAATAATTATGATAATTCGTATTTAAATGCAAAGTGTCGTATTAGAAGTTTTTATACCTGAAGATTTTCAACGTCGACCAATTTTTTATTCATTAGTTCCTCTTGACATAATATTGGACTAACATACACTGTCGTAATTCTTTCAACAGCATTACCAACACGACTTTCTATGGTGCTCCACCATTGTCTCACCAGTACAGGTAAGTGTCTTAAACAATTTCCGTATACCCCACAAACAATATGATCTAATTTCCATTCAGACAAACTGTCGCCAAAATTTAGAATCGGCAATTTTCTGAATAATTCCATCAAATGCGTCGGTGCTATACGAGTTTTTGTATCCTGAAGTATCTCACCAGGTAACAATCGAAATATATTACTCATTAAAGATGAGAAAAATTTTTCCCTAAAGGTAAATTATCAATTAATAATAGAATCATTAATTATTTGACGATTCCAAAAAAAAAAAAAAAAAAAAAAAAAAATAGTAATAATTTATAATTTATTGAAACTTACTTGAGAATTTCGCCGTATTGATATCGCAAATCAGCGTGAGCATGAGCGCACATATTTAATATATTAGACCACGTTAGTAAATATGCAAATCCATATGAATAACAATCTGTATATGGTTGAATAATGCAACTGACATCATCACACAATTTAAAATCCATCAACATTTTGTCAACAACTCTTTGAACATCCGATAAAACACTTTCGAATTTATAAATATTCAATGATTTGACATCAAAATTATCCTGTTCAATTGTATTTTTATCCTGCTCAACCAATCGTGGTACCAAATGATTCAAGGAATAATAAGCAGCCAATTGCAAACTCGGTATATATGATGGAATTAATTTAAATGAAAATTTCATCAATTGTTCTGAAGTAATTGTTAGTGTTGAATAGCCACTGTATGATTGGAAAAATGTATTGCCATCAATTAATTTTACAGCATCACCCAAATATTGTAGAATAAGAATTGGTGTTAAATAATCATTATTTTCATTGTATAAATTTGCATAATACATCCAAATATTTATCATTTGCCGATTAGCATCATCAGAAAATACATTTTGCCATTCATCTAATAATTTGGTCGCTAATTCTTCAGTCAATTTTTCTTCACGCTCATTAATTACTGATTGAACAGAACAAAATAATTGACTAATAGCCACTATCAAACATTGTACTTTCAAATCATGATGATGATGCTTGGATTTATCCAAAGATAGTTCCCACGATGCTAAAAATATCATCACAGCTTCCCACACTCCACTCGACATTTCAGTTGGCACAGTATTAACAAACTTTGTACATAATCGCATGACCTCTAGAGGTAAACAATAATTTGACCAGTCAACATTTCCAATGTCGCAATTGAAGAGCAAAAATTCTCGATTAATTTCATGGCGATTAATCATTTTTTTAAATATATCTGCACATAATGAATAATTTGTAACATCATCCAAAAGATTCCTCGCCAACACTACGGCATTCATGTGATCCACTAAAGTTAGAGAGGTATTTTCAGCATGTAAATATTTCTTTAAGATCTCACAACCTTGCTCATGGACTTCTAATAAATGCTCATCATTGCCATGAAAGTATCTCAAAAATTCAGCAAAAATACTTCCAAATTCCATCCAATAATTTTTGATATCTTGTGAATCAGATACAATTTTTTCCCAAATACATGTTGGAAGAGATTCTCGGAGTTTTTTACATTCATTTTTGAGTAATTTTGATTTTTTATTAATACTATCATAGTTATTTGTTGATTTATAATGTTTACAGTATATTGTGGTAATACTCGTTATTAATAAAATACCATTTAAAACCTGTGAAAAATTGGACAAACTCTCACTTGTATCTGATTCAATTTCATTCTTCATATCATCATTACTTAATTTCGATATTAATTTATTCATCAGTTGTCCATTAAACAATGCCCATAGTAAACAATGTCCCGCTCTATTTGGTAATTTTTCACTTTCTGATACGATAAATATCGGTGGACAATCCAAAGGTATACTACGTATTGGATTTACCAAATGAAAATTACCAGAAATAATTTCAGCGTGTAAAACAATATTGGAAAATTGTGGTATCCATATGTCAAATACATCTCTTTCTTCGTAATTTAATTTAACAATCATACTCAATGCATTGTAATAATTGAAATTATTTAAAGCTTGAACGAAATTCAATGCAATATCTACTATTTCATCAATATTCGTGTCATTAGATTGATAAATTTTATCATATATTATTTTCATATAATCTTTTAGTATTTCAAACAATTTTTCATGTGAAAGTTTATTACAAATCATGGTAAAACCATTTGTCCAATGATTTCTCATTGATTCTTTCATTGTAATTGATAATTTATCTTGTACATCCATTTCAAATAGTGTCTTTAACATTTCTAATGATCCATTTGTTAATTTTTCATAGCTCCAAGTTAGTTTCAACAAACGTGACGTTAATTCAATGATACGCTCTACTGAAGTTGGATCGTTCTTCTTCAAGTATTCACATAAAATTGTTGCAACATTATTAATCGCATTTTCATTCACACTGAGTTGACCATCAATAGATTCAAATGCCATCAGCAATAGATGTTCATCTGTCTCATCTTGTTTATCATGAATCACGAGTTTTTTCACTACTTCCTGTAAATATTCAGCTACATAATTGTTTTCACACCACATTCTAATTAATCGATCATTTCTATTTTTTTCAGTTAATACACAAATTATAAAATTATTCAATATACTTTTATCATTAAATTGCATTATTGAATTTATTACACTGTTTTTTTCTTCATCATTCATATATTTAATGAATGTAAAAATAAATTGTATTACATCCATTGTTTCAATATCTTTGTTTAACAGCCAATTTTTTAAATTATCATTGTAAAATTCTAATAAATTCTCATCATTTCTATATGATTTTATTATCTCGGTAAATAATGTTTTACTCTCGAAATTTTTTATAATCCGATTTAGATGTACAATCAAACTTGTTGGTGGTACTGGGCGATAATTTTTTAGATATCCAATGCACAAATTTCTGACAAATTGATTGAGTTCATTGAAAAATATTTCATCTTCGAAAGTAGAAGTAGTATTTATTTTCTCTAATTGTTGCCGCTGTTCTTCACGTTTTTTTTCCAAATCAATTGCATCGACAAATGTCACAGATACATTTCTAGTCGTTGCATTATCTTCATTTTTTAAGCTAATTAAAAATTTCAATTGAGCATCATAAAAATTGGCAATTGTAAATCGATCAAATTCATTATTTGAATTATCAATTAAACGTTGGAATAATAATTCAAGTTCACTCCAGAATTTTGATATCAACAAGGAATATGATTTATCATCGCGATCGCGATTTTTACTCCAATGATGAAGTAATTCAGCCACTTCATTGAATAATATTATCTTAAATGGTGAAAATTCTTTGATACAAGACTTAATAACTGGAATCAATTGATCTCGGATTAATTGTTCACACAATTCAATATCATTACTATTTAAAAGAATTGTATACCGAAAACATTCAGTGAATGCTTTTGTTATTGCCAACATTTCTGATCGACTGATTTGTGCGGTTTTAGTATCAAAACCGCCACGCATATTTGCGAAAAAATTAATAAATAACTTTTTTTTATTATCGATATTGAATTTTGGAAATTGACTGATAAATGGTAATAAACTTGGATAAATAACACTTGCACATCCTTGACCACCACTACGCAATACTCGCCATAATTTTGGTAATGCAAGTTTTTCAATATTTATTACATTATACCAATCGTCAATTTTATCAATTGCAACAAGCATGCATTCCCACACAGCTGACAATGTTCCAGGTTCACTTTCATCAAGACTGTTCATAATCGCGGTAATTGTACGTTTTCTCTCATTGTGAAGTAAATATTTTACATTAGTTATAATTGCGGTCAAGACATTGTAAAATGCTGATTTGATGGATGTCGATTCGTATTTTGAAAGTTCCCAAAATTTATTATTACTCACAATTTTATGATGAATTGAAATTGTTTCTTCAACATGTTCCAATGATACTTTGTTGAAATAATAGCAGTAACCTTGTAAATTACAAACTAATAATCGTTGATATTTATTTTCAAGTTCTTCGGATGTCAAATTACTTGTTTTATTTGTATTTATTGATTGTGGTGTTTCAACTATAATATTATTTGAAATATATGAAAGAATTTCTTCTTGACAATGAACAATTGCATCAACAGATTTCTTCTGTGGAAATGTTTCTTCAAACGAATTCGTGGCGGCCGATGCAGCCGGTGGATATGTATCAAATTGTGATGTAAACCATGGACCGGCTAATTGTTTTAAATACTGTGCAATACCGCGGCCAACACGTTTTACCAGTGCGGCATGAGCTAATTGTGCTGCTTCTCTAACTCGGTGTTCTATATCACAAACCAATGTGTGATAAAATCGTGGCCAAAATGATACAACAGCTTCCACTGTTGACAGTGGCGATTCTTTGCACATATTAGCAAACTCTTGTAGTGCCTGTAAGTAAAATAAACTGAATACATTTAAATTCAAACAATAATTATATTGTATATATAAAATAATAATACAATTATTACCAACCTTAAATTTCGTGGTAGCATCTTTTTTGTTCATTTTCTTCAAGACTAATTGAAAATGAGGATCTATTGAATTTATTTCCAAATCATTTATTGTCGTTATTGATAAACCAGGTAATACAGGTACATATCCACCGTCCTTTACAGCTGAAAATCCAATGAAATTAGGTATCGCTGTCCCAAGTAATTCAGCACTACGTCCACTACTTGATGGCTAGAAATTTCATACAAACACAAATCTTAATAATCAAAAAGTATTTCATATTATTATGCGATTCAATAATAAATAGTTTGCTTATATCATTGAAAAAAAAGAATAATAATAATAATAAATAAATTATATACAATGTAATCATAACCTTTGCATTATTTTTAGTCCGTTGAGCTTTATTTTTTCCCATATTGATTAACAATAATAATTAATAACACTGTGTCAATACAGTAATTTTCATTTATAACTTGAATTCAATATTACGTGTGTAAACACAGCTTATATGGTATACGTGTTACAAATCAACATAAATGTGTTTTCAATATTATATTTAAAAATAATGATATCAAAAGTGATTAAATTTTTCTGCGTGAAAATTTTGTCATATTTACATCAAACGACAAAAAGTAATAATGATCTAAAATTCAACTCGAGTTATGATGCGCAGTGGTGGCGCGCGCTTGAATTTAAATGAACCAATGAGATGGCAGCGTCAATGATTGTGTGGTATATATTAAATCCAACATGTCCGAATGCTTGATGCGGAAGGACTTGCATCAATCAGGAACTCATCATTTTACGTTTTTATTGTTAATCTCTTTTTTTTCCTCAAAATTTAATAATAATGGATATAAATGATAGTGTCAATAATTCTGAATATATCATTGGCAATGATCAATTAGTTGTTGAACAAATTACACCAGCTGATTGTCCACTGGAGACAAACATCAATCTTTCCACAAACAACATTACGAGCACAACCGAGGTACTGTAATTATTAACTCATACTGTATTATAATTATGACTAAATATTAGAAAATAAGGAAAATACATAAATGTGACAATTACTCATGATTAAATTGAAAATAATCTAAAATTTATTTGCCTATTAATTTTCTACGTAGAAACAAATTCCCGCCTTTTCCAACCCTTCATAGTTTCCCTAAATGAATTTCAACTCCATTTCATTACCTATAAGTCAGCTATCATCATTAATAATCAAATTATATTCTATTCTATATCTGCTGGTATCTTCAAATGCAATGATTAAATATTGAACAACTGCCATACTCACATTTATGCAAGTGTTATATTCAACTTGTCTATTGTGCCGCTATATCAACCAATCATAATTTTTTTGTTTCAGAAAAATTTATTTATCGTGTCCCCAGATATCGACAAATCCTATGATCTAAAACCATGTTTCGTTGAACTAACCCGATGTGATAATATATGGAAGACATTGCAATTAATACGTGATTTACAGGAAGATGTAACTTCCGAATGTAGTGAAAATAGTAATGATACGGAAGAACATGATGATGATGAACCCACATTATCCATTAATGATAATGAATCGTATTCCTCGTCAACACAAGCTAGTAACACAACGGCACCATATATAAAATATCAACCAGTACTAAATAACGGTAATTCAGCATTAAATTTTCAATTTTCGGTGAAAAGTACTCGCGTTCTTTATCAATGTCATGAATGTGGTAAACAGTATAGCCATCGTTCAACATTGAGGGAACATTCCGAGAGAATTCATAATATTATACTACCAATAATTCGTAAAAGACCTGAAAATACAACTAATGATGGTAAAAATGTTCAATTAAAAGTTGCAAATGATATTCAGGAGAGCAATGACATCAATAGAGATAAAATTTCATCAGTGTCAATTGAAAGCCATGAAAATTCTACTAATAATTTGAAAGAGGGTGGTGCATTACTGGGTAATTCATTTGACACACATTCGTCAGAACAAGCACGTTTCATAATTGAGAATAAAATTTACATATGTCATTATTGCAACCGACAATACAAAGATAAATATTACTTCAATTATCATTTGAAACATTCTCACGGTTCATCAATAATAGGGATACGATCTTATAATAAACGTGCAGATAATAATGACACAGTTGACACAAATCAGTCACGTTCATCGGGAAGCAAACAAAAAAATCGTCGACCCCAACAAAATGATCAATCAGGAAATTTAAGTGTGCACCGATGTAATACATGTGGAAAACATTTTTACGATAAAGCTAGATTGGGTGATCATCAACGGAAAGTACACGGTATATATGCAACAAAAAAAATGCAACGAAATCGAATAAATAATCGGTGTCAATCGGGCGATTCGAATACAAATAAAAACAATATATTATCAAATATTAATGGATTTTATCATGAAAAAGAAGATCGTACAATTTATCCATGTCAATTTTGCACGAAATGTTATAACGATCGACAATCTTGGAAAACACATCTCAAAAGAATTCACGATATTAAGTTTGCAAGGTTTACTAAATCATCATTATCAAAAGGTTCAAAGATATGTCAAGTGTGTGAAAAACAGTATTCATCTAAACGCAGCTTGATAGCACATCTTTTTACCGTGCATGGTCAACGACTTCAGCATGAGTGTGATATTTGTGGACTACGATTCCAAGATAGTGATAGTTTCATTCAACACACATTTGAAATGCATAAAATAATGTATATCCAACGCATTTTTCGACGTGCAAAAGATAAGCCACATAAATGTCCAGTGTGCTCTACTCATTATGGATTGAAAAAAAATCTTGACCTACATTTAATAGAAGCACATGGTGCAAAAAATTTAGAGAAATTGAAAACTGTAGAAACATCATCGAGTCGTATTAAAACAACAGCTATTAGACGGCCCACTGTATTACCATCAAAAACACTTAGAAAAGGTTTGAGAGAAAAAATGCGAATTAATTACAATGAAGCGGGTGAATCACGCTCGATCGAACAAATTTTATTGAGTGAAACAGCGGGCAATAATAAAAATATTGATACATTAGAAAAAGCCGATAATGCAAATAGTATTATATGCTTTTTGTGTCAGAGGCGATGCACACAAATTCGCCGGCATTTCATAGAATATCATAAAATTCGTCATCCTGAATCTTTAATTGCCCAATGCAAACCATCAACCTCCATAGTTGATAGTGATAATGTCACGAGTGGAGCTATATCGAAAAATACGAAAAAAAGTGAAACAGAAAAATCAAATAGTGTAATAAATAGTCCTCGTCAGTATCGGAATATTGATCCTAATCGTTTGTTTACGCGTACAATATCTAAAAATGGACGGAAAATTTATAAATGTAAAATTTGTCCAAACTATTCTAGTGAACAATATGAAACATTAAGAAAACACGAAAACCAACATAGACGACAGGGAGGAACTCCAGTACGATCAACTAGAGGAGTTGATCTAAACAAACAAACGTATGATAGTAAAAAACGTAAAAGCACTTCAACTGACAATCGTGATGCACAACGTCAACGTTTGTCAAGTACAATTGAGCATGGACGTACAACACGTGCTACTAGTAAACTTAAAGAGGAGCGAGAATTTCGTTGTGCAGTTTGCGATCGTTTATTCCGTAATGCTGAAATATTATCATCACATAAAATTTCATGTATATCTTATCATGGTGAAAATTCATCGATAAATGACACAAGTGATACGCGTGAAAGTAGTGATCGTGATTCCGGAATTGGAATTAGTATTACAATTAAAAAGAAAAATAATTCATATGAAATTGTTAACCGTGAGGGTAATGAAGATGAAAAATTACTGAATCCTATCGAAAAAGGTGAGGATGAATTAAAAGATGACGCAGTGATTGGCGATAATTCTTCAGGTGCTTTTGCTGCCATAGCAAATGATAAAAAAATCACCTTTACGGAATCTTTTCCATATAGCAAGCTTCATCGTGTGCTCAAAATAGAAAATGCTGAAGATGTTGATATAAATATTGACCTTGAATCAACGAATGACATCAATACACCTAGTCCGCAACATGAAAATAATCAGGAAGTTACAAGTTCTGGTCAGCGAGACGATTCCGCTGAAATATCAAATTTTAGAATTACCCGGGCTGTGCCTCATCAAATTCCTTCACTTAGACGATTATGCGAAAATATATTGGCTAAAAGTAAACAAAAAAATAAAGAAAATCCATTTAAATGTCATATCTGTCCTAAAGCATGGCCATCGCGAATATCATTAAATTTACATATGAGAATACATTCGAGATCTGTGCAATCATGAAAATGATTAAAAACATCAAAACTAAATTAATATCTAAACGGGGAAAAAAAAAATATATATATATATCTAATTCATCGACTAGATACTTTCCTCGCCTCACTATTTTCTAACCTCTATCTTGAGACTTATGTTTACATTATTTCATCTTATATTCTTTCAAACAAAATATGACGAGGATATATTGGCCATTTACATCGTATCCAGACGAAAAAAAAATGGTGCTCACTTTGCCACACATTGTGAAACTCAATAAAAAAAAAAATTATTTTCAAGAATGAATAAATTATCAAGTTATAAAAATTGAAATTTTAAATTTAACAATCTGTATGATCAATTTCACCGAGTAATTTTCCAACAGTACTAATTTCAATTGTACGTTTACATTAATGTATATATTTAGAAGTTCTAATCATGAATGTGGTAGTTTTAAGTATCAAAAATATTATTAAAATTAAATATATATGTAAAATACATTAAGTAATTATTTGATTTGTATTATTAAAAGCCTCAATCACAAAGTGTAAGTGACAATATAGCCACTATTCACGTACTTTAATTTCTCTTACTCTCTGTAAATAAATTATATTTTAGAGTAGTGAGTGATAAGGCAATACGATAAACATAATTTCATTCATTTATACACGTTGTTCATATATTGAATTTTATTTTATACATTATATTTTCATGAAATTTACTTAATTTTGAACGTTATTATATTTTGTTGCACGTCAATTGTTTTTTTTTTTTTTTTTTTTTTTTTTTTTTTCCCGCGGCACTTTACCCCACTGACTAGTGATTAAAATAATAATTAATAACAATCAGAAAAGATTTATTTATAATAATAAGTGTTTGAGAGTCGAATGTTTGAATTCATGAAAATTAAATAATCCATTGGTACTATGTTCATGCAATTATATTTCTGCATCACTTCTACCGATATGCGATTCATGTAATACATTTATTTTATTCATGTATAATTTGAAAAAAGGAGTTGTAAATAAATGTGGTATTATTAAAATATATCATGTTCATTTTAAATTAGCTATCAAACTATTAATAGATAGAAATTTATCTTTATGTAAAAAATTATTTATTCGAGATAAACAGATATAAGTGTGTTTTCAAAACGTAATGTTATGATAATACATATATATTTTTTTTTCCTACAATTTTGGTAATTTTATCGGTAATATTGTTCCATCTATTCTGATTATTTTTGCCTTAAGAGCACTTTCTACTGAAATTCCTTGTGCAAAATAAACTAATGCGTATCTTGATCGCATGTCGACAGACGTCACTTTACCAAACCTGAAATATGACAATTAAAAAAAAAATGTATTTTCGAAAATGAAGAAAATATGAATAAATGAAAATTTAATAATTATTTTTCTTTACTTTGCAAACTGTTTCGTTAAAATACTCGGTGTTATTTTTGGCGTGATATTGCCGACCCACACACATTTCTTCACAATGTTGGGAACTGATTTTTGAGTTCGCGCCGGACTCTTGACACTCAATTTATTTTTTACTTTTTCAGTTTTTTCAACTTTCTTATAAGAATCATTTCTGTTTATTATAAAAATAATGAATTTTTATTTTAATTATTAAATTGATAGATTAGACTTTAAGATTATTAATAATTTTGAATACATACTGTTTTTTTGGCATCTGATGTTCGTTATACCATGATTTATCTTCAGTTTCACCATCGAAATCAATTATATTTTGAAATATACGGGTATTACTGGGACATTCTTCATTATCTGATTGAAAAATATCATTTTCACCATTCTCAACAATATATTCATCACGATTTTCCGGTAAAATAACAGATAAATATGTTACAGCATCCTAGGCAATTGAAGCAAAAAAAAAATTTTAATACAGTATATTTAATTTTTATAATATAAAAATTATTTGTGTTTGACAAGAGTCATAAATGAAAATTTGAATAAATTCGAAAAGTATACAATTTTATTTATTTTTAACGTACCTACCATAAATTTTATTACACATTATATACCTTTATTTCCATACTCGGATTATCCTGAAGAAGTTCTAATACATCTCGTTCAGGAAATCCCAAGCGTATAAGTGCAACGACTTTCATTCGCATTATTTCACACTCTACAGCTTTGCAATTCGGCATAAAATTTAAGCTTTCAATAAAACAATTCATAGCACCTTCATAATTCTAACGATATAAAATATATTTTTCTATTAAACAAAAAAAAAATATAATCCAAAAATAATAAATTTTTACATACTTCTTGACCCCACAGAGCTTGACCTTCTCTGCATTTCATCAAACTCAAGTGTATTGGATTATCAATATTCGTAAGAACGCGATGAATGTCATCAAGTGCTCTAAAATATTGTATGAAATTAAATTAGAATTTAATCGATTGCAGTGTACAACTCTGAAAATACGATAATTTTCCCTTTCCTTTATCACTTACCTAGAATAATTTCCAGTGTTTAAATAACAATAGCTTCGGTTGATATAATGACGCATATTTAATGGATCAAGGTCAATAACTCTTGATAAATATTCTGTTGCAAAGAATTTTTGTCGTTGTAATATACAGTTATGAGCTCTTGTCTGGTATACCTCCGGACTATATTCATTCGGAGATTTAATCCCAGCTCTGTTCTAAAAAATAAAAAAAATTTCATGAGAAAAATATTTTTGTATGAAATAATAAATAATTATTCTAAAATACTTACTCTTACGACAGTTGTAAAACCCTCTAGGGCATCAGACAAATGTAGAGAATCCGTATTGGGATCATTAATATTATTGTATCTATTGTTATTTGATTTTTTACTATAATGATTCTTGATATCAGTATCATTTTTAGATTTTAATTTTTGTTTCACGATTGATTGAAAAAAAGCAGAATTAGACAATAACTCTTCTTCATCATTAATTGTATTGTTATTATGATGTATCTCCGTTTCAGTATTTTTATCCACTTTTACACAATTTTGATTTTTCTTAGGTGGCTGTTGTAATTTCTTCTGTTTTTTATTTAACACTCCTTGCATTGCAGCAGTGTTATTTTTTTGCATGATATCCCAATTGATATAAGTGTTTATATTTTTATTTATTATTATATCAAATGTCACAACGAAGTTAGTATTCAAAGTAGAACTACGACGAATGCATTGAAATTATTAATACTTAAATTGAATAAAAATTATATATACACCGTACTTTAATAAAGTGTCGTACAATTGTATTTAAAACAATTGATAAACGCAAATATTTTTATCTGTACGTATATAAAACAAAATTTGAATCGTAACAAGATTTCATCGTATGATTTGGCGCACAATTACACAGGCAATGGGTACGTTCAGTATATGAAAAGTGCCTGGCGTATTTTTTTCTGTTGAACGCATCCAAACAAAAGCATCGGTTACCTTTCTGAAGAATTATGTGATTATGCTCGTAATTTAAATGTAGAAATGGTACGTGGATTATAACAAAATTGTCGAAACAGAAAATAGTATTGCACTGATATAAATGTACTACGTAATATAAATATATAATATATATTTATCTTGATAATTTAAGGAAACATTAAAGTTACTTAGTAATAAAAAGTCCAAACGAAATTAACAGTTTATCATATTATTCTCATACGTATCTATTTCAAAGATTAAAAAAAATATATATCAGATACGTTATTCGATATATCTCGCATTTTTTTTTTCCTCACCTACTCCCAATGTTTTCTTGGCGACTGCTGATAATTTCAATACAGTCAATTCAAAGACTTTCATGATGCCAACTTCACGTCTTTCGTAATATTATTTAGCGCACACATTTGCTCTAAAAAAGTAGAAATAAAAATGTTGGATTTAAGAAATGAAAATTCCAAGCAATCGCCAAATACACAACAAAATAATGATTTAAATATTCCTGGTGAGCTATAATAATAGTTGAAATTTTTTTATGGTGATGAAAATTTTAATGATTATAAATCCCAACCTATACACCGCTTGCGCACATTATTCTCATAGTATATTCATCATACACTTCATATAATTTTTAAAATATATTCATACATCAATTTTAAATATTATTACTATTGCTTGAGTACGTTAAATTTTCGTGACAAATTATAATTGGAATGAATCAAAACTTTTCTTTTTGCTAATATTAAAGTACAATTGATTATGATAAATGATAATAAACAAAATAATGAATATAAAAGAACAATTCAAGCATTAAATTAGAAACATCTTCAAATTGATACTAATTAGTTTTTACTAAATAATTTTAATTTTCTTCTTCTAGCATCATCACATGCCAATACGTTCAGTCCATATCTGAACTTTGATCCAGCATATTTTCCACCCAGTCAACCCGAATTTATATTTCCTGAAGGTGCTGTTAGACAAAGAGGACGTTTTGAGCTTGCTTTCAGTCAAATTGGTGGTGCATGCGCCATTGGTGCGAGTATCGGTGGTGCTACAGGTTTATACAGAGGATTGAAAGTTACTACATTGGCAGGACAAACAGGAAAACTTAAAAGAACTCAGTATGTTTATTGTGAAAAAAGAAAGAAAAAATCAAAGTACGATCAATCTCACAATGAATGTATCAATAATTTAATAATTTACAGATTAATTAATCATGTTGTGAAAAATGGAACGTCATTAGCGAACACACTTGGAATAGTTGCATTAACGTATAGCGCCATTGGCACACTTTTATCATACGTGAGAGAAGAAGATGATTCATGGAATACCGTCCTGGCCGCCACAACAACAGGACTTTTTATTAAATCTTCTGGTAAATATGTAAATATAATGAATAAAAATTTCAAACAAAAAAAAATGATTTACTGATTATTAAAATGAGAATATTCGTTTTACAGCTGGACTTCGAAAATGTGCGATAAGCGGTGGTATAGGCTTGGGACTAGCGTCAATTTATTGTTTATGGATGAATCGTGATTCTTTATCGCAGTTCAAAAATTAGATCACAGGCTCAATGTAAGATCATTCGTGTACAAAACAATAGCTTTCAGTTGTAAACCTCATTATTTCTCTAGCATCATTTTATAATTCAATTATTCTATTTACTTACACATATTTGACAAGATGATAAATTAAAAATCAACGTCAAATGGGATATTAATATTTCAAACAAGTACACGTTGTTTCACATGAAATATTTCATATTGAATTATTTTTCAAAAATAATTTCTCGTCATTGATTTTTCCATTATATTTAATCTTTAAATAGATTATGAGTAGAGATTGGAAATATAAGTGTTTTTTTATCAAAAAGACAGAAAATAATATAACATGAAAGTCTAGAAGAAAAAAATGCTGTTTTTTCAGCATTCATATATATAAAATAATTGTTACTTTAAAAAAATTAATTTTTCATGTTTACAATCAAAAAATAATAACTTGATGTCATTAAAATTTTTATTTATAAAAATATAACTGGAATATTTGAAAAAGAAAGGAAAAACAACAATGACATAATTTAATAATGCAACTAATAATTATTCTATCAGTCGTATCATGTCTATCTGATTATTATATTTCTCTATTCATCGATGAATATTCATTAATTTGACAATCATAATTATTTTTATATCTACTTGAGGATTTCTTTACTAATAACACAATTTCAATTTCAATTTATATATAAATATTAATAATAATTAATTTTTTATTACAGATCTAAATAACGACTTTTTTTTTTCCATCAATAATGCATCCATGGATAATGACAAAGAATTTTCTTCGTGTAAACATTTGTAGATAGTGAACTTGAACATAAAAAATAAATAAATTTACTTATTGTAATATTCAAATTTAATTTAATACGGAAGGAGAAGAAAGAAAAAAATATAAATGTATGAATTACAGTGCTGAATCAGTAAAAAAAAATTCAAAGCCCAACTATGAATTTATTTATTCAGTCAAAGTTTTTCTCATGCTTTACATACGTTTATTTACCTAAATAACATTAGCACCAACACACACACATATTTATATATATATATATATATATATATGTGTGTGTACAGATATTGCTCGGTTGTGACAGAGAATGACGATATTGTTTTAATCTTATCTTGTTCTATCTTTATGGATATAAAAATTCTCAATATGACAGATATGAAAAACAAAACGGTATTTTTTTGTTTGGTGATTGAAATTTCAGTGAATTTTCTTGTACGATGTTGTTTTTTCATGCACGGAATTAAATCAACGCTATTCTTATGTATATTGTAAATTATTTCTTTAAATAATAGAAACAAATGCAAAAATATAATGTGCATCATTTCAAATATATCTATCAATGTATCTGTGTGTGTATGTATTATATAACGTATAGATATATTTTTTGTGGACATCAATTCAAATTAAATATAATTAGTCATCGTCACCATTTGATTCGATAATTGAAAATGTCTTGGATAATGACCAAATAATTCCGTTTCAGGTATATATCAACTATTTATTTTTATTGTAACATTGACCATCCATATGTGAATTATATTCGTGAACACACGAGCGCTAACTAAATATTTAAACTTTGGCGTCATATAATTTTACACTTGGTGTGACCTTAATGTTGTTTTTTTTCTTTTTTCGCTCCTTGAATATGCGATTGAAGATGAGACAAAACTACTTTTAGAGGTAAGCCAGGTGGTACACATCAGTAAAATTAAAATAAATAAAAAAAAAAATTGTATATTTATTTAGTCACAAAAGTTTATGAAATTTTTTTCAATTATTTGAATGTAAATGTGTAATGAAATGAATAATTTGTACTGTGTAATATTAAATTTAGTATTCGTTTATAATCAAAAAATAATTCTAAACTATATCATCAACATATTTATGAATAGTAAGAGAGATCTGCTTTGAAACCTATAAAGTTTATCCAAACAAATGTGTATTTTTAAGTGCATAGAATAAACTTTTAAATAGACTTATTATTACTCTTATTCACAAATGATAATGCATATATAATATTAATATCAATTTAATTTACAATTGATCTGTATTTTATTATTCTATAAGATTATCGATCATCGGAAGACACATGTTAAAAAATTATAACGTTCACATTAGTGATAGAAAAGCCGCACAGTTATTAAACAACTTTTGCCCAGTTCACAGTGCGTTATACCTCGTGTCCACCAATTCGTAAATTTTACATTTAAATTCTATCTTAAATACGTATATTTTTCCCAATTACTTTACACAATGATTTATATTTTCAGGGTAAAAATAATAAAATAGTGAAATCTATGGAAAAAAAATTAAATTATTGTGTTAAAATAAATAAATAAGATAGAGAATAAATACAAAATGAATGAAATACAAACGGAAAAACGGCTGGCGATTTTATATCCAACAGCTGCACTACTCTCAACAGTCTCACTGATTTGCATTATAACTGCATGGCAATACTGGGCCTGGACCTTGAACGTATGCTTCGACATCAATTGCAGTTGTATTCTTTATGGTATCAATACGATGACCACATTTATGGGTGGTGATGTGAAGCTATGTCATTTCGCATCTTATGCACCAATACCATCAATATTATTTGCCATTTGTTTTGGAATATATCACAGCTATCGAACTTGTATAAATACAAAATTAGGTGAACCAGAAATTGTTACAACATCAGCGACTTACTGCAATAGAAGGTATTAATTACTCATTTAATTGAATTGTTTTTTGTTTTTTGTTTGTTTATGTTTTCAAATAAATTTACAATTTATTTATATTGTGTATGTGATTCCAGGGATAATATTGATGATGATGTCATTGTTGTGATCCCCAAGGGCCGAGCCCCATGTAAACACTGGATGCCACCCACTTTCTTAGCCGCATTGATCTGTTGTCTTTCACTCGCTCATGTAATTCTTGTCACTGATGGATATTACAAAACCTGTGAACAATACAAAAAATATCTTATACGTACATTAGGATCAAGAGGTCGTGAAGCAGAGGTAAAATACTTAAATAAACACCGTTCATTTTTATATTTAACATATATATAAAAATAATCATTTACTGTATATGTAAATAATCAATTTTATATGCAGGCAATTCATGATCGTTTAGCTTGTGGTGGAATATTTGATTTCATGGATTATATCCAACCAGATACAAATAATTACCGTCGTGGTGAAGAAATAAATACAGGCTTATCATTGCAATTTGCAATTGTCACGACATGGCTCAATTTTGTCGTATGGATAATTATTTTTGGTTTAAATTTTTCCATGGTACGACGAAAAAATCAAAATCAGGATGAAGTAATATGCTGCTGTTGCTATTAATATTTAATTATAATAAAACACTTGATTAATACATTTAGGATGAAATTAATTATCTCAATTCATAGATAATTTATAATATAATACATTTTTTATTTCAGCACACTAATTTTTTTCACTTTCTTCCATTTTTACATAGATACATTACAATTTTATTTTATTTTATTTTATTTCATTTTATTTTATTTCATTATATAACGTATGTATATATATACATATTATTTATTAATTTATAACGGTTTTCTTTTCTTTTTTTTTTTTATTTTTTATTTTTCACTCATGTACAATAATGCCACGACTTATTGTATATAAAATGAAAGTATTAGAAAAAATAAATCACAAAAATTGACACGTATTTTTTATGTCGATTCAGGTTTATTTCGTTTCTTCTCATATATATATGTATAAATATATTATCGATCTCTGTTTTATATTATTCATTATATTAAATTATCAATTGAATATAAAGATATTGAATATTTTTATATTTCAAGTATGCAAATCTTCAGCAAACATTAGCTATACACGTGACAACTTTATTCGCCCGCAAATTTATAAATGCGTACATATATTTGTATATTTCATGCTTTGTATATTTATATATACTATTAACAAAATACAATCTAATAATTAATTTTTTATACTTCACATAGTGTATAAAACTAACGAGGTCGCACAACTTTTGAAAAAAGTTTATTATTATTATTATTATTATTATTATTATTATTATTATTATTATTATTATTATTATTATTATTATTATTTTCAGTTTAAAAATAATAGAACTAATTGTACAATAGTAAACAACAACCAAATAATAATTAATAACAAAAAAAAAAAAAATTAAGTGAAAATAAAAATATTACGGTGGGCATATTTGAAATGATAAAATAAAATTTTGCAACCATAAATTCACAATATAATACATTTATATATGGAAATTTTAAAAGTAAAAAAAAAAAAAGTTATCTATTAATATAAATGTATCAATTGCAAGAGCAAATAAATTTATAAATTAAACAAAATACATTTTTTTTTTTTTTTTTTTTTTTTCTTCGTTCACAGTAACTGACAGTTTGTTATAAACAAAAATACTGCAATATTTGGTAAGAGGCAGTGTACAAACTTTAGAAATTAAAGACATAAAAAGAAGTTTAAAAAATTCACTCGAGATGTAAATAAAAATAATTAAATTTGAAATTATTCATAATTCAGATTGAGTGAATGTAGTTCACAAACAAATGATGAAAAATTGATATAAGAAATATTAAAATAACTGATTGATTATTTTTTAAAGGAATATTCATTTACCCTATATATGTGGTATATATATATATATATATATATTGTATACAGTATCAACAATAATTGACGCCATTATGGGAATGTATCGTGTGCATTTTTCTATAATGCCATGCGTTGTGATTAATTAATAATCAAATAAAATTTATTGTATCTTAATAATTGAATCAATCATTAAGTTACTTGAGCCACCTATTGAAAATTAAAAGTAAATTTTTCCGTGAATAAATAAAACTAATTATTTTATTAAAATGAAAATATGATACAATTGATTAATAAAATAGCACTCACTGATTGATTTTTTAAAAAAAAATTTTTTTTGTTTTGTTTCTTTAAAAAAATTCTGTCTTATTATTATTTTTTCACTCTTATTATTTCAACTTATTTCTACTGACTTTGTTGCTTTTCCTCTATTCACTTTTTTTTTTTTTTTTTTTTTTTTTTTTTTTTCACTTCTAGTTTACATAATTAATTCCAGTGTAATTATTATATTTCCGAGTCGTATATGTTTAAATGAAGGAAGGCACCTAAATATACATATCTATCTCTAAGCACAAAAATTTTTCATGCGTATGTATAAATAATTCATCAGACGTCTATTTAATTTTATACATAACTTTAGTTTTAGATTTTCAATAATATATTGTCACATTATTTTACACGAAAAATTTAATTTTATCTACTTTTTTATTTGTTTTCAATTTTTCTTTTTTTTTTCCTTCTTCTTATTTCTTCGCTTTTGAAATTGACAAAAGACGCAGTTTCATAGCAATTTAAAATTCAATGCATAAATAAAATAGAAAATTCTAAACTCAGGAAAAATTTAATTTTATACATAAATTTTTGTGTTTTTTTTTATATCAATGCCTATTTTTAAATGATTAATCTAAGGCCCCATGTGTATTTTTTCATATACAAATTGTGATATAAGCTCAAAATTACAATTCTCATTATTCAAATTCAAACAATTTAATCTCAATTATTTAATTTTATTCAAAAGTCATTAGAAAAGCACTGTCTATAAATTGTTGAAAAATTTTTCAATCATTCGATACAGCCACATAGAAAATCTTTTGTTCTTTGTATTTTTACTGATTTATTTGGGCTATTCAAAATTAATCTCACACTCTATGCATCAATTATGCGGATTTTCAGTCTTCTGTGAAAAAGGCGTTTTCATGGATAAAAAGGAATAAAAAATAGTATAAAAGAATAATAAAGAACATCACACTCATTTTAATCGATTATCTTTGCTATTAACTGCGTCTTCGTAATTTCGTATCGATGCAGAGTTTGTAACAAACTCAATATGTTTTTTTCAAATATTTTTTTTTATATGTTTTATTTGTGAATTAAAGATGCATTTGTCTTTTTTTTTGTTGTGTATATCAATATGAGAGACTATAATCATTGAACATGAACGATGAAATTTTTATTTAAATATATATGTTGGAGTGATGATTTTTTAATTTTCTTTTTCATTTTATACACGTGTGTGTACGATTGTTCCATGAAATGAATAATTATTCAGAAAAATGAGCTGCACATTTATTAACAATGTATCATTTTTAATTTTTTTTTTTTTTTTTTTTTTTGTCATTCTGGTACAATGAATAATATACTTCAATGAAATAATTAATTAATTACTCAATGTAGAAGTCTACAAATTTTTAAGTATATAAACATTGTTAAAATGTATAGCTGCAAAAATAGATGCCTGTACTTTATTTTTCGATTCACTATCAATAAATCATTTTAATTTTTGCTTTTCGTTAATTTGTATTTCTATTCATTTTTTTTTTTTTTTTCTTTTTTCTTTCTATTTTGATATCAAGCTGCCAAATATTTAAACATCTCAGAATATTTTAAGCGCATTTTTATGAATTTTTTACGTGCTCTATAATTATTTTTAATTTTCAAAAATTTTTCATTTCATAATTTAATGTGTTTATATATTTTTGTTTTATACAAACGGAAAGAGAATTAATATTTAATAAATACTTATTTTTTTTTTTGCTTTATTTATAGAGTATATAAACTTAAAGTAATATTATTATAACGCACCGTCATTTAAGTAATCAGGTATACATCTTTGCTATTAATCAACAAAATCACTATTATTTTTTGCAATCCAACATGACAAATGGATTATCACATTGAAATTGCTTTGGAATTTGAATTGTCCTCCATGAATGATTAAATTAAATATAAATAATAACTCATTAAAGGGGAAAATAAAAAAAAAACAGAAAAACAAAACAAAAGAAAAATATGAATAGGAATAGAAATTCATTCATGACTCACGTTTAAATAGGTTTGTATTAGCTACCAATATTGTCCATATCTCAAGTGAATGGATTGCTGCGTCTCTTCAATGATCCAAAACGTTTTTCTGGTTCTCTAATAACTTCAAAAGGTACAACAGTTGTACTACTAATTGGTCTCTCATCAT
This sequence comes from Dinocampus coccinellae, assembly GCA_963920625.1. Lineage (NCBI taxonomy): Eukaryota > Metazoa > Arthropoda > Insecta > Hymenoptera > Braconidae > Dinocampus > Dinocampus coccinellae. Next base: position 15,761,378 of record OY987184.1, read on the forward strand.
TTTCATCACTTGGAAAATCTTCGAAGCTCATATTACTAAATCCTGCTGCAACGCCACTTTTTTTTGCCTTTGGTGTTTTTTTATATATTACTCCCTTTGTTGTTTTATGCGATGTTTTCATTGACAATACATTTATTTTATCACATTGATTTTCATCAAATAAATGATATTTCGATTTATCATTTTTAGATTTGTCTTTTTTATTATGTTTCAATGTTTCATCAGTGACAACTAGAGGCTCTGGTGACATTGGCGTAAGAATATCTGGTGATTCATTGGCTATTGAAACGGAATTTGTTGTATTAACAATTATTCGTGCCGTATGTTGCATTGGTGGTTGGGAAATATAAATTGATTGTTGTATCTGTTCTGGCTGTTGTTGTAACTGGATTACACACGAAGGAATTTTTCCTGATTGAGTTGAGTGAGCGCTACTAGATAATATCGTATTTAATGCACTATCAACAAACGCTGGTGATTGTGACAATGGCAATGATGTTGGTCGTTGATACTGTTGTTGTTGTTGATGTTGTTGTTGTTGTTGTTGCTGATTATTCATTGTTAACGTAGCAAATTCATCAAATGGTATTGAACCGAATAAATCTTTGGGTGATTCATCACGTAAACTACTCGAGTTAACCGTAACTTGACCGAATTTTGAATTTGAACTGATAGAAGTGTTTATTTGAACGCGCTTATCTGGCTGCGACTGATGGGCTTGAGAGGCGTTGACGTTATAATTTAAATACAAATTAGATTGACTTGAAGGCAGCGAGGTCAGTGAATGTTCCATTTCACTCGCTGGAGTATAATTGTTAATTTTATTGAATGGATTTGTAAAACCTGACGAATTAAATGGCGCTGAACCAAATAAATCTGTATTATTATCAACAATTGGTTCGGGAATAAATTTTTTTTGTTGAGTTGATGTAATAAAATCAACATTTTCATAATTATTTCTGACAACTCCGGATAATATTTTAGATCGTGGTAATGCCACTTGGGACATTTGTTCATTGGATTTTTCATCAATATCAACTAATGTTGCGGAAACAATTGGTGAACTAGATACAGGTGTAACCAAATTAGGATTTGGTGGCGGTGTATTTGATATACTCGATGTACTGATAATTTTCGTTGCACTACCACGACTGCCGCTGCTCTTTCGAGAACTCGATGGTCGTGGAAATGGTGCCAATGCAAATACATCATCGTCAGCTTTAAAAATTCCACCATTTTTCATTGTATTTGTCTGATCAATTTCATCAGACGAACTTTCGTTATCAAATAAAAGTGGTTTTGATCCGTATTGATAGCCAACAAATGGATCGCCATGTAACTGTTCAGGTTTAGATTCTGGATCTAATTCATCGTCAAGTAATAGTGGCTTTTCACCGTATTGATGACCCACAACTGGATCAGCATCAATTGTTGGTAATACACTTTGATTTAACATTGTACTTCGATGTTTTCGTGGTTTACGAATTCGATGATCGTCCTCGTGTGTTGCAACTGATTCACATTCAGCGTGATAAGCAGAACTACCACACGTTCTAACACTTTCTGATATTGTTTCGTCAATTTTTTCATTTTCCACTTCGTAATCATCATCATCGTTATCATTATCATCATCATCATCATCAATATTTCCATCTTCATCATTCACTGCTTTTAAATCACTCGCTGAACCAATTGAATCATCAGATTCATATTCTACTGTTTGTTGATTAATATCCTGTGACGTTGCTGCGTCTTTTTTTCGCCGAGTCAATACTGCTTTTACACGCCGTCGTTTTTTCTTCATAATACGTTTTTTATTTCGTTGCGCTAATTCTTTATCACTGTCACTCGACATGTCGTCCAAATTGAATGCCAATTTTTCATATTTCGAACGATCCTCAACGGGTACACGCACAAACAATGGTGATATTGGACTAGATTTTGTCAACAATGATGCTTCATCATCAATAATTGCTGATGTTGGCTCCACATCGGGACTCCAATGTACTGATGTTATTTTAGCTGTACGAACTCCATTCAAAGTTGGTCCTGAAAAAGAAAAATTAAAAATTTTCCTGTTCGAATTATACTGGTATATAATTAAAATATGAATAATTGAAAATAGGCGATAAAAAAGTCATACAATTTGGGTATGTATATGAATGAGTATATTTACATAAATATATATCGTGGATTATATTTTTATTTGGCACATTATATTGTTAATTAGCCATGCGAATATTGGATGAAAATTCAAACGGCAGGTTAAATATCGTGAGCACGTATTAACAATTTTTTTATATTATTATTATTATTTTTTTTTTTGTTCTAGATGAAAATTCAATATACTTACCTAAGTATAAATATTACTGTTCTTATTTAACAATAATAATATATTGTGAATAAAATCAGTAGTGATTTTCCAACAAGTGCAAATTATAAGCTCCAAGTGAATCCCATTTTGTGGTGATGTATGACTTTACGTTTCAATTTTTATGAAGAAATAACATAAAGACTAGAGAAAGTGATTGATCTATACAGAGATCTTATTAAATAACACATTTATTTATAAATTAATTAATTTCAATCTGGATATAGCCCAATGTAAAGGAAAGAATGAAAGAAAAATAGTAAAAAAAAACAAAAAAAAAAAATTGAGAAGAATGAGAGCGCAGTGAACAAAAAAGGCAAAGAGGAATTGTCTGATTAGGTCTGTTACAGTCTCATTCAGATTTATTATCTTCTTTTACGGTCGCGATTTTCATTCTCTATCATTTGTTTAAAAATTTTTTAAATATTTCTTTTCTTTTCCAAATTTGATGAAAAATTAAATAAAATAACATTCAAATAGTCATAGAACTTGAAGAATAAATTGGAAGAAAAAAAAAAAGAAAAAGCAAAAAAATATATATATATATACATTTGTACAGTATAAAGAGAATTATGTATTTAATTGTACTATAAAAGCGCAATCACATAGTCTGGAACAGTCCTAATCAGATTTTAAGGGTCGGGAAGCAATTCTGATTCTAAACAAAAAAACGCAGTAATAATCTTGAACATTTATCATAAATTGATATCACTATTTCGGCATAATTATCAATATGAAAATGAATAGTTAACGATAAATTGAATTGAGTAAAATTTTTATCAAGATAATCATTGCGTTTTTCATTTCATTTCAGATAACATTAACTTGAAAAAACAGTACACCGTGTGCTAATGTACATTATTTATTGCTGCAAATTCAAATCCATCAATAGATATACAGCAGAAACAAAATTATAGAGAAAAAAAAAAAAAATAAAAGAAAAATAAAAAATTAAATAAGATAAACAAATGTAAAATATGTCTTTGACAATATTCATTTATATATATATATATATATATATTTGTGTGCGTGCATGTGTTAGCGTAAGAGCGTGTGTATGTATATTTTACTTTCGTTTATTGTAATTTATTTTAAATATAAAATAAAAGATTTTTCAAATTTTTATATTAGATCAAATAGAATCATTGATATCATACAGTAACAGGATTATTAAATTGCACAAACATTTTTCTATTCAACACGAAATTGATTTAAACAAAAAAAAAAAAAAGGAAAAAAAAAAAGAAGCCAAATTGAAGTTATACCTCCCAAACTCATTAGGGTGTTCCAGACAATGGATACGCAAATTACAATTTTATTCATTCCATTTTGCTTTATTTATCTATAAAAAAAAAAATAATAATAATAATAAAATGAAAATTAAATTAGAATTTTTTACTTTTCATTTTTTGTTTGTTTGTTTGTTTCCTTTTCTTTTTTCTACATTTCAAGAAATTATACCAAATAAGGAATAAAAATTCCTGCATCGGTGCGCGAAAATTCAATACATTAAGAAAAAATATAATACACGTGTTATTAATTAATAATAACGGCTTTCTAATGTTATTGTATCTTTGTTGCATTTTTTTTTTTTTTTTTTCTTTTCTCATATTTATAAGGCTCATTAAAGGATCCGTTAACTTGGACCATTGCATTTATATACATTATACGTATTTATGCATATGTATTTTATAATTAATATTTTTCATTAAATATATTTTATTATTTTCATGATTAATTATTGTAATTTCACATATTTAAATATGTGTATAAATTCGAATAAACTGACAGGACAAAAATCTTTATTTTATTACGATTATTATTCGTTTTTCTCCTTTGTCAATAGCAGAATCAAATGGTATAATAATAATAATTATTATTATTATAATTATTATTATTACTATCAGTATTGTTTGTTTTTTTTTTGTTTTCAATTTTGTTTTTGGTAGTTACTTGCTTTTTAATATTCACAATCGCGTTATTCCGCTCTTTAATACAATTTTATTATTATTGATATTATTTTTTATATGGAAAAAAAATTTATCTGTTTCATTTCCAAATTCATGATCCTTTTTTTTTTTTTTTTTTTCATTCTTATCGCATTTTACTTGTTGTTCATGAGTATTTGTGACATACATACGAAATACCGAAATTACCAAGATTGGTCCATAATATTCACACAAAGTAGCAGAGAATTTTTTTTTTGTTTTGTTTTTTCTTTTTTTATGAGCACATAAACAATTTACGATATAATATATTCTATATATAAATGATAATAAAATAATTAAGTGACTATTATTGAAATATCTATACGCAATGAGACAATAGTTTTAATCAAAAAACAGCAACAATATTATATCTAAATTCATAACAATGACGAAATTATATTTTTCTATCTGACATTTTAGATAGATAAATTTTTATTTCGATGTTATTATCATTATATATATTTTTTTGTTAAATATTTTTATTATATACCTTTTTTTTTGTTTTTCTAATTTATGATTCACAAAATTAAGTGTGACATCAAATATCGAAATATAAAATATACTAATTTCATATATTTTTTTCGTTTTTATATATGCTTACGAGAAATATTTCACTTCCATGTAGATCATTGAGCGTAACAATAACTGAGCAAAAGAAATCACAGTATTATTTCTTCTTTATTCATTTTCACTGGGATAAAATTCATTTTAATATAGATAAATTGTTATTAACTAAAAATTGATTATTATATATCAATTCAAATTATTATTACGTACGTAATAAAAATACAATAGTAATAAAATAAAAAAATTAATAATTATAATAAATGAAGATAAATAAGATTGAATTATTTCTTTCATGTTAATTGAAAATATTACTGGATAGAGACATCAAAACGATAAAAAAAAAAAATAATAATAATAATAAAATGATAATAATAATAATAATAGTAATAATAATCGACTAGATAATTCCATATACTGATTTTTTTTTCTTTCTTTACCTAATTCTGAACACGATTAATTATGTCATACAGTAATAATTGAAAATATTCAAGAATTTACGTACAGGAATTTAGAAAAAAAAAAAAAAAAAAAGAATAATGAGTAAACAGTATGTAAATATTATGACTATATTTATAATTTCATTTTTTGTCTATCTTTGGTGATGTCTTCAAAAAAAAATATGTACATTAAAAATGATAATATGCTCAAACGACTCTTGGAGTAAATAAAAAATTTAATTTATGACTATATGCAACAAAAACATTGATATTAAAATGAACAATAATATAAATGTTTCGATATCGATATATACAATCGATAAGAAATGGAATGAATTGTTTCCTACGTCTTTTTTTTTTTTCTCTTTTTTCATCTCAACTCAACTCGCATTTCCAATTATTAACTACATCAAGACCCTCATACTTTCATTACGATTAATTACTAATATTCAAACCGATAATTTTATTATTTTGTAAACTAATTGAAGAAAAAAAAAAAAAAAAAAAAAAAACGGAAGCAAAAATCGAGTGTTCAGGTGAACATTCTAATATATATATATATATAAATTATTTTTTTTCATTTTCGTATTAGTTATAAATTGTAGATATTTATTCATCTTCTAAATTACTATTTAATTATTCAATAGCATCTACTTTATTGAAACAGTAAAGATGTGAATTCTTTTTTTAAATAAGCCCCTCGTATATTATTATCACACTATGGACTTTAATGAAAGACAATTGTCTTAGATAAATTTTTGTCATATGAAAACGGAATTTTCACGCATAAATTTTGAGACAGGGGAAGACCGACGCGTTTTCATTTTTCTATAATTACATTAATTTTTTCATTCACCTCACGCGTGCAAAATTTAAGAAACCATCGTTAGTAATTTCGTATTATTTCAACTTTTTTCTTTCTTTTTTTTTAAAGGAAGTAAAGAGAAGGAAAAATAGAATTTACAGCCTTAGTAAGGATTCTTAAGCATTACCTCCAGCGATTGCAGCCGACTTGGATCCGAGCTTTGATTTTTTGCCTGCTGAAATATAATTTCGTTTCGTTTTTTTATCATGCATTCTGATTGTATTATATTTTTTTGTTTTGTTTTGTTTTTTTTGTTTTTTTTTCGTTTTCAAATAATAAAAAATTATAATAAAAATAAAAACTATGCGATGCATTAATTTACAACCAAAAAAAAAAAAAAAAAACAAAAAAAAAACGATTTCATATAAATATCAAACTAAAGTAAATTCTCAAATCAAAAGTAAATTAATAATAATAATAAAATATGTATTTATTATCCAGTCACATGAAAATAAAGTACTTACCAGGCAACGAAAATGGCGCTGATTCAAATGGATCCTCGGGCAATTCTGCATAAGTCATTACTAAACTTTCACGACTTTTCACTCCACTTATACTGCTGCTACTGCCCCGTCTTATTTTATCAAATTCAGCGCCAAATATATGATCCTCAGTTAGTTGATTGAATGGTTGCGTGTCCTCAAATGGATTCCATGTTGCTACATCATCGCTCAATGAGCGATTTTCAACGCCTGATGTACTGGAAAGCTCACCCTTGTATCATCAAAAATATGATAAAATTAATTTTGTATACTCTTGATATTGGCTCACCAATAATCGTTATTTTCATTTTTTATTTATCCATTTGTTTGTGCAGTGTAAGAAAAAATATCAAATAAATAAAATGAACTCTGTTCTTGACTTGACTCCAATTTAATAATTGAGGTTTTTTTTTTTTTAATGTAACAAAAATTATGAATTTCAAACAAACATAAAAGAAATATTTAAACGAATTGTATTAAATAATATTTAAAAATAAAAATTTTTTTCATGATATAAATAATGTGATGTACTTGAAAAAATATAATAGAACGAAATTAAATACGGAAATAAAATAATAAACAAACAAACAAAAAACTGTGTCGTGTACTTACAATACGTACATGCGAGGCACTAGTGCCGATGCATGGTCTCATATCAGACTTAATTTCTGACGGTGTCACATCATCCGTATGCGATCGCACTGATGTATCATATGGTGCTAAAAATTGCGATGTCTCATTGGCAAATACTCTGAAACACAATTATTGAAAAACAATAAAGGAAAATATTGATTAAACAAAAAAAACTCAAAGATATTTTACCTATGAAATTCTATACATACTTATTAAAAGCACTCGTATCACTGACATTTCTTCGATGTTTCATTAATGACGATGATGATGATGATGACACTGATGAAAATGTTGCTGTTGGACTGTCGGGTAATGATGTATTAGCAGTAATATTTTGATTTATACTTTCCGGTTTATTAACCGGTTTTGATAATACCAATGGAGGTAAACTCGGGGTAAGTTTACTTGATTGCGTTGGAGTATTTAATTTCAATGAATTTGGTGGGAGCGCCGGTGTAAACATGAGTGGTGGTCCACTGGTATTTGTTGGTGTTGTTAATTTTGGAAGAGCTTTGATTGATCCGGGTTTTGGAGCTATTGGTGGTGGTATTTTAGTTGGCGGTGGCATTACACGTGTATCGTCTTTGAATGGATCTGGATAACCCGATGCTGGAAATAATGCTTCGAAATTGCCTTCATTAACGCTCACTGTTGATGATCTTGATTCGTGTTGTTGCCGTACATCAAAATAATATCCACTTTTATCTTGAATAGTAACAGGTGACTGTTGTTGGGTTAAGGGCGAATGACCAATTAATGGACTTTGCGATTGACTAAATGGTGACGTTTGGGTTGATACAAAAGAAACACTTTGATTTGGAGACGAAATATTTGGTGAGACTTGAACAAAGGACGGTTGTGCTGGAAGTTGAAGGGGCTGCGGTTGTTGGGGATTATTTGGAATGGATGGTGGAACTGCTGCTGTTTGTGATGCCGATTGAACCAAATATTGTTGTGTTGTATTAACAGATGTAATTGTGGATGCATTTACTGGAACGTACGAGGTAGAATTACCCGGAATATTTTGTGTTATTTGATTTCCTTGGCCGGATATTTGACTGACTATTTGGCCACTCAAACTTATTGGACCTGTACCAACACCTTGACCCTTTGGTCTTTGTCTTGGAGTTACTGAAGTGCCTTCGACTGTTGTAATTGGCGTTGGTTTGACTATTTTTATTGAAGACGAACGTTTTATAGTCTCAGATTCTATTGGTGCTGATGGTAACATTTCTATAGTCGGCGTTGAAACTTTCTGCAATGTCATAATAATAAAGAAATTATGAATTAATTGGAAAAAAAAATTCAACAACTAAAACTATCTGAATAAAATAATTGAAAAAAAAAAAAAAAAAAAAAAAAAAAACATACATATAAATTTTGTACGGGACAATCTTTTCCTTGTAATTGAAATGCAACTGCAGATACTTGGAAAATATCCGGTCGCAAATCAGGATCAGGCTCAAGCATATATCGGATGAGATTATGCAAGGCTTTGCTGTATCTGGCGAGAGAAAAAAAGAAAAATAAAAGTATGGAACAATTAGAAATTAAATAAAATTAAATAATTTAATCAAAAATATTTTTACCTAGAATTATCAGGAATACTAAAATTCCCTGATTGAATAGCGAGCGTACTATCTCCAAAGGGTAATGTGAAATAACATAATTTGTACAATAAACATCCTAGCGCCTATTAAAAAAAAAAAAAAAATTATAAAATAACAATTAAAAAGTTAAATGACGATTTGAATTTTTGTCAATAATAATTGATATGATTTCATTATACCCAAATATCAGCTTTAGTGGTTATAGGTTTACCACAATACATATCAACCATTTCTGGTGCTCTATAACTCAAAGTTGTATATTTTTTAATTTCCTCTTCAACTGTTGCCGCTCCGTGAATATTTGAATTTAAAACCTTTCCTGTTGCTGATCCAAAATCACACAATACATAGTTTCCAGAGTCAGCCAACAATATATTTTCCACCTAATTCACAAATACGATAAATAATAATTACTATTTATTAGTTTTTTTTTTTTGTATAAACAAAACAAAAAAAAATAGATATACGTTTCTTGCATTTACCTTCAGATCTCTATGAATTATCGGTGTTTGACAGTGATGCAATCGTGAAACGGCTTCACAAACGTCGCAAAATATTTGAAGCACTTCAGATTCACTAAAACCGGTCTGTAACCTGAACAAAAAAAAAAAAAAAATATCATGAAAAATCAAATTAATTTAATGTACAAATTAATTTACAATAGAAAAATAAATAAATATATTTATATTGTACGTGAATTTTTTTTTATTCACATAATTTTCTTCTTCTCATACCTAGTATTCATCATTTGAAGAACTTGAGATTTACAATAGGGCATAAGAAGTAAAAGTTCATAAACTCCACCTCCAGTGTGTGTAATACTACTATCTACATATCCTATAATATTTTTGTGTCCACTCAAGTTACTCTGAAAAAAAAAAGAACCACAAAAATTAATTAATAAAAAAACAAAGAATAATCTCTTAATTATTGAATATTTACATTCATCAATTTCATTACTTACAGCAATTTGAATTTCTCTCTTACAAACGTTGAGATCATGTTCATTATTAACGTACATGCGCTTGAGTGCATATTTACCACTTGATGATTTTACCAAAAATACTATGGCAAATCCTCCTGTATAAATAAAAAAAAAAAATTATTAATTTATAAATGACACAATTAAAATTTATCAATATTATTTTTATATCTTTTAATTCATTTATGATTTCAGGTATTGAATTCAACATATCACATTAAACCACACGTTCATTATTCAACACATCTGTACCCTAATATTTTTCAGATAAGATAAAATAGAACCAAGTATTAGATAAAGATATATTATGATAGCATTGCTACATTATATATTGATATACAAATGTATATAAAGCTTTAGGTAATACAATGGGCAACACAATTTAATTCATTTCATACAATAGAAGCCATGAATCAATCATGACCAATTAAGGGACAGTCACTATTACATATGTATGGACTAAAATACGTATGGGAATATCATATCAATGGAATCAAAAATTGTTGTCTCCCTTTAAATATAATTTGACTTCGACTCACACACGCACTCACTCACTCACTCATGCACATACATACATACATACATACATACATACATACATACGTACATACATACATACATACATACATACATACATACATACACCCATACAAACTTAATTATCAATATACCTTATGTCACACAATAATTTTATATAAATCACACTTTAATGTATTCATATAATCATAAAATAAAATGAATAAAAATTTTCTATAAAGTAATTTTATAAAATGTTCATTACTTAAAATAATGGCGTTTTAATTTGATATTTGGTGGGCGGCGACACGCAAAAAGAGGAAGTAGTCGAAAATCGTTTATCAGAAAAATGATAAGTTGTAGATTTTTATTTTTATTCAATTCATTATTAGATATATAAAAATATATTTCACTATCATTAGAAATTTACTTACCTTCTGCAAGTACCTCCTCAACAGTGACTGTGTGTCGGCCAACAACGAACACCTTTCCCAAGTAACTATTTGGCTCCTTTGATGTGTTGTCAATTTTTGAAAAGAGTTTCTTCATATTGGCAACTTTTCAATTCTACTTAATTCACACTGGACATTGATATACGATCTCGTTTCAATGACTAATTATCTGGAATACACATGATTGCACGTAAAAAATTGTGCGATTATAAAATTACTATATCCCTATAATTTTCGTCGTTGATTCTGTTCATAAAATACACGCAGTGGATTCAATAATAATTTACAAATGTTCCACACCCCAATTCAATTGTTTCAATTATACTCACATTTATGTTGTCTATATATGTGTGTTCGAATTTGAATTTGGATTTACCATCCACTTAATATTATAATTCCAATAAATGTGTGTATTCAATATCTCATGATAACAAATCGACATAGATATTTCGTTCTCAGCCAGCCGACATTTTCGGGCTGTCTGTTCTGTTTTTTTTTTTATTCCTTGCGCAATGCGCATGCGTTTCACACCACAACTGGATAGAAAAAAAAATTCAACGGAAACATATGTACTAAAACTTCCGGTCGAATGTCAAACGCGTGTCTTCATATTTATTTTTCAAGGCTATATATATGATATATATGAATGGTGTATTAAAAAAGTTTGCATTACAAGACAAAGAGTGGGTATTTTATATATAAATATAAGTTTATAGAGTATAAATTTTTATTCAATATATAATGTATCATTTATATTTGATATTTATCATTTTTCATGAAATACATTTTTTAAAATCGGCGCAAAATTATTATGGTTTTAAATCCCGCGCGAATTTTTAATACTAATCACAGAAAAATACCAAGTAATAATTATATATATATATCAATAATCAATAATTAATGATGGATAATTGAAATTATCACAGGAATGTGAATATAATTGATTGATAATTGGGATTATGTATAAAATTAATCAATATATATATATAAATAAAAGTAAGATACTATATCTCGCGTGGTTCCGGTATATATTCAGTATTATTGTCACTAACTTTACAAACGCTACGGTTACAATTTTTAATTTTTTATTTAATTTTCAGTGATTGAATAAGGCAATAATATAGAAGATAATTGATAATGAGTGATGGGGAGGATGATATTGATATTCTCGATGATATCAAAGCTCTCGAATATGCATTGGCATTAGAATCAACTTTCCTTGGACAAAAAAATGAAGAAAAAAGTGATGATGACAGTAATGCACAAGAGCATAACCTTTCATTTGAAGATACAAATTCACCTGAATCAATATCTGAAAATACACCGGATGATCTTTATAGCTCTGTTGATGCGGTTCTTGATGCCAATACACGTCTTATTGAAACTTATCAATTAGCATTGAATTCCGTAAATAATCAATTAGATGAATGTATAAAACGTCAACAAGAGGTTGATTATCAAATACATTTGATTTCACGTGGTGGTAGAGCCAATTGGCGTGTACCATATTATATAGCTGGACAACCATATTTCAAGGATGAAAATTTTTTTCGTGCAACTCCTAATGATGATATATTAATAAAATACAAAAGAGATGAATTTGCAATTGTATATTCACGTATGCCATCTGTATGGTCATCAAAAGGCCGTATGAATTTATGGAAAGCTGCACGTGCAAATGCATCATTGAAATATCTTGAAATGATGAAATCGATGAATAGAAATCAAGAGACTGGATCATCAGATATGGATTATTTAATTCCATCAGATTTTACAGAAATACTTACAACTTTGGGTGAAACTGAACTTGATTGGATGAGAATATCTGTGAAAGATATGAAATCCCGATATTCTTGGCAAGCATGCAAAGCAATGTGGGATCTTCATATGAAGCCAACTATAAATCGTGAAAAGTGGACTACAGATGAGGACAATAAGTTAACGTCTCTGGCTAAATTGAATATGCATGAAAACTGGGATATAATTGCGGAAAAATTGGGAACACGAAGAACGTGCTATCAATGTTTTGTAAGATATAATACAATCAATCCACCATCAATTGCGAATGGTAACAGTGATGTTGCATGGTCATCATTGGAAAATAAACTTGTAATTAAATTAGTTGAGCAATTACGTATTGGTGATATGGTACCATGGACATTAGTGACATTTTATTTAGGTACTAGGACAAAAAATCAAATTTATTGCCATTGGAAATATAATTTAGATCCAACATTGAAAAAAGGTCGATTCACACCTGAAGAGGATCAAATTTTATTAAGCGCTATAAATAGATATGGTACAAATTTTCAACGAATTGTTACTGAATACTTGCCACACAGATCAACTGTACAATTAAGTAATCGCTTTCATTTATTAATGTTGAAAACTAATGAATCTTATAACTCATGGACAATACAGGATGATAAACGATTGCTTGCCTTGTATGATGAATTTGGAAATAATTGGAGTATTATTGGAAATATTATGAATAAAGATCGTACATATGTTCGACATCATCATGCAGCACTTACACGTTATTTATCCAAAGGAATTGAACTGAGTCATTTACCGAGAAAACAGAATTCAACAGCTATCAATGATACAGACACATTTGATAGTAGTGATATTGAACTCCGAGTGAATGAAAATGTTGATATACAATTGATGCGTTATTTTCATAATGTACGTGCACCAACCGCAGGTCCTGGAAGAAAACGAAAATATCATACTCCCGAACAATTAGAAACGAAAACAAAACAACTTCATGATATATTTAAAAAATTGAATGTTAAAATTAATATACCGGATAATTTGGATGATATTGACGGACTTACGACGATGGATAAACAATTGTTGATATCGTTAAAGCAATCTAACTATACATCACCGAAATATACACCGGATCAAATTGAAGAGTATCGACGAAAAATGTTTTGTGTTAAATTTAATGACAATGCTCATGATGATGATGATAATGATAATAATGAATCGGAAAATTTTATCCCACCTGCACCGTTTGGTTTATTCCAAAATATACGTAAAAGAAAATGTCCAAGAATTCAAGGTGAAACTGTTTGTAATAATTGCAATTTAGAATTAATAATGGAATTCGAAACACCGAAAAATATTATTGACATGATGGATCACGATGAAGTAAAAATGTTTGATAAATTCTCGTCATTAATTACTCAAATTTGCAAAGTGCCAAAATACTCTAGAACACTTGATTGTGCAAATATTAATAGACTAAAGAACCCTTGCAATATTCAAAGTAAACATTTAAATTTACAAGCAGGAACATCGTATTCATTATCGACAAATGACGAATCTATTAATACAATTAATAATGTATTCATCAAGCCATATCATTCAACTCTACTTGGATATCAATGTTTATTGAATATACAAAAAACCATCAATAAACAAATTCTTGAGAATTTATCAATAAATCAAAATATTAGTAAAGAAGATAAAAAAGCCTTAAGTTTATTTAAAAATCGTTTGCTTGCATTATTTAAATATCCAATCGGAATGGCACGAATACCTATAGATTACAAAGACAATAATGATAATGATGATGACGATAGCGATAATGATCAAGATGAAAATATAGATGAAGACAACCTTGTTAAATCTACAAGGCAAAATACACCGGGAAATTCAGTAGTCGAAACTCAAGTTGAATGTGATGAAATAATACCAGGAGATATTGAAGTATCGATGCCAGTTAAACTTTGTTTGAATATGATTAAGACACTACAGAAAACAAAAAAAAGTAAAAATTCATAACGAAGCGGTATCAAAAAAAAATCACTAATTTTAAAGATTTATTTATTTTTTAGTTATTATTGTGATGCTGTAGGTTTAATATTACATTATTCTTTTAATTCGATTAAGGTCACAGCCGTATTGTATTCTTATAAATCTCAATAACCAATTCATCAATTTCCATTAATTGCAAACAATTTATTAATTATTTTCCTACAAAATCTCACATTTCATTTAAGTATCAGACTTTGCTACAGTGTTTAAAATATACATATTTTATAAGAATTTTTGTACATTATTTATTGTATTTGAATATAATATTTCGAAAGACTTATTTAATAGAAAGTGACTTTTTTTTTTTTCATAAATCAATGATTATATATATTCGTAATTAGCAATAAGTACTATACACAAAATATATGTATATATATGTATATATGAAAAAGTACAGAAATTCAAGAATAATGCAATAATGTTTACTAGTGGAGTATAAGTTTTTTTTCTATTCAGAATAGATTGGAGATTTCTTTTTGCTTTGATTTGTTAATTTACGATTAGTAACATTCATTTAGACCTTCTCTATTAATAAGTTACTTCAAAAAAATTATGACAATATTGAAAATAAAAGAAAGAAAAAACAAAATGAAAAAGGCACATAGACAAATGAAATGAAATGAATATTAAGAATAATATCGTTATTGCGTCGTTATTATTAAAGCTACAAAAAAAAAAAAATTGGAATAACTGAATATCTACAGTTTCCAAATTGCATTCAAAATAAAAAATATATTTGTATTCTGGCTATATCAATAGATTTTCATTGATAATTTTGGAAATTAAAATTTTTCAAGTCTTGTGCAGATTATTAAAAAATATACCGAATAATTTGTCATAAAGAAACATTTTTTTTTTATGTATATATATAAAACATTTTACAAGATGTCATCCTCGAAAATTATTTAATAGTTTCCAAAAAAGAATTATTTCTTTTTGGTAGATGGGCTAGTATTACTGGTCATAATTAATGCACATCCAGTGGTAAAAATGCTCCACAGTAGTAGACTTGGTTCAGCTTTTCCTAATAGCATTCGAATACTATCAAGTATTGTTTTCAATGCCTCATTTTTCACTTTCACAACTGTTTTATCTGGAAGAACTCTCATTTTCGTGAGATAATCCAATAGTGGCGGATGCTCTCGACTAAATATTGGGAAGTATTCTCCTACACGTTCACGGGTCCATACACTTTGGTCATTTCTCCTACATTACATAACATAAAAAACAAAAATGATTATCATAAATCTATTATGATTATTACATAATATTTGATAGGAATAAAACTAATAAATTTTTTTTGAATTATTACGTCATTTTCCACGGGGCATAATGATAATGATAATGACTGGCTTTAATATATTTTGGTGGTTTATCAGCAAATGGTTTTTGAACATTATTCAATAGTGCTAATACTTCGGGTTGTCCAGAAAGTAAACGATAAGTAAGTGACATGATCCATGGGTTTTG
The DNA here is from genome assembly GCA_963920625.1 of Dinocampus coccinellae. NCBI lineage: Eukaryota > Metazoa > Arthropoda > Insecta > Hymenoptera > Braconidae > Dinocampus > Dinocampus coccinellae. The sequence continues at coordinate 15,777,576 of OY987184.1, forward strand.
ATGATATGTACTGCGTGCAGCAAACCACATTTGCCAATCCAAACGCGGTGAATGGGGCGCTATGAAAATAATAATAATAATAATAAATAATAATTAAAGTATAATAAAATCACTAATATTTATTTAGTAACTCACCAACAAATGGCAATGAATTATTGACATTGCCGGGTTTATAAAGAAATTCGTATTCTCTCCATGGTCCATCAATATTATCGCTACCTTCAATTATTATTTCTGGACGTCCATCGATTCCTGTCATACGGTCAAATAATCCATGTTTATTAACAATTCGTAAATGACCAATTTTATTATACGCATATTTGATTTGTGTTGGCACCGTTACATTGTGATTCGGATGTAACATTGAAAATGGAACCTAAGTAGAAATATATATTTTTGAATATTAAAATATGCATTTATAATAAATATTATATGATAATTTATTTATTTAAATTGTATTTACTTACAGCACTCAAAATAAAAATACCACAAATAGCGGCTGTGCAAAACAAAGTAGTAATTGTGGTTGTGATTGTATTTATGGTTCCTTTTGTTGATAAAATAGAGTGTGTTATTGCATCAGCAATAGAAAGTCCAAGAGAAATTAAACCCATGTACAAGGAAATGGGTACAATCCAATTCAGGTACTCATCAAATTCTTTTTGTGTAAATCCTAAATAAAAAAATAAAAATAATATTTCAAACTCAGCAAAAAAAAAAAAAAAAATGTAAAAAATTGATTATATTATACATTTTTTTATTCTTACCAATTTCAGTTGCTATTGTCCAATTTTCAAGGAATCGCATTTTAAATAGTATCGCAACACCAACAGCAATTGCCGAATAAACGATAAGACTAATGAGCGTTGAAAAATAATCCTTTATACGTGTATTTTTAGATTTTTTCCTATAGAAGAATTGATCGTCTAATAATGCAATTGACATACAAATTACTAAGAAATCACGGAAATTCCAATTTCCAGTCAAGATTATGTGTATTTGTAAATACATCTGAAACAGATGAAAAAATAATATTCAAGTATAAAATACTCGGTTTTTCTTTTTCCCCTTCCAATTAATTAATATGAAAAATAAAAGATATTACCTGAAGGTAAAATGACATTATTCGAACTTTTCGATTGGGGAAGAAGAATAAGAATGGAATGACCAATTCGAATACGAGACTGAGAACAGTATTGAATCGGAGATACCACGTTGGTATATGATGAGCGTACCATGCAAATAATCCAGGTAAACATTCAGTTTCAAAATGATGTGAAAGAGCATCAAGATTCCACCAAACGGGACATCCAGATGCAAGTTTCACCGCACCACTGGAGAACATGTAACGAAATAGTAACCACCGAATACCCCAAAATGTCACGGCATCGCTAGGGCTTCGTATTTTTCCTTTTTTCGGAACAAAATACGGTGCTATAAATATACACAAGAATCCTGCCTCCAGCAAAAGTGTGTCCCTTAATGAAAAAATTATAAAAATGTTATTATTGAAAACATGAAAAAAAAAAAAAAAAAATCAAATATTCATTATACAAAATATTATATAAATATAGAACAACGATTGAATGAACAATTGATTTATTATTATGCCAATAATATCCTCAAGTTTTCAATTCGTCCTTGAATACATCATTCGATACTTTTCGGTTCTACATAAGATCTCATTTCTTTATCATATTACAATGCCACTATAGAACATTATGCAACTCCGATCTATTACAAGACTTACGGATATATGCAAATATAATGTAAACCATAATATAAAAAAATTCCGTATAAGATAAAAAAAGTTTTCTAACATATAATATTGATATTATGCAATTATACATACCATTGATATTGTACAAATACTTGTCCAATTTGGTACATTGAATAGTAGAGTGACCACAATAATAAAAATATTGGCGAAATGCAAAATCTCTGCGAGATAAATCTATTGAAAGGGGAGAATAAATAATAAAAATATATTTATAATTATTTATAAAAGTTAATAATTGAGGCTATTATAAATTTGAAAAAATTTTATATTTACCCCAAAAATGATATAGCAGTACCAAGTAATGCCACAATATCGAGCATATATTCAACATTTAAACCTAAATATGGTGCAAACCATAGTAATGTTGGCTTTTGATTTAATTTTTGTAACAGTGGTGATTTTCCTTTCAAGTCTAATTGAGTTCTTGCCGGCAATAATCCATTGTCACCGTACAAACCTGGCAAGTTTATAGTGAAAAGAAAAAAAAAAAAAAAAAAAAAAACACCATTTCAGATATGATTGGATGGAAAAATTACTGTTTTACGACAAAGATGGTGATGATAATACCGAACAAAGTTCAATAACCTTTATAGAACAATATGTTTTCATAAATGTTACATATTGTTACATTAAAATTATTGTAATTTGAAATAACATTTTATTATAAATCAATTGTATTGTACAGGTATACGCTTATCTATATAATAAAGTAAATATGAATAAAAAAATTATTCTCCACAATATTTTTTTGATAATTTTTTTTAATTACAATGTGACCATCTTTGATAAAATAATAATTGTTTTATAATATGGCATGATTTTTCCAGCTGTACACTAACATACAAAATGTAGAAATGAATAAATGAAGTGTTAGCATGATTTAAAAATCAATTCAATAACACATTAAAAATTTACATATGCTAATTTGAGAATTTAATTTAATTAAAAATATAGAAAGATTAATTGTAAATTATCTAAAGCGAGGTCAACGTCTATCACAATGAAATAAAACAGTTATTTATTTTTTTTTTTTTTCGCCCTTGGCTTACCGGGAATCTGCACGTAGAAACTCAGGAACGCAAAGAGATAAATGATGCATATTCCACGAAGAAATAAATTACGCGTATACCGCACTTCAATCATTTTTATTTTTTATTATTTTGGCGTATTGAATTGCTTATAATTTATGTCAGAAAAATCGGATTCATTGAATTGAATGTGAACAAATAATTGGATAATGCCTCGGTGAACAATCACTGAAAAGCAAACGATCCAACACTTGATTGCCAACACTCCAGTGCTTCGGTGTTCGGTATAGTTCGGTACCTCTCGTGAGTATTGAAAGAGTGGGAGAATGAAAAAAAAAAATTAATTTTTTTTTTGTTACAATCGCCAAGTTCTAATTGCAGGATGGCCAACTGCTAATGGTTACTGAAGGAAAAACATTTTATTATAAGCGGGAAAAATTAATTATTATAATTAAAAGAAATAAAATTGTTTTTTTTATTTGGATACATATCAATTATTTACAAAATATCAAAGCACAATGTATCATTCAATACAAAATAATAATTATATTATTAATATCAATATGTTATAAGAAAATATTTACAATGAATATATTTCACAAATACATTTACTTAAAAGTAATTAATTGATTAATTTTTTTTTTTTTTTTTTTTGTTTTGAATTATTGTAAATATGCTTGAAACAAACTCATATTTGAGTATCGATATCATTGTTACCATTGATAAATTGTAATCGCAGCAAATTTCACGTTATGTTGTAATCTTATTTATAGTACTAGCATAAATTGACACTCTCAATTTCAGTTTTTTATAGGTTTTAGTAGATATGTAATTTACATATTATTTTATACATTTAAAAAAGTATTTTTGTGTAAATAATCATTGATAATAATCAAACCTGATAATTCAAAAATAATAAATATTCATTGAGATACGTTACATTCTATTAAAAATCAAAACATATATAATAAAGAAATATTACGTGTGAAATTATTTTGACACGTCAATAGGACGCTTCAAAATTACATAAAATTTATTTATGAATTACAATAAAGTATATGATTGATAAATTATTTAAAAATGTCACTTGAAGGAAAATATAATACAAAAAGTCCAGGTGAGTGAAAAATTGATAATTATTCACGAAAAATTATTTTCTCATTGTTGATATTTTATACTATATATTTTTTTTTTGTTATAGCTGTTAAACGACTTATGAGAGAAGCCCAAGAGCTTCATGAAGCTACTGAAGAATATCATGCTTGTCCTTTAGAAGATAATCTCTTCGAGTGGCATTTTACTGTTAGGGGACCACCATCTACTGAATTCGAGGGTGGAGTTTATCATGGGCGAATAACATTACCAGCGGAATATCCGATGAAACCACCAAATATAATATTGCTCACCGTACATTAAATATTTACAAAATTACATACAATTATGTTTGATGAAAAAATTGTAAACACATTATTGGAATTGTTATTGTCTATTTTCAGCCGAATGGTCGCTTTGAAATACATAAGAAACTTTGTTTGAGTATATCAGGCCATCATCCTGAAACTTGGCAACCCTCATGGAGTATAAGAACTGCATTATTAGCACTTATTGCATTTATGCCAACACCAGGAAATGGTACAATTGGTTCATTAGACTATAGTACTGAAGAAAGGCAAAAACTTGCAAAAAAGTGAGTATTTGAAAAATTAATTATTAATTTTATTGATTTACTAAATTTTTTTGAAATATTAATTTATATTATGATAATTAAAATTTTTTCATTAGATCCCCTACATGGAAATGTGAAATTTGTGGACGAATTGATAATTTATTAGCCAAGGAAAAACAATTAAATACAATAACTAAAGCATCAAAGTCTGTTATACAGTCAGAAAGCCATATATTAGATCCTTCAGAATTGCTAGTGAGTATTTTAATTAGTAATAAATTATTTAATTAAATGATAATTACTTTTCTACTATTTATTGAAAAGTTTGAAGAAATCGCGGCCACCAGTTCTGCAGCAACCTTGTTAAAGCCTTCTTCTATAGTTGATAACTTAGATAAAGGATTAAGACAACGACTAATTGAACCACAACAACAAGAAAATTCATCATTGACACAACAAATAAATTCATCTACAAATAATAATCAATTCACGATGCCATCATTTAATGATTTTTTTTGGAGTTTAATTATAATTATTTTGATGTTGGGAATTAATTTCCTCACCATCCGACGACTTTTTTTTGTATAATTTAATTATAATATCGGTGATAGAAAAAAATAATAATAATAATAATAATAATAACTTTAAAATGAAGAAAATTTGCATAAATTTTATTTTTCAATTGCATTCAGATAATATAATTTTTTTGATAACAACAAATTGCAATTGAAATTTTTTTTACTTTTATTCTATCGCAATATGAATATTATTTATGGTTAAAATATTTTATGGAATGCAACCAGCATATGTATATTTCAAAAATACCTTTGAAAAATTTTTCAGTCCAATATTTAAAATATTAAAATAATTGCATTCATATAATATTAAATTTTTAGTGCTATCTTTTAATATTCTGGCACGATCTCTTTTATAATTATAATTATAATAATAATGATAATAATAATAATAATAATAATAGAAAAATACAACTACCAATTCAATATACATCAGTATATTTAACATTATCATCTAGCACCAGTCCATTCGCCAGTCTCCTTAAGTGTTTTATCAGTTAACCTCTCAATCTCTGTTAGCAATTGTTCAGTTTCTATATCAATACACGGTTCATTATTCCCCACTGAATCCCACTCTAAACTATTTGGTGTTGATACTCTTGACCATGGTGAAGCTGTTAAACTAGACGGTTGACTGCAGTGGGTTGAAGTGTTCGATGGTGACTCATTTGTACTCTCTGATCGTGCATCATCAGGGCTTAAAGGCAGTGGGATTACTAAAAATAATAATAATAAAACGATGTTATAAAATAATTATATACCTCACAATGTTTGATAGTTTTAATAAAGCTCTACCTTCATGCTCCCATTCGAGATCTAACGAGGACGCTGGGGTTGATGTAAGATATCCTGAGTGTTTCAATAAAGTTTTTGCATCTAATACTTGTAATGATGCATTCAAATCAGAACTGTATAAAATAATCTAGATATTATTTAATTCGATAAAATATTAAATGTTTGATATTGTGTGTTCAATTTACCTAATCGATGTGTTATTCTTCGATTTTAAACGAGTATATTTACTGGACCCACGCATCCAATATCTTTCTTCAACCAGTTCCATATTAACACTACGATTTTTCTAAACAACAAAATATAACTTCCAAATATATAGTATATGAAATGATTGATTTATCACGTCAATTTATCAATTATTTACCTTTAATTTCTTTAAGGAGAGAAATGATAATAAACTATCCGCAGCAGCGATAAATTGGATCAATTTTATTTTAAAAATGAAAGGGGAAAAAGAAAGATAATAAACAAATTAAAGAATTAAATAGATATTGTTTATACTTACGACTTTGGTTGTACTGATGGTTTAATATGATTACCATCGATCCACTATTGGAAGTGAGAAGTGAAAAAATAATAATAATAAAATTCCAATTAAACATCAATTTATGGCACATAAATAAATCTTTCATTTTCATAAGTTGCAAGACAGTACCTCAACTTGTTCGTCCTCTTGGGATTGCATTCCAGAATGTCTGGAATACCTAAAAAATTATATAAATAATAGTGAATATATCTGGATTATCTTTTAAAAATGTATAAATTCGATGAATTCATATTGAATTAAATAAAATAATTGCATGAATATATATAAAATTATATCTCGTGTCGTATATTATTGTTAAATCGATTTTTAACCTGAAGGTAAAGTGGTTGGTGACATGAGCAAAACATTGGCCGAGACAGGCTCCCATGACCTGTCGCAATCCAACTTCGCGTGATCATCTAAATATCTTTAATAATAAAACTATAAATAATTCAACTAATCATATTTGCTCAATTATTTATTAATTGAATTCACTTTTTTTTATTGATAAAAACCATTTGAAAATTTCGATCCATTGCTTTTAAAATGAAACTAACTGTGCCTTGTTTGAAACGTGAACATTCAATGATGCACGAGCCAAAATTAACAAAAGTTTTTTTTTTTTCTATGCACAAAAGTAAAGGCAGATCTTCTATTCGCTACAAATATAAAAATTGTTTTCCCGCGTAAACAAAAATCCACCAATTATGGACAACAATTTAAATTACATCATACGAATTCTATAAAATCTAAGCAGATAAACATATTATTTTATTATAACCTAATTGTGATGTTTGGTTAATAATGTACAGTTATTAGAATTTCTCATTCATTTATTTATTTATTCGTGATATTAATACAATTTTTTGATACAATACAATAGTCGAAATTTTTCCATCAAGAATTTATGATGGATGTAATATAATTGGGTGGCAAAATGAAAATTTGTCTTTAGCAAGACAATAATTCCAGTATGTATTATTAAATGAGACTCATGATTTGATCTTTTGCACATAATTATACAAAGTTTAATATTTAAAAAATGAATAATACAGTGAGATAATAAAATTATTCAAATATAAATATGGAATTAAATCTATATTCAAGGTAAATTTACTATAGTAATCATTTGAAAATGTGTGTGAGTAACATCAATTTAACTTCTATCGTTTTAATTTACAGATGTTGCAAATAATTCGTCAAATAAAACGATCTATAAACAAAAATATAATATTACTTGAACCTTATATATATTTAAAATTCCAAAATAAATTTTATTCTACAAGTACTGAAGGAATTCTTACAACCATAAAAAATATTAAAAACAGAAAAACAAACACTGCAACACATTTAGAAGACAAGTCTCAGGTAATCAACGAACATGAGGATATTCTTTCACAATGTGTTCTAAAAGTTATTTTAAAGAAAACAAAGCGGACGCGCTGTTTATATCTTAATGACAAGAAGACTGCGCGAAATTTCGCTTCAATAATCGTTGACGATTTGGTAAAAAAAAAAAATCCAATTATATTAGAAGTAAATCCGGGTTTTGGCTATTTAACTGAAAAATTACTGGAAGCTGGTTTTTCTCAACTTCATTTGTATGAAGCAACAGAAGAATTTTTGCCATACTTGAAACCTATAGTTGAGGAATATCCACAATGTCTTACCGTCAAACCATACAACTTTTTAACATTCGGTAAACTAGATTATATAGATGAAGTATCTGACAATAACAACGTAGCTAACATTTTTGAAGGTATTGAGACACGTGAATGGAATGATAAATCTTCAATATGTATTATTGGAGCTTTGCCAGATATTAAATTTTTATATTATTTGCAATTCTCACAATCGTATGGTTATCTATCCAATTATGGTCGTATAACTTTATATGTAGCAATACCACCTTCAGTGTCACTGGTCAGTAACTTATACCACATATTATTCTGTGATTAATCAGTGATTTATTATTGTCACTTTAATGAATATTTTAAATATTATATGTGACATAGGCTCTTACTGATACTAGAAACAAGCCAATATTTCACAAAGCAAAAAATATTTATCTCCAATGTTTTTTCAATTATGAAAAACTTGGACACTTATCAAGAAGTGCATATTTTCCCCAATACATTAATAAACGAAGAAAAAATCTAGTATATTATTTGGAGGACAGCACACTGATGCATGTTGTCAAACTGGTTCCAAAACCGGATTTTTTCAATGATGACTTTACGAAAGAAGATGCGGAAATATTTTATTATTTTCTTCGTGTACATATGAAACGACGTGATTCACGTATTATACCAATATTCGAGTAAGTCATAAAATATTTATTTTACAAATTTTTTTCTCTTACTGTATTGTAATCATTTTTTTTTTTATTATATTTTAGGAAATGGATTCCCAATTGTGGACCAAGATTGATAAAACTAAACATTAATATTTTTACCAAATTTTCACAATTCTCCGCGTTAGAATTATTGAATTTATTCAAAATATTCAAATCGTGGCCAGAATATAAATCTAGTTTATTTATGACTATTGTTAATGATATTAGAAACTAAATAATAAAAAATACACGGGTTATTGACAATCTTGTAAACAATAAAAATAGAGATATATTTCATAATAATTTTATTATCTCTTTAATGAAATATTCACGATAATATTTACATTTCCCATGCTCACTTTTTATATATTAGTGGAGAAACAAAGTATTTATTTAATCTTCGTATTGACAATGAACTTCGAACTCGCATTCATTAGATTATCATTTAAAAGCATACACTTGTAAATTCTTCATTATAAATATATTGGATTTTAAATATCCAATAGTAATACGTTGTCATATAATTTATTTAATTATCAAAACTTTGAAATATTAAAAGAAAGAAAAAAAAAATTAACCGACACATTTTAATGCGTCATCTTATGTTTTATAAAAAAAATAAAAGAATTTTTTGAAGAGAGATATACACACAAAATGCTAATGAGGACGTTTCGAAAGTTGAATGAAATAGTACTGTATTGGTGAATTTTACTCCATAAGTTTGGATATATTCGTAGAATTAACAACTCAAGATTTTTTCTTTTTTTTTTTTTTTTTTTTCTTATTCTCAACGTAAATTTTCAAAATGATATTTGCAATGGTAGTACTATTTTTCACTATCCGCTACTCTTGTACTCAGGACATTTACTTTCCTGATGAACAATTACAGCCTCAACCTCGCAATACTGTAAGCAAATTTTATAAAATTATGTGTAACTAACAAATTGTATAATTGAAATCATCACAGTATTTTTCTCATCTTTGATTTCTAGAGCATTACAGTATCAACAATCTGCCCTCCTAACATGACCTTAGAAGTGAAGGCTGACGGGAATTCCTGTGAATGCGTCACTGGTTATCTTTATTACGCACCACTGGACAGTTGTTTTATTCCTTATATGCAAGGACCATGTACATCAGGACAATATTTGGCTCTTCCTGATAACGGTACGGTGGCCGAATGTCTTGATAATTCTTGCGACGATGGCTCAGTGATATTTAATGGAACATGTAATGCACTCTTAAAGCCCGGCGCGCCGTGCTCCGAAGGTCAAGCTTTGGTTATCAACGAAGAAAATTTTGAAATTGAGTGTCAATCAATTACAACAGTTGTGTATCAAATTATTGTCGCACCGGTTAAAAGTTGTAGGCCAGGCACGCGAAAAATTGCTCGAGGACAGTGTCGTAGAATTTTATGAATAACTAATTTATAATTTGGTTTTTCAAGGAGAACGTGTTTAATTTAGAAAGTTATTTTGAAATATATAAAAAATATTATTTACTAATTAACTTAATTTATATAAATGAGTGATCAATTAGGTCATCTAGACAGACGTTTTCCTTCAATTTTTCACTGTGATGCTCAAAATAAATGAAAAAATCTATTCTTACTCTTGTGACAATTTCTATTTATTTTAAACGAATAAATTCTCGTAATAATAAAAAAGTTTGCGGCCAAAATTCATATTAAATTTCTATTAAGCCTAATCATTTTATTTTTTTAACCAATTTGCCTTTAATGCTGCTCTCTTCACTATTCAAATACATACTCACATCAATTTTTAGTGATATAATCTATAAATTTTTTTATTTAATATTATTATACGAAAATTGAAGAATCTAATTCTACATTAAAAGGTTATTTTGAAGTAGAGCAATAATTAATTTTATTTTATACTTTACTTAATATTGTCTGGAATATGAAATTCAAAATGCTGCTGAAACATTTTATTTCAATTATCCTGATAACTATGTCGCATTGTCAAGATATTATTTTTCCTAATGATGAAGATACCTCATATTTAAGTGGAAATGCAGCAGGTGTAAGTAACATAAATGTATTGTTAAAAGTTTGCTTTTACAAATATATTAGTATTTCCAAATAGCATTATTAATTCGTTTTGATTTGTTTTTTTTTTTTTTTTTCTTTCAGATAACAGAGCGTATACCAATTTATATTCCAGAAAAATGTCCAGAAAATATGCTACTTTATCCTGGTGGTGGCATTAAAAGCGCATGGATTTGCGATTGCAGACCACGATTTGTCTATTTTCCACGGAATAATACATGCTATGAAGCATACAGACAAGGTCCATGCAATCATGGCGAATATGTTGTGTTGCCGGTAGATGAAGTTGTACCAAAATGTGTTAATAATCCCTGTCATGATGATGGATTGGTGCCCTATGAAGGAATTTGTTACAATTTAAGAATGACGGGTGGACCTTGTGCACCCAATGGAGTTCTTGGCGTGAATGAAAAGACATTTCAACTCCAATGTATTGCCATTCAAATTGCACAATTTACTATAATTGATGCACCACTAAAAACGATAACGCCATGTCCTACGGGTAGTCGTCGGAATTCTTTAGGATTGTGTAGAATTCTTCGTGTAGGAAAATTTTTATAATCAAAATACAATTTGGAATAAAAATAATTATTATTCAATTCAAATTATTCCAATATAGAAACATAAATATACATATTGATATATACATATTCTAACGTAATTTATAATAAAAATAATTGTAACATAAATAATCTGTAGACTAAATATAAAATTTGTTCGTACATCACATAAGCTCAATAAAATGTGGAAAAATAATTTGACTATGATATGTACATGGAGGTTTATTCGCATAAATTTATTATTTAAGTGAAATTTAATGAATTTAAGGTTAATTATAAAAATCAAATACTAAGTGGATACTAGAAAATTAAATTAAATATTCTGATGAATTATTTTTTTGTTCTGTGGCTGAAAAATTCATTGAGTAATAGAAAAATTATTAACTGATTCTTTCAGTTTGATTATTGCTCGCTTCAATAAGTCTCTGTCTTTCTCTATACATAGAAACTTTCATATTCTCCATCTGATGATACCTGAGTAATTTCAAAACAGCAAATACAGATAATCCTACCCAAATTGAAAGGCTACTCCACGCTGCAAATTGAGCTACTCCCAATTCAATATAAAATTCAGAAGTATTGATATTATCTGTTTTATCAATATCATTGCCTGCAGCCAAGTTACACGATGGAAATCTTTTTTCCATGCATTGACACCAAGTCATAAAGCCTAATGTTATTGTTATAGCAGCAATTAAAATACACGCCGTGAGAAATATTGAACTTAGAACATCAATGAAGGCTGACAAAAATGAACTATCTTCACCGCGATACATCATCATTGAAAGACGATAAATTTGTATAATTGATGTGATAAATACAATTAATCCTACAAAAATTGTATAGTTACACCAGCATGGTGATGCCCATTCCACAATCAATTGTCCGTCTGTTTCTTGCCAAGAACCCGATGAAAATAAAAGACAATGACCACTGAAATTAAAATACATACAAAAAAATATAATATATATATACAAGTAAAATCTTTTGTTTCTATTATACGAATTCAATATTTATAATAATGGACGTACTTGAATTCATCTTGATGCAGGGTCATTGGTACAATTATACATAGAGACAAGATAAGTGCAACAACATATCCGGCCACTTGACTTATCAACAATACATTGGTTAAAGCCATAATTAAATATATTATTCAATTTTTGACAGCTACAGGTTAAAGTTATTAAATGTTCTGTAAACAAAAACTTGGTTGTATAAATGAGAGGTTTTTTTTTTTATGAGCTCGTATTTATAAATAATTTTCGAAATTCAATTGAATAATCGTGATGTTACGTTTAATTTTTTATACAGCACTTTCTTTCTTGTATTATTATGATATGATATATCAGACGATATTAAAAAACACAAAACATCGAAGATGAAATTGTACGTCACAATTTTTTCTATAGATAAACGAGTAAAAACTATATTTTTTATTTTTACACAATAATTTTATTTATCGACAGAAGGTATTGCTGTATTGTCAATATTCAAGTTGGACTTTATGAGGCGGACGTGGCTAGTGATGGGTGATGTTGGAAATAACATCGATTAATAAAAGAAAAATAATAAATGAAATCGATATTTTTGAAAAATAAAAAATAAAAAATGTCGATTAATCGACGGAGCCAAATTTAAAAAGCAAAAATGTTTGACATTATATATTACCTATATGCAATACATGTGTTGTATTAAAAAAAAAGAGGTATCTAGATAAAAAATGCATTATATTTAAAATCAAAGTTAAATATCACAATTATTATGAATACAACAAATGTATAAATATTAATACAATAATACAGTTTGTACAAACGCTTACCTGTAAGTTGATTTCTTTGATTTGTTTTGATCATTCTCGCTTTTGAAAATAATCTTTCGGATGCAATCGATATCCCAAATATCTTGACTTCTTTGGACACCAGGTTGTCGTGAAGTCCTCAAATTCTTGAATATGACTTATGAGGTTCTTCACCCCGTTTTAAGAATATTTTCGATTGAATACTAATTGATGTTGTCTATTTGTTTACTCCCGATATTGCATTGCTAGCAGCTATAGCACTTTAGGAATGAATGTTTTTGAATCGAAGATCCAAGATAGTGGAGAAAACAAAGTTCTGATTATTTTCAAGTTGTCCAGATTTGCGTCGACATTAATTAGTTTATTTAATCGAATAAACCATTAGTGTGGTCAGAAAATTTCCCCAAGATTCTCCAGTGGCTGAAGTTATTTGAATAAAATAAATGAAATGATTTATACAATCAGCTATCTTATTCATTTATTTTACATTATTCTTTATACATTTAACTTTGATTCGATCTTATATTTAATGATTATAATGTAAAATGTATAGTTCTCCTTTTTTATCTCCTCACATATATAATAAATTCCAATAGTATTAAAAATTAACAGTATTCAGTTTCATACTGTTGATCAAATGAATTATTAATATGGTCGCAAATTTTCCCAAGATCCTCCAGACCTTGTCTAAGTGCATCAACAGCACGTTCATTTCCTTTCATTTGTATTCTCAAGTGCATTTTTGCTTCAGCAGGATGTGGAACTGTGTAACCGCAAAAGGCAACTCCAGGACTGTATATTCATAATTGATATTATTTATTGATTGATAATAGTAAAAATTGATAAGATATATTAAAGAATTTTTTTGTTCACTCACTATTGAGAAATTATAGAACGAAGTGCATTTCCCAGTGTATGGCCTTCATTTTGGAACGAAAATGTTCGAGACTGTTCACCAGATATCTCGTCACCAGCCAACTTTAATAAACAATTCAGTATTATTACTTTAGTTTATAAGTAATGATATACCCACTAATAATTATTACATATACATTTTTACCTGTGCAAGACGGCTCATCACTGCTGTATTTCTCTGGGAGTGATTTTTTTGTTCAATTTTTCCAAGTCAAATGAGAGAACACCTCAACTGCAATCACTGTACTCATACTATTAGTTGTTAAAAATGATGTTTTGATAGATAATCAATTAAAAATAGAAATGTATCTGTAAATTAATCATAAAAATACCGTGTTTCACGTGTTATCATGTACACTAGCAATTCGACTCGTATCAGAAGAAAATGTAATAAAACGTGTGAATGAGCCGGTAATTCTGAATGACACTTTGGCGCCGCTGTAATGGCGGCCAATCGTAGTCGATGTTTCGGAAAATACATCTACAATCGATTAATCGAAGTTCAAAGATATTAATAATCGATTTATTTTAACAATCGATGATAAACGCCCCATCACTAGACGTGGCTTGTAAAACATGGTGGTTTGTCTAAAGTCACAATCTTGATCTGTTGTCATTATTTGTTATGTTAAATAAACAAATTGTATTGAATATTATTACAAATTATATTTTTTGAATATTAGAATTATAATATTAGATAATTAAAATGGGTTTATGCAAATGTCCAAAGAGAAAAGTTACAAATCAATTTTGTTTTGAGCATCGAGTAAATGTTTGTGAGCATTGTATGGTAACCAATCATCCAAAGGTTTGTTAAAAAATTATTTTATAATTGTTTATAGTGAATTAATTTATTATACTCATATATAAATATTTATTTTTTAATATCCACCAGTGTGTCGTCCAGTCGTATCTTCAATGGTTGCAAGATAGTGATTGCAACCCAATCTGCACTCTGTGCTCAGAAGCACTAAAAGATAGGGATTGTGTGAGATTAACATGTTATCATGTATTTCATTGGGCATGTTTAGATACGTATGCGAGAAATTTACCATCAACAACCGCGCCTGCAGGATATACATGTTCCACATGTCACTGTGGTATTTTTCCTGAGTCAAATTTAGTTTCGCCAGTTGCCGATGTATTGAAAGAAAAATTAGCCAGTGTGAATTGGGCAAGAGCTGGTCTTGGTTTACCATTATTGAGTAGTGATCGAGAACAAAAACCCGTGCAGCAATCTAAAGTTTCATTATCCGAAACAATTTATCAAAATCATACAATGGCATCTTCACCGTCATCGTCATCATCATCATCAACACCTTCAGTAGCAACAGCAAGAACAAGTAGCAATGTAAATTCTCTTAATGCTCATTCGAATCATGTACATTCACATATTCAAAAAATGGGACCACCATATTCAGTTGTTAATATCGAATCATCGAATCAAACAGATCGAAAAGTATTTGAAGCTTACGATGAACCCAAAAACATTCCATTCGATCATGATGAAAATAAATATAAACGAAAATCTGCTATTGAATGGTTTTCAAGATGGTGGGCACTTATATCAAGAGCTCCAGCACGCAGACGAAATTCATCGGGGACATTATACAAAAAATATGCAATTATGGCTGTTATTGGATTTATCAGCTTCATATTCATAATCATTCTCTTTTCGTGGTTAGGAAAAATAGTAACTGATGGTGATCCGGCATTTGACATTATGTCAAATCCAGATATAAATTTACCGAGAGAAATGCCGATATAATTAAATCTAAAAGATATGAATTAAGTATCGAATGTACATCGTTCTAATTTTTGTTCTGACAATTTTATAGAACAATAGAAATTTTCTACAATGAAGAATTTTCATTAATAATTGTAATTAACTTATATATTTTATATTACGATCTAAAGTGTATTCTAATATTTGTATAATATATTCAATATTGATAATTTAAAAATTATCACAACGAGATAGTGATAAAACGAATAAACAATTGGTGAGAATTGAGCAGCAGTAGTTGAACGAATTATTGAGTCATTGATATAATAAAAAATAAATCTTTATTGCTTGTTTTTTTTTTTAATTAATTTGTTTTTTGCTACAAATCAATATAAAAAGTATTTATTATATAAATATCTGGATGAAAATAATATTACATGGGCCAATAAAAAAATGTCTTGTAATATGTCTTTTGTGA
This sequence comes from Dinocampus coccinellae, assembly GCA_963920625.1. Lineage (NCBI taxonomy): Eukaryota > Metazoa > Arthropoda > Insecta > Hymenoptera > Braconidae > Dinocampus > Dinocampus coccinellae. The sequence continues at coordinate 15,793,829 of OY987184.1, forward strand.
AATGTCCTTGAGTTCATTGAAAAAAATGTCTTCTTACATATTGCTTTAATTTCGGCATTAAAAAAAAAACTTGAAAAATATTTTAATTCATATATATAAAATGGCAAAACTGAATTGCATATTAAATTTAACTGATCTTTTAAAACACATATAATTTACTATATCGCGTTCAATTCGATGATATCAAAATTATGAATGCAATTATTCCAGATATTCGTGGAATCTTATTCAAACAGTGCCAGTATAATGAATAAAAGAATTGAACAATGACTATCAATGATGTTTGAATTATACATATGAAAATAAGCGATTCTTCATATGTTTATATATCTCTGTGGAATATAAAACAATTTGATGCCGTTAAGAGGTTTATCAGAAACTTAAAAAAATATATATAAGTAACATCTATAAGGAAAAAAAAATAGACATCTCCAAATAGTGGAGGGAGTAAAAGTCTTTTCTGATTGGCTACTTATTTTTATTTTTTTTCTTCTTTTTTGGTATTCAATGCTCCGGTGTTACCAAGATGCCTCAGATAAAAGCTGCATAGTTGAAATATGTCAGGATACAGCACTGAGATTTATCTACATTTTTAACATTACATCATTATAACACTACTCGGATCCACGTAATAGCGTAAAAATATCATTAATAATACATCGTTGCTTTCAATCAACACTACACCAAACATTTAAAATTACATAAAGAAAATCTCAGTTACATTCATTAAAATGTTATCGAGATTGTTGACTTTAAAAAGTGACAGCCGATTTTTTTCTTTCATTATTATAATGTTGAGTACAAATGTCTTATGTCTTTGGAAATTTGGAAATACGTGGAGCTCAGCAACACTCGGTTCTCTTATATTAGGTGAGTATTTGTGTAGCTTTCTTATGTTGATACGATGTAGTAGAGAAAAAATGATTCGAGCATGCGTCTTTATGTGATATATGTGCGTGACGACCACGTGTTTATATCATAAAAATTATTTTAATGTAAAAATTAATATTATATATTTATATTTTTTTAGGTACAGCTTGGTTTTGTTACATAAGAAATAATCGTAAACCCGTTGAACAACAAGATGCAATTGTGATCACAGGATGTGATTCAGGTTTGGGTTATAGTTTAGCTCTGCACTGCTATGAACATCTTGGGATGCAGGTAATTGCTGGAGTCCATCATGAAAAGAGTCAGGGGTCAGAGGAACTTATTAAATTGGGAATCACAGTATATCCCATTGATATTACACAGAAAGAAAGTATAAAAACATTCATACAATTAACTAATGAACGCCTCAATACCGCGAATCTCGGTATGATTTTTTATTTTATTTTCTATTTAATTGGTATCAATGCGCACAATAGATTGATAATATATATATTTATATTTTTTTTTTACAGTTCTTCGCAGTGTTGTCAATAATGCTGGGACAATGATATTTGGTGAATTTGAATGGCTAACAGATGATCAAATTTATCATCAAATTAATGTAAATTTCTTAGGAACCATGAGATTTACGAAAGCAATGATGCCTTTAATACGAAAACATTGTAGTCGTTTAATAATTGTAACTAGTCACTGTGCAAGTGAATCATTACCTGGTGTTGCTACATACAGTGCTACAAAAGCTGGTCTCGCTGCATGGGCGACCGCACTTCGAGTTGAATTAAAGAAATATGGAATAAATGTTGTAAATTTTATTCCCGGTACGTACACATATATAACAAAAAATATTACAATATAAATGATAAATAATATGAATTACATTTTGAAGGTTCATTTATGCAAGATAGTAATTTATTATCGCAACAACGAAAGCAATTTGATATGATGGAGTCTGCAATGTTACAAGAAACAAAGGAATTTTACGCTGAATATTTTAAAAGATACGCTGATTATTTATCAGTTTTAAGTCAAACTACACCACTTCGAAGAATAAATAATTCACAACTTTATGAAATTTTTAATGATGCCTTGTTACACAGATATCCACATTCAATTTACAAGTACGGTATTGGTGTTGGATAAATTAATTTATTTTCAAAAATTTAAAAGGCAATATATATTTATTTTTTCATGTTAATATTTTTCAGGTGTGAACCATGGAGATACATGTTGTATTATACTTTATTCAAAATTACACCGACATGTGTACGTGACTCATTAGTTGAAAAATTCATTCAGATGCCAACTTGGAGGGGGAAACAATAAAAATTTTCATGAATAAACATTCCGATAATTCATTTTAAAAAATACGATTGAATAATCAATGCATAATTTGTTGTATTTTAGTATACTAAATTCTAATTTTTATGTAAAAATTTTGTAATAAATTGATTGTTCTTATGAAATCATATATTTAAACTGCATTATATTTATATTAAATTTTATTATTTAGCACTAAGAAAAATATTGAAATTCTTTAAAATTGAAAAAGAGATCAAGATGATTTTATATATTTATAATTTGAATACTTTCTCAATACGTCCAATATAAACGTGTAATGGAAGTAAATTTTCCAATGATATCTGCTATTAATTGACATATTATTTAATTCATATCAAGACAAACAATTAATCAATAATGAATTTTATATAGTTGTACATCTCATTAAATCCATTGATGTAATTTTAAATATATTAATTATAATTAGACAAACTTTGATTACTTTTTATCTGTCAGATGGGTGTTACTGATAAATTAATAAATTTATTAATTCTACAATTCACTCGTATTTATCTTAATTCTGTTTTTTACTTTAAAAATTAAATATCGTTATTGATAAACCCATGATTAATAACAATCTTGATTATCAATTGAATGGCCAGGTGTTTTGATAAGATTATAATTCATATGTATATATATAGTGATGATTTATGGCTCACGATGAAATAATCTGCAATCAACAGTGAAACAGAGAGTATTAAAAATGTTTTTTAAAGGTATGTTAACATTATTTTATCACTACTCACTCTACTTTATTGTAATAAATTTGAATTTTTTTATTATACAGTATTGATTATTGCATCATTTTGTGTGAATTTTTCACTTCAATATACTCCCTTCACTGAATGTCAGTCCGGTCCACCACCGTTGGAATTGAGGGTTGAAGGGTGTACCGAATCCCCATGTTTATTTGTCCGTGGTGAAGATGTTAGTGCAGAGTGGGACTTTAGTGTGGGTGAGTCACTGAATTTTTTTTGCATTCAATTTAATGTGTTGTGTAAAATGACGAGACATTATATTGATGACATTATTTTATAGTTGCCGACACGGAGAATTTAAAGCCGATTGTTGTAGCAGAAACATTAGGTATTGAAGTGAATTATCCATTGCCAGAACAAAATGCTTGCAATTCACTTAGCAACGGAGACTGTCCATTGGATGAAGGCGAATCTGTAACTTATGCATTAACAATGCCAATTCTCGCTATATATCCAAAGTTACCCCTTCATCTTACATTTTCATTGGTTGACAATAATAATAATGTTCATGTCTGTTTCGAACTTGACGCCAAAGTTGTTAGTTAATTCTTGAAAAATTTCCATGTACAATGTTGAAATAGTAATTCGAAAATATTTGTAGATTTCATATAATAAATATTCTTTTTGTTTTTTTTTTTTTTTTCTCTTTATTCATGGAAATCAGAATTGGAATGATCACCGACAAATGTTTAATTTTTTATAATTAAAAATTTTATTATATTCACTAAATAATATATAATGTCCAAGACAAAAAAAAAAAAAATCATTGTAACCTTGAAAATTATTTAATACCTGTCCTTAATATTTTTAGTTCAATTAAATATTTCAATAATTCAATTAAATACATGATGAAATTTTATTTTGCATGTAAAATATTATATCATCAATAGTTATATCACATAAAAATATCACAGCGACAAATATGAAAAATTTTATCAAATAAATGGTGAATTGCTTTGATAACATGATAATTCGTTTGTATATAGTGATAATTAATTATTTTGAACTAGAATAAAAAAAATTATATATATATGAATTTTATATACTTTTACAATATTATTCGAAAAAATTATCTAATCTATATACCAATTTCAATTGTGTCTTCAAGTTATATACATTATTTTTTACATTTCTATCTGTATTTGATATTTAATACATAATCGTTGGTTACTGATTTCAATTTCATTGTTGAATTCCAACCAATATTTAAAAAAAAGTTAAACCGGCTTAATTTATCATTTATGATAAAAAAAAAAAAAGTCAGTTGGCACATTAAAAATCTTTTGGGTGGACCATTAATATCCAATTCAATGGCACAAACATTTGTCTCATCGTGTACTTCATTCACATTTACAACACATAAATCCAAGGTGTTTTTTTCGTTGTTTGTTTTTTGTTTCAATCTCCTGAAACAAAAATTAATCATGATTATTAAAAATCAGGAAACTTAATGCAATACATATATTATAATGTTACAGCTGTTGAAAAGAGGTGGAGGAGCCGAGGGTAGAGTTCGTGAAGGGTGAGATTCAAGTATATCCTGGGGGGGTTTGGGCGTATGTCTGACCCACATCCCTACGAATCGATTGTTGGGTCGCTCCATTCTTTCTCTCTCATATTATTATTATTATTTTTGTTATTTCCATTCTCTAACTCGAACATTTGTATATATCTATATATATATATAGAGCATATATAAAGGTAAAGTATATTATGTGAATGAATAAACTAATTGAACTCAACACATTTTACTTATGATATGATTTTATATAAAGAAGTAGAGTTGAGTGTGAGATTAGACAGATTTATGAATCATATTCTTTTTTTTTTATGCTTTTGATAAATTATTATTATTATAATTATTATTTTCCAGAAAAATTTATACGAATTTATAGTTGTTATTATTTTTCTTTTTTCAAATATTATTGTTATTAATTATATATATTTAATGAGTACAAAGAGATGATGTGTCTAATAAATAAAGTTGGCGAATTAATTGTCATGACGGTTTAATTGTATTTTGGAATAATTGAAGTTTATTAATTTTATTAAGTATTTAATGTATTGAGATTAATTTAGGAAAATTTTGAGGTGAAAAAAAAAAATTTGATATATATGGTATATGAATTATTATATATTGTCATGCTTTAGATATTGTTCTTCGTATTCCGAGTCATGAGTGTCATGACTTGGGAATTTTCTGATAAATTTCACGATGAACTTCACCCAACATATATATATAATTATAATGAATACATACATGAAAGATAAGCATTTATATATAATTGAGATTAGAAATTTATTCTTTTTTTGTTTATTGGGTATTGATTATTAAGCCATTATATCGAATTTCAAATTTTGTGATAAATAATAAATAATCCAATGATGTTTTCTATATATATATATATTCTATATGTAGACGTTATGATTATAGATTATTCATCTCAACCAGGAAAAATCACACACTAGAATAAATTTTTATAAACATTTAATTTCAAGCTTCTCATTCATAAGAGGCAATGAGTAGCTTCTTTCAATTAAAGGTTAATTATACAATTGACTTAACCACTTCATAATTTATTTATTTCTCTTCATCACAATCATCATTATCATCATCATCAATCAACTTTATGATATATTCTATCAATAAAAAAATGAGTGAATATAATGAATATCCGTTTGATTGTTGTCACATAATGTGTTGATAACTTCATTCTCCAGTACTTAATAATTTCAAATGTGGCGCCATCGAGCAACAATCGAAATATAAAGGAAAAAAAAAGAAAAAAAAAAGAGTAATGGTGTAACTACTCTTATTAATGATGAATAAGCACACCGACCCCCCATGCGAATGAAAAGTGGGGAGAATCCATGTAATATCAGGAGAAAACAAAAAGTGACAGTAGGAGGGGGAAAAGAATTTAGTACGAACATAACACAATCAACTACCAACTGTGCGTGACAGGGTTATGTTCATGCAGTAATAAATATATACTTACACACACATATATATGCATATATTACTGATAGTTTGTAACTTGTAGTTAGTGTAGTACGAGAATCAACGTTTGTAAAGTGACGTCACACTTTCATTTCCGAGTGAGAGACTGTAGCGTGCGTTTTGATTCTTGACGTGTCAGTCCATTTTTATTTTTGTTTGAGTTGGAAACATTCGTAAATTGAAATAGAAGAAAAAGTGACAAAAAGAGTACTGTGCTAGTGTTCATTTGGAGAAGAGAGTACTTGCTTTTTTTATACATTGTGATTATATATTATTAACCGATTTTTATTCTTCCCTTTCTCTTTTTCGTGTTTATTTTTTATTTTTTATTATTCTTTTCAATTTGTAATATAAGTGTTTCGAAAAAGTTGCACGGGCGTGCATACAGGTAGTCACGACCGGCGGCCATTATTGTTGTCAACATGGCGGGTAAAGGAGGTCTTGCTACTGAGGTATGTGTTTAATTTTTTTTGTTATCAATTAAATTGTTTTCTTGTCGATTGAATTTATCAAGAATGATGATAAAATGGGCTGGAAATAAATGAAAAGAATTTTGATATTATAGTCATGAAATTTTCACAAAAATGAACGAGTTCGTAGCAGCGTTGATTTATGTTTTCGATCGATTTTCATCTCAAATGATTTTATCATTGCTTTTTTTTTTTTGTTTGTTTCCTTCGTATTATTTACCTGCTGATTAGTATAGTTCATGTAACGGTTTTGAAATATAATTCTTCATCAATTGACGCTTCAATAAATATCAGTCGTTTATTTACTATTTAGTAATAAATTGTGTAACCACGCCCTTCATCATTTCCAATGTTTCAAAGAAATCTTGAAGAAAAATTCTTATTACGAAATACACGGATGATATTTTATATAGATTATGCTATTCCAAAATGTGTATACAATGTGGAAAAATGAAAAAAAAAAAATTTTAAGAAGAATAACGCATTAAGAAGAAGACAAAATAGCAATAAAAAAGTATTAAATATAATTAATAAAGAATACATTTGACAGTTTTGATGAATTCAACGATAGTCATGGGTCACTCGTGTATTCCAGATGAAAAAGTTTTTGTTGTTGTTGTTTTTTTTTTCTTAATTTATCATATTATATAATCAAGAAAAATATCAAGTGAAAATATATTCTTTCATTTTTTATATCACATAATTAAATTTAAGGAAATTAAATGTTTGCTACTCTGCCAATATTACGAAATGTAAAATTTTTAATTTAGCGTCGGTGTGTCATAAATAAATTTCGATGTCGACTATTGCCCCATATTTTTGTTCCGTAGATAATTCATAAACTGAAATAGAAGGAGAAGAAAAAAATAATAAAAATATACAATAAATAATTGATATTAATGTCAAAATATTATAATATTATAAGATATGTCAAATGATAAATTATCAAAATAATATTAATAATTAATCATAAATGATTCATTTAATTTATTTTATTTATATAATGAAATACGAGTAATAAATCAAATTTGCAAGATAAATTTTATAAATTTATAGTTTAATTATGCATTATAAATATTTATTTTCACTGTCAATTAAAATAATTATTTAAATAAATAATCATCTTGAATAATATTAAATATAATAATTTACTTGAATAAAAATTGTTGTACAATTATTAATTTCTAAATTTAAACAGTTATATTAAATTCATAAGTAAAAGGCAAATCCAGAATTTTTTTCTCACTACACATATTACAAAGGTGTGGGCATATAAAGATGATTATGCGGTACTGAATCACCACAACAATAATGTGTTATAATTTGATGGAAGATGGCGCCAGTGTATCAACAAAAAATAAATTGCTTATCAAATATTTTTGCTCATACATTATAGAATACACATGCAGATTGTTCTATAAATTGTGGCCGTCACGTCTCCTTATCGTCTCACCTTCGACGTTAATTTGAACGATATAGTTCGCGCTTATTATCGTTAAATTAGCCATTATGTTGTTAATTTAACGAGTCAATGTATGTCAGGGGACCGGGACTTGATCGGTCTATTTCGAGTATTCACTTATACATGCGTTTATTCCTTTGTAATTTCTTTATCTATTTTCAAATATAAACAAACATACACACACACATATATATATATATATACATACACTTTAGATATAATTTAGTTTATTTATTAAATTAATTTTGATTTTAATTATTCATCGGCAAAGAAGAAAACAAAAAATTTTTATTTTTTATTTTTCTTATTTTTTCAATTGAAAATTTAAGTTTATTATTTATTTATTTATTTATTTATTTATTATTTTTTTCTTATGTATTTTATAAATATTTAATATTTAATATTTTTATATGAATATATAAAAATGTGAATGCATGTAATAGCAAACTTCCTTGAGGAAGTGAGCAAGTGAAATACACTGAGTAGTGAGAACATCCTACGCACGTCATCAGGCCAAGTAAAGATATCACGCCGGTGAAGAAAACTGTCTAGAACTAACCGCCGAAATTCACAACAATTTGTTCTCCTACATCAAATGTGGGTGTAGGATATGACGTGCAATCTTTTCTTTTACACTTATTAATACGTGATGTGTATGACGAAAAAAAAAATAGAAAAAAAAAATTTCGATGAATTAAATTTTTTTCTTTATTCAATTGTTCTTTATATATATAATAATAAATATTAATGTATGATATAGGGTTTTAAATAAATATATATCCTCCCACGTGTACATAGAAGAAACCGCAAATGATTAAAATGATACTACACTCCAGTTTGTGTCAGCTTACACCAAGGCCGAGTATATCTCAAGTTTTTCCGGCTTTTTTTTTTTCTTTTTTTTTCTTCTTCTTCGTTATTTATTTATTTATTTATTTAATTTATATATTTTTTTTTTTATTTTATTTTTTTTTTTCTTTCTCGTGTGTTCCTGACTCTTTATAATGACCACACATGCGTGATATATATTTCACGTTAAACAAAAAAATAAAATAAAATAATTGTAAGGATGATGAAATTGTTATATTACTATCGTCGTTAATATATTCCATTGTCCTTCATGAGTACAAATGTCCTCAACTTGAAATACAATGTTGGAAATTTGTGATTAATTTATTGTATCAGTACTGTATAAATAATTTATTGGAAATTTTTGATATTGAAAAATTTTATGGTGATATTTTGAGTCATAACGATGGGGCTTTTTTTTTATATGTAAAAATTGCGATTGATATTTTTTTTGTTTTTTTTTTTTTTGTGAATATACACTTGTGATGTAATATATAGGTCGGTGGGCCATCTGCCATTGAAATGAATCGATTCAATTGCGATGAACTCTACGAGTGGTAGACCATCATAAAGGCAGAATCGAAATAGGGGAAATGGTATGTGTGAGTGGAGGCAAAATAATATGGAAATTTTCATCTTATTTTTGTTCAATCATTTTTATGATATTCAGAGAATAAAAAAAAATATATTTATAACTTTTTTTTTTTTATTTTATTTTATTTTATTTATTATTTTTTTTTTTTTCCAATTATCATTCTAATCGTAATATTTTTCAATGATCTTTATAATAATCAATTTGATAATTTTTTTTTTATACAAATAATTATTTCACCTTTTTTTTAATTTGTTTATTCTTTATCACGTACGTACGTACGTGCATACCTGGATATATAATGCAATTTAATCGTTGAATTGTCAGATAAAAAAAGAAAAAAAAAAAAATACAATTATAACGGTATACAGGAATATAAAAATCACAACTGTCTAGTAAAGTAGATGTTTTGATTAGTGCAATTCGACTGGGACAGTACAATCAATTGTACAAATGGTTAAATGGACGAAAAAGGAAAAAAAAAATAAAAAATAATGTGAATCTCGATTAATTGTAAAAGGGTGAGAGGGAGAGAGGGGGAGAGAAGCAATACGACTAACAGTTGAGAATGTTGTGTGCGCGGCAGGAGGAAGATAGGAAAAATGAATTGGTAAGTAGTGGGGAGAAAGCCCCGCAGTGCGGCGCGATCGATAAATTCTCTCCACACTCTTCTCTACTACTGGCGCGCGTTCCCCGATGATTTCCGCGCCGTGACACGAGCGAGTAGCCGTATTTCTGCGCGAATTATTGTGACTTTGGCAAGTTGAAATACTTGTGGTACATTGCACTTGAAAAGAACCAATGATAAAATCAATTATTTATTTATTTAATTATTTATTTATTGATAATTGCATGAAAATTTTGGATTTATGAAAGTATCGATGAAAATAAAGTCATGAAAATTATCGTAGAATGTAGTAAAAAATATAATTAACATTAAAATTGGTAAAGTTATTTTTATTAATGTATTATTTTATAAATAAATTTTGAAATTTTATTAAGATCTAAAAAAAAAAAAAGAATTTTCTTTTTCTTATCTGAGAGGGGGCTAAATAAAAAATTATTGGGAATAATTATCGTTGAATTTTTGGATTAATTAAAAAAAAATATTGTGGGGTTTGAAATGCAGAATAATTCACAGTTGAATGATATTATTAAAAACAATAGAATATTTTGATTTATAAGGGATGAATTGTTATTTATTAAATGCATTGTATTAAGCAATTAAAAGGGGCTCAATGCATTTTTTTTTTTTTTCTATTTTTTTGTTTATTTACCATTATCTTTATATTGAATATGTCGATTTTTGTTTTTGTTTTTTTTTTTTTTTTTATATTTCACTAATTGTCAAATTTCAATAATAGATCAGCAATAATTAAATCGTGATATTTATTTTATTTTGGATTGATGACGTGATGAAAATTTCATATCAATAGTATAAATTAAACTCAATTACTTTCATTCTTTGTTTTTATCTACTACCATCTACCGTGTCATCGGTTGATGATTACATTTCAAGAATAAAATTTCAAACCAAATACGTCTGGTTATTAGTAAATTTTAGGAAAAAAAAAAAAAAAAAAAAAAAAAATTTTTTTGTCCACGTGATTGATAATTTTTCATGTATCTCTTTCGCCACGTGAATAGAAAATACAAGATAAATAAATACTTAGATAATAATTATAATTAATATGATTGACTATTTTTCATCCAAAGATTAATATTTATAAATATCAAAAAAAAAATAATAATAAATAATCCGAAATAATTTTAAATCGAAATTTTGTACAATTTAATTTTTTTTTTTTTTTTTCTTTCTCTCGTATTTTTATACGATGAAATATGTGAGGGTAAGATATTACTGTAATAATGACAGTAATTCATCAACAATTGTTGGTTGGCTTGATCCACTTCTCACACTTGTTTGTCGTCATTCACTGTAGTGGCAATAATATAAGATATATTGTGATATAGATGCCAACATTTCCGCGTGACTCACCATCAAAGCACTTCTATTCTCTATATTGTCGTTGCGCAGTTCGTGGAGATCACCTCGGGGTAGTTGCAGAGAACGCCGTGTACTTACATAGATTGATTATAATATGTCTCTTCCTCCCTACATACATTTAGTCACGGTCATTACTCATTCGCGTTCTCCAAACTCTCTAAATCTTATGATAATAATATAATTAAATTAAAATTCCTTTAAATAATAAATATTTCTCGTACATCTCATAATTATTTTCAAATATCATTTATTATTTTATTTATATATTTATTTCATGATATTATTAAATATTAAATTTTGATACAAGTATTTGTGGTGTTTGTCAATGTTAATAATTTCTTAAATTACCAATAAAAATTTATTTATACAGTGTCACGTGATTAAATTCATCAATTATTTCTTTTGATTTATTAAATAAATATATATATTGAAATAAAATCGAGTATTGTAGTAGTAATGTCGGACGAGATGAGATTATTTTTCCTGTCTCATCATAAATATTATCAATTATCCACAATTTAATATATATATATATATATATATATATATATTATAAATAAAGATATCACGATATAAATGTTTGTGTATCCTTGGGCGTTTCAATAATATACGACTGGTTAGTTGTTTCGAGACAGCGAGGCGCCTACTTTCCGGTTTCATCCAGAAACTTGAGCATGAATGAATGTCCGAACTAGATAAAACCAGTGTAACACTGAGGGTGTGTAAATTTTACACGTTGACAGAGTTTTATCGAGTATGATTATGATGATTATACACACTATGTTTCTATTATCATATCGTCATTGTATTATTCACATTATACATTATTATTTTAATAATGTTTATTGAGTACATTGCAATCTTATCATATGTAACATAAAAATTTTATATAAAATTTTTTTTTTATATATTAGGTTAATGATTAATAAAACTGTGTCAAATTATGGAATATAATATTTTTTTTTTTTTTTTTTTTTTTCCTTTTTCTTTCTGTGTGTCAATTTTCATTTATTAATTAAAAATTTATTCAGTGTTAAAAAATAATTTATTGATTATGTATGTAATGTTTATTGTATAGTGAGAATGTAAAGTGGGATTGGCATTCCGGTGATTCTATTAACACAAGATTATATCGTGTCATATACTGTCCGTAAAATTGCATTTATCACAATACATTGTATTCAATATTATATATATATATATATATATTTTTTTTTTCTTTTTCACTATTTTCCCCCTTCCACTCACAATATTGTTCAAAATTAATAGTCCTCTGGCTTCAATCAATTCAGTGATATATTGACATAATTATGATAGTTGTTATTTATCACATTTTTATACTTGAAAATTTTGTAATTTCAATAATAAAATGTTTTTTTTTTTTTTTTACTGTCAATGATGAAAAATAAATATAAAATAAAAATAAAATTACATATACATATATATATGTATATTTATTTATTACTATTTTATTTCTTTTCTTTTTTTTTCTTTTTTTTTTTCTTTATTGATAATAAAATATATAAAAAAAAATGGCATTGAAAATAAAGAGGTTTTAACTGTACACTTATTTAATGATTGTAAACGTCAAGTAGATCCGCGTGGACAAATTTCCATACACTGACATCATTATTTTATACATTTTTATGTTATATACATATATATATTATATGATAGGTGGTACATATGGTCGCACGATATGTCTGCATAGCAGCCGGTATACAGCCAGTAGTTTAGGTATGTTAACGATAGGACAGAGAGGGGTAGAGAAGTTTGAAATAGAGGGCTCGTGGGATGACTGTGCGATGTGTGTGTGTAAGTATTTGAGTGAGTTGAAAATGATGCGCGTGATATTGGCGCAAGGCCGTTACGCCGACAATATTACGTAACCTGTGGCACAGAGTGTGTGTGTATGTGTGTATATATATTGTGACAAATTCTCCTCACACAATACAATTTGCGATACGCATTTTTACATATACATATATATATGTATACAAAGTATTGTGAATAATTTTACATTTATTTGTCGTTATTTCAGTTTGAAACGAGAAAAAAAAAATGAATATCACATTAGTCACAAGTACAATTAATTAATTGACTGGGGGAGCGATGGAAAAGGTGAGAGATAGTGGTGGTGGAATAAATTATAAAATTGAATAAATAAGAATAATGATAAAGTAAATGTATAAATGATTTGGATGAAGAAGAAAAAAAAAAAAAAATTAGTATTTTTTGTTTGTTTTTCCTCTTGATATTTTTGATGCAGTCGGAATATTAATTTTAGATATTTGTCGTTGGATTTTATTCTAAATGTGATTTAATTAGGGAGACTGTGATGATGGAAATAGCAAGATGAATAGAAAATATTACAGAGAGATAAACAAAAAGGGGTGAAAATACGAGAATAAAGATAAAATAACGAGATATCAAGTGTTTTATACTAAATTTTTGTATAATTAATTTTTTTTTTTTTTTAATTTCTTTGATCTTACTAATTGTTATATAAATATTATTATGATAATTATATAGAAAAATGGAGAGAGAGAGAGAGAAGAATATATATTTAGTATTAATGATTAAAAGTGGGAAATCGTTAATTTAATTAGACAGTCATTTGAATAATTAAATCAATAATAAAACAATAGATTGAGAGAGTGGAATTGTATTTTGAGTAAGACACAAAACAAATACAATTATCCAATGTATCATATTGACGGTGAAAATCAAGAGAATATACAATAATTCAAGTTGTATCATATCATATTCTATATTTAATTTTTATATCAATTAATTCAGCAATATGTATAAAAATATAAATATATTTATTATTATATAAATTGTGTATATTTATATTTATATTTAGATATTAATATTAATATCTTCAATTAAATCCTTTTACAGGAGTAATTTTTTTTTTGTTTCCTTTTTTTTTTCTTTTTTTAATTTTTTTTTTTTTTTTTTTTTTTCATAATCTTTAAGTACAAATAAATTATCTTTATTTACATAACAATGATAAAAACAATGTCATAATGATATTGAATTAATAGATTAGATAAATGACGTTGAATACTTTGATGAAATTGCGATGATTAAATATCTCAAACTAATTTCTTTCTTCTTTTTTTTTTTTTTAATTAAAATTTTTTTCATTCATTTATGTCTTCATATATTTCCATCGATATATATATATTCAAAAGAGAAAAAAGAATTTGAAACAAAAAAAAAATAGTTTAATTGTAATTTGAATTTTTTACCTTTTCTTCATCTTTATTCGATGTAATAAAGAAATAAAGAAATAAAATCATAATTTTATCCCAAATATTTTTATATATCATTAAATTTGAATAAAAAAAAATGACAGGACTGATGTGACAGTGTAGTCCAGTAGCACACGTCAAACACCATTGCAGTGATTCTCATTCGATTCATTTAATATATAAATATATGATGAGACTTTATTGGATGTGTTTGGCGTCGATGACACGATGAGTTTGCGCAATACAAATGCAATACCTTTTTCAACTTCACCAGGTAGAGGGTTACGCTGTGCCATCAGGTTATGGGTAATCCCCTCTGCGCGATAAAGTACCAACTTCAAACCATCGTGGAGTGTTGGTAGCTGGTTAAATAACGGGACGGCGGGGTGGATAGAGTGAGGAAGGAAGAGGGGGAATAAATGTCGCGCGCATCCACTGTTATTCGTGATTCTCCCTATCAACTGGCCAGGGTCGTGGGCGCGGTGTAGTGAGGCATAATGGGAATTGACGCGCGCGCGTTTGAAATTACTCGACGGTGGGGGAATAAGTAGAGACGGGTCGATGATGCCGGCGCGATCCGACGAGGCCGACGCGTTTATCGTCAGTCAGTCTCTGGTCCACCTCAAGTCGCGACGTTAAACGCTTCTTTTACATCGAAATAATCGCCGCACACTACACACAGCCATGGGTGACGACAAGGTTTGTGATAATTGAAAATGAAAATATAAGAAAAACGAAGCCGAGTGAGAGAGAGAGAGAGAGAGAGAGTTAAGAAAAAAATATATAAAGATTTAGTCTGTCTGTGAGTATGTGTGTGTGTGTGTGTGTATGAGAGAGCGAGAGAAAAAGAATGAAAGATGGAGAGGGAAAGAGTACAAAAAAAAAGTGTGTAGGGAGGGGGTGCGGGTAGGGAAAAGAAGGGGGAAGGGGAAAAAGAGAGAAAGAGAGAGAAAAAAAAAATTGTAAGTGATTGATAAAAGGATGAGAGGCCAAAAAATGGATCAAATCTTTTTGGAAAAAGAAAAAAAAAAGTAGTACAAATTTTTTTTTTTTTATGATTGGGCGAAAATGAGGGTGGTAAAGGTGGATAAAACTGGGCGTATTCTCTACAATTTCAGATATATATATATTTTTTTTTTTTTTTTTTTTTTTTGAAATTTCTTTTAACTAATTATATTTGTTGTTGTCACTTGTGAAGATTAAATATAAAGAATTAAATGGATATAAAATTGAAAAAAAAAAAAAGAAAAAAAAAATTTATGGTGAAAATTTTTTTTTTATTTCAATTATTGCAATTGCAAATTGTTCTTTTTTTTTTTTTTTGGGTCTTTCATTTGGATGAATATTTTCCGAGTGTAATGTGTTAGGTAAAAAGGTGAATGGGTGTTGGGAAGAAATCGAGATAAATAGCGAGTTGGAGAGAAAGACAGAGAGAGAGAGAGAGCGGTGCTCGGATGACATGAGAATTCATTGAACGACAAGGAAAAAGAACAGGTCAGCGGAATAGGAGGGTGGGTGTAGTGAGAATTTATGAGAAGGGGAAGTAGACGGTGTCTGTGGGATTGCTACTAAAGAGGAGCTTCGATCGAGGGTTGAAACCTCAAAAGGGTGGGAGAGAGAACGGGCAAAAAAGTAATAAAGAGAGAAAGAGGAAAGAGGAAAAAAAAAGAAGAAAGTTACGAAAATCGAGTGGGGAAGAAAAAAAATTGAGAGCTTTAAGTTCATGTCGAGTAAGCTATTTTTTTTGTTTTTTATTTTTTCTGGTTCTTTTGCCTCTTTCCTCCCCTTTATTTTTCTCTCTCTCTCTCTCTCCTCTCTCTTTCTCTCTCTGTTTGATCTTACATAAATTTTCTCCGCTATTTTTCAAACACCCGTTATAATCTCGCGAAATAACTCACAGAGTGCTTTACAGTGATCGTCCATACGTCAGTGCACAATAAACGTCGGACATCCACTTCCGCTCGTTCGTGAAGAAGACGAAAAAGAGAGAAAAAAAAAAAAAAAAAACCAGGATTACGAAGAAAAGAGGATTATAGAGTCAGAGATAGAAGAAAATAATTAAATATAGAAGAAATAAAACAATCGTGAAATAAAAAAAAAAAAAAAAAAAAAAAAGCTCGTGCGTGTGAGTGATTGAAAGAAAAAAAAAAAAGAAAAAAAAAAAATTACATTGGAGAAACAAGAGCGACGAAGCCCTTGTGCTTCATATTATCGAGCTGGTCAACTGCAGTAGCTTCAATTCAAGTGGAAAATAACAATAATAATAATAATTAACAAATTTAACGAAGAGGAGTAAAAAAAAAAAGAAAAAAGAAACTTCACTCACTACTTGACTGTTGACACATTATAAAATAAACAATGGTAACTCATATTATTATTTTCTTTTGTTTTATAAAAAAGAAAAAATAATAATTATTAGAAATTTAAAAATACACACTGCGCTAAATAAATTATAAAATTTTATTATTTCAATTATTTTCTCACACATCAGTTTGCTTGTGTTATTTAGGATAGAAAATATATATATATTTTTTTTTCGTTTCATATGCACACGCTGATAAATTAATTTTATATTATTGAGTTATTTCATCGTTTTATTTAATAATGTGTTTACAGTTGCAATTTTCCAGTGATAGTCTTGAGTGTTCGATATTATTATTATTTTTTTTTTTCTTTTTTTTTTTTCTTTTTTTTTTTTAACTGCAGTGTGTCAATAAGATTGAGGAAACTCTGATATTGATTGCATATATACACTCATGTTACATCACATTTTACAGATAATGACGTTACACAAACATGATTATTTTTATCTTTATTTACAATAATCGTCCCAATTATTTTTATCGTAAAATAGTGAATTGTATTCAAGCAGTAACAATTTTCATGTCCTATTTATTGCCGCTCTTTTTTTTTTTTTTCTCTCGCCTTCTTTGTATTTTTTATTTGTACATTTAAAATATATAAGCAATTACAAGTGATTTCAATTCTCGTAGACGATGATGATGATGATGATGATGGATGGTGGTAGTGGTGATGGTGCTGGTGATGATGATGATGATGATGTTAGTGGTAGTGATCGTGGTGGTGATAATTAATTGCAATTCGGATTGATTTTTTCATCAGCTGATAAATTGGAATTTTCTTCTACCAAGTGCAATATATATTTTTTGCACAAATGAAAATACCAGCTCAATAATTTTCTGCGCAAGACTTGAAAAATCTCACCTCGTGGAATAAAATGGTGGGCAATAATACGATAGACCAAAGAAAAAAAAAAAAAAGAAAAAGAAAAAAAATCAATTCTATTCGACTCGAAAGCGAGAAATTCTTGTCTACTCTCCGATTATTTGTTAGGGGAAAGTAAATCAACAGAAACTTTGGGGAGTTAGTTTGGATGATTTGAAGAAATTTTTTTTTTTTTTTTGCAATTGTCTTGATTTATCGTCTTTAAAAAAAAAAAGGAAAAAACAGTAAATGGAATTGATGATTTTACTTAAAAAAAAATTTTTTTTTTTTAGGTTTTTTTTCTTCGTGAAAAATTTGTAATGTCGATTGTTGAGGAAGTGAACAGATAGATATAAATGCAAATATCGTTCGCACACGCAATTCTCTCATGAATCGTTATGTCCCGACAGCAGCCATGCGTTCCATGACGTTCTATCAAGGCCGGACACGTCAATTGATAAGGTCGTTCCTTTTAAAGTGTCCCTTGGTAGCCGACGTTTTCCATTCATTGAAATCTCACTGCACTTTTTAGACGACGTATCCGCTTTTATTGCGTTTCCGTTTTACCTTTGTCTCATATTAATTTCAATTTGTAGATAGTATTCAATATACATATAAAATACTATAAAATTAACATTAATATTTATAAATTTTTATTTATATTATTATTATTATTTTTTTTTCTTTATTATTATTACCACGAGTATCAATTCACATTTTTATTACGATAAGTGAGATAAAAATGACATCATAACAGTAATTTATTCCCATTCATCAAAATTATTATTTCAATTTAGATATTTATTCAAATTATATCAACTTGATAAAGATTCATCTGATATTTTTTTATTTATTTATTTATTTATTCATTTTTTTTTTTTTTCTACACAATTGTAATGTTAGTGTGATATTGATATTCATATGGTTGGAAAATAAAAAGGAAATAATTATATTGAGAGGTTGGTAACAGTCAAGACAGGTATCATGAACGGAAAAGGGCCACAGACTAGATGGCGCCTATATCGTATTCGTCTTCTGGGCGTCGATCGATCGTAACTTATTTATAATTCAATTTCACATTTCGATTTTCTACAATATTGAAATAGAAAAAAAAATTTTTTTCTTCTATTTTTTTTCTTCTTCTTCTTCTTCTCGTATTTATTTTTGTAATATCTGAAAATAATTACATTCGAAATATTACGTTCTATTCATTCACGACATTGAATTAATTAAAAATGAAATAGGAAATTAAAAATATCATTGATAAAATCAATAATAATTTATTAATATAAAGTATACAATTAAATTGTATTGTAATACTTGAATAATTAAACGGAAATTTTTTTATTTTTTTATTTCGTAGATATCAATTATTCACAAACTTTACTTTTTTTTTTTTTTTTTATCTACAACAATTATTTATATATTTTTATACAAAGTCGTGTTTATTTTAAGCCTTTGACAGTGTCATAAACTCACTGAAATAATCAATTGATATGAAGTAAAATTATATTTTTAAAAACCCAACAAAACAACTAAATAAAATGGATTTAACCTCGTTCTTTTACCTCGTCAATATTAAAACAAAAATATAAAAAAATTTTATTGGAATTAAAATTAATATTTTCTGAAATTCATGATAAAAAATTTAATTCAATTCAAGTATTTAACAATAAATAATTAAACAAAACAAAATATCTATATAAATATTTATATCGTACAATCACAATGACAATATTAATTACTATTATTAACAATTTCAATGACTTCTGTTTGATAAACTCGTGGGTCTTCGATTCTCATTTATACACACACACGTACACACACTTATATATATATATATATTATTTTTTTTCTACCATCTACATCCCCTGGTATTAGTCGCATTACGTCATTTAATCGGTCAATACCCTCCTCAGGGTTGATATCCATATACATTTTAAATATTTATATACACGTAGTTTATGTACAATTCTAAAATGCCTTATAAAATTATTTTTATATTTCTATTCAACAAAAAAAATTAACAATGAAGAAAAAAAAAATTATTATTTCTCACATATCAATCTATCAATTTACATATTTATTTATCATAATCATAATAATAATTATTATTGTTATTATCTTATTGATATATATATATATATATATATTTTTTTTTTTTCTTTGTTTCATTTTTTAATTTATGCCAGTTAAATCCAGATTTTCTACCCACACATTTGAAGCTTCCGCAAGAGTCTTATTGTAATTGAACGGAAATGACGTTTAGCTAAAATTTCGGATCAGTAAAAATTACCATTACTTTTATTTATAATATTATTATTATTAATAATTATTATTGAAAGAAGAAATTTAAGATTTGATAATCATAAGTTTTTTTATTTATTCATTTATTTTTTTTTTTTATTTTCTGTATATATAATTGTCTCAAATGATTTGATATAACTTGAAATTTAAAAAATTTCAATTCATTATTATTTAATTATTGTTGAGTGTATTAATGACATATTATACATACAGTGAGAATATATCAATAAAAAATTTCTGCTTTTATTTCGTATGTGAATTTGTGTAGTCGGTTTGTGTCAATGGTATTTTAGTTGATATTAAATAAATAAAATCAACAAGATAATAAATAAAATAAAATATTATTGTATTAAAGAAGATTGAAGGAGACAAATAATGATAATGTATAATTTGTATTATTAAAAAATTTTCATATTATTTATTCTATTATATGATTAAAAGTTCATAATATTACATATAAAGTTGTCCGACTTTAAATGGCCAATCTCCCTCTTGACCCAATTCGTAAAACGTTTTACTCTACGTTAATGTACACACATATACACACACACATGCGTATATACACAGTCTATGGATCATAATAGTTGGTATTCTCCCCTTTGTCATCCAGTCATATATCAAAGAGACATATCAATATAAACTAACGAGTATACGAAAGCGAAATAGAGATAACAAATGACGCGAGTGACGCACGTTATGTGACGCTTAAAAAACGTCATTCTGAGAGGTATAGAACGAAGAGAGAATATTTATGTATATTTATTTGTGCATACACATACATATATATATATATAATAAAATGACGATGTTTGATAGTGAGTGTAATACTTTTGAATGTAAAAAAAATCTTATTGTTTATTTATTTATTCATTAATATATATTTGTTTCAAATTATCAATTGATTTAATTCAATTCAAAAATTCATTGTGTATTAAAATGCAAAAAAAAAAAAAAAAAAAAAACGGAAAAAAAAAAGGATATAATAATATTTTTAGATGTGTCTAAAAATATTATTTAACGTTTGAATGTGTGTTGTAGTGGATAAAGTGTAACTTTATTTTAAGTATACGAAACAAATGTTGTAAGAGGGAATGGGACAGAATGAGAGAAAAATACGTATGGTAGGGGTGACCTCTTGCGTGCAATGAGGTAATAAACGGCCGTTGCTTTCCGCTACGAGACAATACTTCCGTCGATCGATTTAACTGTTATTATATATAAAATATTTTATCTTTTATTCTTCATATTGTATTTAACTGTATCGTATACGTTATCGTAATTTTTTTTTGATTTTTTTCTTACATATTCTAAACAAAAAAAAAACAAAAAAAAAAATTATATAATAGAAATTTTCAATTTTATTATTTTACATTGTATGAAAAAATAATTTTGTATTCATATATATTTTTAAACAATTATATTTTTTAATTATAATAAAAAAAAAATTTTTTTTTTTTTAAGATCAATTTTTATTCAATAAATTTATTTTGTAATTTATATATTTTTGTGGATTATCGTATGTTTTATCGGATATAATGGTGTAAATGTAGAGTGCATAGTGGACAAAAGAAAATTCACGGAAAAAAGGCATAACATATATACATGAACAGAAATTCAATAACAGCTCAGCAAGAGATTGTATTCCTGATATATATACACACGATATCGCGGAGGTAGATGTACGTTAGAGTGAAATAAGAAGGTGAGGGTGGAATGACGCGATGAGAAAGGAAAATATATCACCGTCATATCACGACAATAGGCTAAAGTTTCATGAGAAAGAGAGATAGATAGATCGAGGAAGCGAAAGAAAAATAAAGTAAGAAAAAAAAACTGTCGCTGTGCTTGCATTGTAAACTCTCTGTGTATAGCAGCGCCACTGACGGTGAAGTTGCGCGATTATTCAACGTTTGGCTGGTATGGCCTGGTTACGTATTGATCCATAAATGTAGCCCGCCAACCTGGTGGGGGCGCCCCCCATTTTTTATTTTTTTTTTACTAGAGTTGGGGTGTAGCGTATAGAGTACGCATGCTCGTGACAACTCAGCATCGACCAACCATTAATACAGTGGTTGAGGTGCCCCTTTAAAATTTACCAATTTTTCATTTGATATATATTTATATTATTTATATTTATGAATAATTAGTTTAGAGTAAATGAAAAAAAATAATAATAATAATAAAAATTTGCCCGTTTAAATATTATTAATGAATTTATACGTGCAAGTTTACAATGCATTAATTTTAATGTATATAGTTTTAAATTATTCTCGGGCAATGCCATTATATATATATGTATACATAGTAAATATATATAATCATATACTTCAACCCACACTGTGTGTTTTGCAGACGTTGAGTCATGTGATGAGCACATCAGCAAAACAGAGAAAAGAAAAGAAAAAAAAAAAATGATAAAAATAAAAGTAGTGAATACAGAAGCAAAACAAAGATAAGCAGAATATACACAGAAAACAATAGCATGTCTGATCAATAATGTATATTTACTACTTGAAATGTCTTACCAGTGACGTTTACAGAATTACTCTATGCAAACTGTGTGAGAGTAGTTTGAGTAAAAATATTTTCCACTACGTTATTATATCAAGATTAAAGTGACAGATTATTACACTTGACATCACAATCATTTGTATTATTATAATTATTATTATTTTATTTTATTTTTTTATCTTTTTGGTTTGTATAAGATTATTTGATGAGGAGGATTTTTAATGTTGAATAGAATTAATGTAAATGAGTTAACCTTGATGTTGATATGAAAATGCGTTAATGCATTTTACAATAGAACACTCACATACACTTTATATAAATATATATATATATTCACCTAAGCCTCGTCTGTTTATTGACCATTCACTAGAGATGTATCACTGACGCGACGACGCCCTTTCAAATCGTTCACAAACGGAAGCGGCCGGTTACCCAATAGTATTTCGAGGTCGCACTTGAAACTATGAAACATTTCCTGGGAGCGTTTGTGAATGATGGTCAAACATAAATCAAAATTCATTCATCATTATTATTTATTTATTTATTTATTTATTTATTTATTTATTTATTTATTTATTATTGTTTTCGTTGGTGTTTTTTTGTTTTGTTTTTTCTTTAAATTTTAATTTTTTTCAATATTTTTTTTTTTTTTTTCATTGTATCCAGCCCAACTGTCATATTTAATTTATTTGCTAATTTTGTTGTTTTATTTATGTTCCAATTTTTTTGTTTCATGTAATTCAATCGATTATTATTTATTATTATTATTATCATTATTATTATTTTTTTTTTGCCTCTATTTTTTTACAGCATGGCCGTACAGATTCATACAGAGTCGCGACATTACCAAATGTTCGCGATGACAACAAAACTGCTGATGGAATGTATAAGGTACACATACACTCGGACAATTCACATATTTTTTTTTTTTTGTTTTTTTAAATTTTACGATTAAAAAAATACAAAGTACGTATTTCTCATTGATGATGAATAAGAGGGTAATTTTAATGGGGTATTTTTTGGTTATTCTGCAATATTTCTCTCTTTCTCTCTATTTATTTTCTATATATACAAATTATTCGCGTATTTTTCATGATAAAAAAAAATTTTTTTTTTTATCACACATACAAGTTTACGTGTGGATATTTCCTTTTATTCTTTAGATTATTTGCTATTTTTCTCTATTCTACTCTACTTTATTTTTTTACTATTTTTCACATTTAACCTTTTACAATGTGATATGGAATAATGATAAATCTAATTTTTAGGATGTATTGATATCTTGCGTGTTTTTACGTTGTAAATTCAATTTTGTAAAGGTCAATTTTTATTTGACCTATCACAGTCACGAAAACACATATTGAATATTTCAAAATTATCTATCACTCTAATATTGTAGAATTGTGTCGTTATCATATTACTCATGATAATTCGTCATGGTTGTTGTGGTTTTCTCTATTGTTGGTGCTTAATTAAATTTCTTGGATTTGTATGCGTTGGATATTCAACTACTCGTATACCCACAACTATTTAATCAATACTTTTCTACAATCACACTGGGCAAATTTATATTTGTTCATTTTTATTTTTCAATATCAACTAAACACATATTAATATTCTTTATTTATCATTTATTTCAATTTGCTTTCTTTTTGCACTAGCTATAAAACATACTAGCTCAATAATTATAACTGGTATGATATTGCTATATTATTTATTTATTAATAATAAAAAATGAAAAAAAAAAAAAAAAAAAACACAATTAATTATAAGTATATAATGTTGAATTTCTCCGTATAAAAATATTTAATGTTAAGAACGGACAATATTTACTGACCAAGAGTTAGTCGTGAGATCTGAATGTAGACTGAGGACAATTTTAAAATAAATACACAGTTTTATATTCATACACATTTTAATTAAGGGGGTTAATATGGAATGACGACTTATTAATTTGTGTTACACCGAATGGGATACGCGCATTGGTGGTTTGCCTCAGTCTTCAGTGAAAGCGACTAATTGATATAAATTACTTGAAGTATGTCTTTGACGTTTGTCCGAGTCAAAGTTATTGTTCTCATTTAATTCTTGTTATTGATTTTTTTGTTTTTTGTTTTGTCAATCTATTGAATAAACAGTCGCGGCGAAAGAATCCAAAGAAGAAGGGAGATAATTTGGACGATTTGAAACAGGAGTTGGACATCGATTTTCATAAAATTTCACCTGAAGAGTTGTATCAAAGATTTCAAACTCACCCAGAAAACGTAAGTTAATTTTATGCTTAATTCAATATTATTTTTTTGATTTTAATTAAAAAATTTTATTTTTAGGGCCTTAGTCATGCTAAAGCAAAAGAAAATCTATTGAGAGATGGTCCAAATTCATTAACACCACCGAAGCAAACGCCAGAATGGGTGAAATTTTGCAAAAATTTATTTGGTGGTTTTGCATTGTTACTGTGGATAGGGGCAATTTTATGCTTCATTGCATATGGTATCGTAGCTTCAACGAGCGAAGATCCCAGTGACGATAATCTATATCTCGGGATTGTACTGACCGTGGTTGTCATAGTAACGGGAATATTTTCGTATTATCAAGAGAGCAAATCAAGCAAAATAATGGAATCTTTTAAGAATATGGTTCCGCAATTTGCAACAGTATTGAGAGAAGGTGAAAAAGTAACATTACGCGCTGAGGACCTTGTGCTTGGTGACGTTGTCGAAGTTAAATTTGGTGATCGTATACCAGCTGATATTCGTGTTATTGAATCACGTGGCTTCAAAGTTGATAATAGTTCACTTACGGGTGAATCTGAACCACAATCAAGATCACCCGAATTTACAAATGAAAATCCACTTGAAACAAAAAATCTCGCATTTTTCTCGACAAATGCTGTTGAAGGTACAGCAAAGGGTGTGGTTGTTTGTTGTGGTGATAATACGGTAATGGGAAGAATTGCCGGTCTTGCATCTGGTCTTGATACTGGTGAAACACCAATTGCTAAAGAAATTCATCATTTTATTCACTTGATTACTGGTGTTGCCGTATTTCTCGGTGTTACATTCTTTATTATTGCCTTTATTCTCGGTTATCATTGGTT
Organism: Dinocampus coccinellae; assembly: GCA_963920625.1. Classification (NCBI taxonomy): domain Eukaryota; kingdom Metazoa; phylum Arthropoda; class Insecta; order Hymenoptera; family Braconidae; genus Dinocampus; species Dinocampus coccinellae. Next base: position 15,819,601 of record OY987184.1, read on the forward strand.
GGACGCTGTTATTTTCCTTATTGGAATTATTGTTGCTAATGTGCCCGAAGGTCTTTTGGCAACTGTCACTGTGTGTCTAACATTAACAGCCAAAAGAATGGCGTCGAAAAATTGTTTGGTAAAAAATCTCGAAGCTGTCGAGACTCTTGGATCAACATCTACTATTTGCTCGGATAAAACTGGTACATTAACACAAAATCGTATGACAGTGGCTCATATGTGGTTTGACAATCAAATCATTGAGGCTGACACGACAGAAAATCAATCTGGTGTACAGTACGACCGTACGAGTCCAGGATTTAAAGCACTCGCCAAGATTGCTACATTATGTAATCGAGCCGAGTTTAAACCTGGTCAAGAAGATAAACCAATTTTAAAACGTGAAGTAAATGGTGACGCTTCCGAGGCGGCATTGCTTAAATGTATGGAATTAGCGCTTGGTGATGTAATGGGAATTCGTAAAAAGAATATGAAAGTATGCGAAGTTCCATTTAATTCAACAAATAAATATCAAGTATCAATTCATGAATCAGACGATCCAAATGATCCGCGTTATCAGCTTGTAATGAAAGGTGCACCAGAAAGAATTCTCGATCGATGCACAACGATATTTATTGGTGGTAAAGAAAAAGTTCTCGATGAAGAAATGAAAGAGGCATTTAATAATGCATACCTTGAGCTTGGCGGTCTTGGAGAACGTGTACTTGGATTCTGTGATTTTATTCTCCCGTCCGATAAATATCCCGTTGGTTTCAAATTCAATAGTGATGATCCCAATTTTCCCACGGATAATTTACGTTTTGTTGGGCTTATGTCTATGATTGATCCACCAAGAGCTGCTGTACCTGACGCCGTTGCCAAATGCCGATCAGCTGGTATCAAAGTTATCATGGTTACTGGCGATCATCCAATCACTGCCAAAGCTATTGCCAAATCAGTTGGCATAATTTCCGAAGGTAAAAAAAAAAATATCCAATATAAAATCAAATGAATTTTTTTAAATATATTTTAATATATATTTATTTATTTATTTATTTCGTTTATTTGTAATAGGTAATGAGACTATCGAAGATATTGCTCAAAGATTGAATATTCCCGTATCAGAAGTGAATCCACGAGAGGCAAAAGCCGCAGTTGTTCATGGTGGTGAGCTCAGAGATTTGGATTCTGATCAATTGGATGAAATTCTTAGGTACCATACTGAAATTGTGTTCGCTCGTACATCACCACAACAAAAACTCATTATTGTCGAAGGCTGTCAGCGTATGGGTGCTATTGTTGCTGTAACTGGTAAAAAAAAATTATTTGTCTTTTTCATTGAAATATATCAATTTATTGAATATTTCAAATTCATACCGTGAATTTTTAATCAAAAGGCGATGGTGTCAATGACTCACCAGCTTTGAAAAAAGCTGATATTGGTGTTGCTATGGGTATTTCTGGTTCAGACGTATCTAAACAGGCTGCCGACATGATTCTTCTTGATGATAACTTTGCATCAATTGTTACGGGTGTTGAGGAGGGTCGATTGATTTTTGACAATTTGAAAAAATCTATTGCCTACACATTGACTTCCAATATTCCTGAAATTTCGCCTTTCCTCGCTTTTATCCTCTGTGATATTCCACTTCCACTTGGAACTGTCACCATTCTTTGTATCGACTTGGGAACAGACATGGTGAGTAGTAATCAATCTATTTTTATTTATTTTTTATTTCAATTTACATGTGGAAAAAAAAATGTGAGGAAATTGATTGTTGCTTCATTGACAGGAGTGTTTTTTTTTTTTTCTTTTATATTGTATAAGATTAATTAGGCAGGAGAAAAAGAAAATTTTGTGATGGACATTTGCAACTTGAACAATCGATTTCCATGCATTTGACAACATATATTTCAGATTCCAGCGATATCACTAGCATATGAGACTGCTGAATCGGATATAATGAAAAGACGTCCCCGTGATCCAAACAACGACAAACTCGTTAATGACAGGTTCATTAAAGTTATTATTTCAACGCGGCAGTAGTAGGCTATCGTATTTCTAAATCCAATTTCAATTGCTCCAATTTTATTATGTATTGCCAGTCATTTAGAATTAATTATTTATTTATTTATTCATTTATTTATTATTATTATTTTTTTTTTGTTTAAATATTATTTTGATCTATTTATTTATTTTATTGTTTATATAGCAATATCAGCAGTATTTTGGGATGATTCATGGATATAAATAAGATAAAACTTTATTATTTTCAAGATATTCTAGAAATACTGCAGCAATTTCATTATAATATTATTATTATTTGATTTTATTTACAACATTATAATTAATTATTTGAAGTATTAATTTCAGGACAACTTTGTGAGAGATAAATCAACAAAAATGAGAAATTGAGCACAAATGAATGTATAAATTTCGCAGGTTTTCAATCACAATCCAATAAATATCCCTGACAACTTAACATCCATTTCAAAACTTCTTCACAATGTTTATGGATATGTTTTTTTTCTTTTTTTTGTTTTATTCATCTATTAATTTACATATCACTTATCGTCAAATCAATCTTATTTTGTTTATCAGTGAATTTACTTTGAGTTTTTTAAAATTTTTTCAGTTATTTTATCACTTCCTTCTATTTATTTATTTATTTATTATTATTTTTTTTTTTTTTCGTTCATGGTTTTTCATAAAAGCTTATTGATAATGTGTCGTCAGATACCCGCCATCTCGCTAGCTTACGAGGAGGCAGAGAGCGATATTATGAAGCGACAACCACGAAACCCCTTCACTGACAAGCTAGTTAATGAAAGGTAACACGTTCACAACATGTCGAATCACCAGTGATACAGATGGGTTTGAGAGTTTAATGGTAAAACTGTCGTTGAAATTGAATTTATTATTACAATCATCGATATCATTTAATTTGTATATTCGTGTCCCGAAAATTTTGGTTTTTTTTTTTTTTTTAATTTTTCAATTTATAACACAAAATAAATATATATATATATTTTTTCTCCATCTATATAATTTTCAATGCAATTTATAATCAATTAAATTGCATTATTATCAAATTTTTAATTTTATTTCATACCATTTTATTATGTGTTCAACGACAGTCTTAATCTCACCCTGAATACATTTATTACTCTTCTTCTTTATTTTTATCTCGCAAATATTTCTATTGTTAGTCAAAATTACTTTTTGACTTTAATACTTCTCAATTTCTCTCTTTTACTTTTACTCTTACTCTCACATTTTCCTCCAATTCTCTATATTTCTTATTGTACTTTTGTCTTTATTGCAATACAATTTATTCTAGCTTTTCTGGATTATTGATGCTACACTGAATTCTATACTTTTCTTCTTCAATATATTCTGGATTTATTCCTATTAATTAAATGGTCAATTATCCATTTAATCTTGACATTCTCTTGAAGTGTTTTGTGTATTTTTCAAATTATCAAATATCAATTGATGAAATAAAACAAATATCAACACAATATTTTGTTTGTAATTAATAACAAAATATGGTAGGGTCTGTTAAGGTGTAAGGTTGCAGAGCAATAATTTCGGGTGCTAACGCTTGTCATATCAATTATTTTAAATTTATTTTTGGTATGTAATTACTTTTCTTCTTTGACATTTACATATTTTTATTTTGCAATGATTTTTTCATTGTCATCATTGTACATTCTTAATTTCGATTGTCCATTGATTATGCAAAATATTCAATAATATCCAGTATAAAAATAATGAATAAATGTAAGCAATCAAAATTGAGATGGTGCATCGTTTGACGATCATTCTCACATATTATTATTCTCATTGTTTTGCATTATCATATAATTTTTCAATTATTTCTGTTTTCTCTTCTTTTCATATATTTCTTCTTTTTTTTTTTTTTATTTAATTAAAAAGGTCAAGGTAAGCTGAGAAATTTTTTTACATTATTCTTGAGCACTCACGCTTTTGTAAAATTCTTCTCTTACATTCTGTTCATCAGAACTTTTATTTTCTTCTGTTGAAATAATTTTTTTTTTTTTTTCTCCTTATTTATCATCATTATTTTGATTGTAAATACTGAAATCCAATGAATTTCATTCATTGTTTATATTTATTAAAAATTCCCATTCATTTTTTTTTTTTTTTTTCTTCTTCCATACATTAAAATCATGTATAAAAATTTCAATTTTATAAACTGAACATGCTCCCTTTAAATCCTGCCTGCGAATGATGGCATAAGCCCACCAGCAAATGTACTCTTTTTTTCTCATTATTGCTACTTGTCTCGCTCTGACAGAATTATATTTATCTACATCCATGTTATTCAATATAATTAATATCTCAATATATATTTATATTACATGAACATGACACAGAAAGTCAATATATTTTTATATATTTAATATAAATAAATTAATTTAAAATTCTTTAAATATTAAAATATGATTAAAAAAAATTTTTTTTTATACATAATATTTTTCGATATATAATTTTTATTTTACATATATTAATAATTAGATATTTATATATTAATATTATTCATCATATTTATATATTTATCATTACTGAAATTTATATTCTATAGATAAAAAAAATGAATTAGATAGTATTATTTGAATGCAATAGACAGATCGACAACGCCACAACGACAATATAATCACACGTTTACTTCTAATTATACTGTCACTCTCACAGCTGCTGCTGCTATATATTTATATATATATATATAATCTATCATCTTCTGCCATCCACGACTGTCACTGTTATTTATTTATCATTCATCACGGCTAGGCACCTTTAATAATTTGACCAGCGAAGGACATGCGGGGCTCATATACATTATTTCAATATTTCCTAAGTATTGGATTTGACAAAATTCAAAAAGCTTTTTTTGTTTATTTTTCATTATTATTGTTATATATATTTTTTCTGTTTATTGTTTAATGTTTCTCTTACTATACTATAAATATTTGCATTAGCAAAGCCTGGAAGCAATCGACAAGGATCATCTCATGGAGTATTCTACAATCTCTTTGAATTATCAGTGCCTAATATTTGCATTTTTCACATTGTAATTTTATTTAATTCAACATTATATATCAATATATTATTATTACAATGATAAATAGCTTGTGATTGGCACCGATAATTCTTCGTTTGTTTTTTCTTTTTTATTTCAAAAATTCATACTCGAATTATCGATTATTTATACATTAGAAAAAAAAAAAAAAAAAAAAAAATTGTATCATGATATATAATAGTATCACTGAATAATTCGAGGATGAATAGAGGCTTAAATTTCGCATCACTAACAAGCAATCTCGTCTTACTAAATATTTATAAATTAATTTCAACAATTTATACATTAATTATTGATTATTATATCAATTATTATATATATATATATATTTTTATTTCAAAAAATTCTCTATTCCTCATGAATATAATGAAATTAATTTTAATTTAGTGAGTCGAGATTAATTTGCCTCAGCAAAGGACATATACATATATACATATATACATATATATATATATATATATATTTAAATTTATCTATTATATCTACGTTTACATTATTTATAATAACATCAATTATATATAATAACAATATAATCTCTTTTTCATAATCTATTATTCATGTAATTTTATTTTTCATCATTGCATCAAGTACAATTATTATTATTATTATTATTATTATCATTATTATTATTAATTAATTTATTTATTTATTTTATTATTGTATTCATAATTATTACACTGAGCGCTTTCTATCGCAAATTCTTTCTAAATAATGGGTGAATGATAGGTGCCGGCCATTTCACTGGCCTACGAAGCACCGGAGTCGGACATTATGAAACGCCAGCCACGCGATCCTTACAAAGACAATTTAGTCAACCGAAGGTGGGTCACTAAATTAAACCCACCAGAAAGACATTTAAGAAATTTTTTATTTTTTAATTTTCATCTATTATTAATTTTTTTTTTTTTGTGCACTTATTCGTCATGAAAATGTAATTGTGTTGGGGGAAAATAAAAAAAATATATAGATTTTTTTTAATACAATGTCACCATTGAAAAATATTGGTCGAATATATATATATATATATATATATTTATTTATTTATTTATTTATTTATTTATTTATTATTATTAATCAACAATTAAATTTATTATTAATGTTAAAGTGTGAAGTTGAATTTATTTGACCAATGTCTATTTGAATGAAAACATCAATTATAATTTATAAATCAATACTTGAGACAAATTATATTGATTATTTTGATTATATAATAAAAAAAGAAAATATATATATATGAGTATTGATGAATAGAAAATAATTTGCAATTATTTTCATTCAAATATTAATCAATGGTAACACAAAAAAAAATTGTTGGTATATTAACTAGGACTAAAATTGTGGAGAATGCGGAATGGCTTTTTTTTTTTTTTTTTTCAAAGTTTAGAATTCTTTTATAGCTCAAAGCAATGCATATGCTTATTTATAACATGATCACATAAATATAAAATAATCAACGTGTTATTTAAACGTTAGTTCAATTTTATATTATTTATAAAGGCCAATAGATAATTTTAATTAAATTATTTCTATTACTTTTTTTGTTCTTTTTTTTTTTTTTTTTTTTTTCTTTTATTATACACATTATTTTTACGTACAAGAAAGAAATTAAACGAAAAAAAAGTGGCACATGTCACTAACAACTTCGTTGTGAATGGCAATAACAAAAAACAAATGTTTTATGAGGCACACAATATATTTTATATTCATCAATTTTCCATTTATTTTCACATACACATCAGTATATATTATCAATTTTGTTTTATGTTTTTTAATTATTTGAAAAAAAAAAAAAAGAAAGAAAGAAACGAATTTTCAGTACTAACAGATTATTGCTGCATGAATTGTTGTGATATTTATAAAGTTCATCGGTAAATCCAGGATTATCTGTTTTTCAATATTCCTAGTATACATTTAAAAATCTCAATAGACTGTTATTATTTAATGCTCACCCATACGAATGCATGTGAATCAGTTTTTAATAAGTAGTTTTATTTATTTTCTTAAAATGCTTCACTACTTTAAAGCTTTTATGTGGGTGAATGCTTGCACGCTCATCATTTTCTTCTTGAAGATATAAAAATAATAAATTTAGTCACTTATCTATTGACATTTACCTCGTCATTAAAAAAAAAAAAAAAAAAAAAAATGTAGTGTAAGTAATTGTGTTTCAACTTGATTTTTTTAACTTTATTTCTGGTGTTTTGTAATTGTATTTTATCTGACATTCGTTAGAGCTCACCTGCAACTAAACACCGCGAATAAATTAACGCGCTGAATTATTCACAAGTGCAAATTCAAACGTTATTTAATACAAAAAAATAATTTTAAAAAATATATTAAATTTCGTTTGAATTATTAGAGGCAATTAATTATTATAATGTTATAATTAAAAAATTATATTTATTATATAATTTTGTATGTATGTATATATATATATATATATATATTTTTTTTTTTATTAATAAATCACAGGTTAATTTCAATGGCGTATGGACAAATTGGAATGATTCAAGCTGCTGCTGGATTTTTCGTTTACTTTGTTATTATGGCTGAGAATGGCTTTTTCCCTTGGCAATTAATAGGCATACGAAAATCATGGGATTCAAAAGCTGTAAATGATTTATCAGACAGTTATGGCCAGGAATGGGTAAGAATTTTTTATTATTTATCATTTATTAAAATTTTACACTCGAGAGAAATTCTAAAAATACAATATTTCTATTTTCAGACTTACAGAGATCGTAAATCTCTTGAATTTACTTGTCACACCGCATTCTTTGTGTCAATTGTTATTGTCCAATGGGCAGATTTGATTGTTTGTAAGACACGTAGAAATTCAATTCTTCATCAAGGAATGAGAAATTGGGCATTGAATTTCGGTCTCATTTTTGAGACTGCACTCGCTGCTTTTCTCAGTTACACGCCTGGTATGGACAAGGGTCTGCGGATGTATCCACTCAAGTGAGCAATTTAATTTAATTATTTCCTGAATTTATTTTATTCTGTTCTCACTAATCTTTCAATACTATTTACATATCAATTCATCAATTATTATTATTATTATTATACATTTTTTTTTCTCCATTTTATTTTTACAGATTTGTGTGGTGGCTTCCTGCATTACCATTTATGTTTGCCATTTTCATCTATGATGAAACGAGGCGATTCTATCTACGTCGAAATCCCGGTGGTTGGCTCGAACAAGAAACTTATTATTAAATTCATATATACAGCGAGATGCATACCCACGCGGAGATACATAAATGTAATGGAAAATTTTTAATCACTCATAAATACACACATGCATACACACACACACATATACACATACACATACATACACACATATTACACGGGGCGTGCTATCTATTTGAATCTATTCGTACTGTCGCACTTGTTCAAGATGGAGAATTTAAGATGTGACAATATATCGTTGGTTGTATTAGCAAAATAGATTCGCCATCGTGAATGAATATGCTTTGGATCATCAACAACATTGTCATATATGTATATTTATATATATTTACTTGTAACATATATATTTATATACATATGTTATGCTCGTAGTGTTTATGATGGTTTTGAGAGACAATTGTGCAGATTGTTAATGAGCTATTGTTTTCAATTTGAATTGATAAAAAAATCATCGATAATTCGAAATGTTTTGTTAATAAAGTGTTTAATTTTTATTTAGAGAGTAAAATAAAAGTAATCCAGATATTGAGACAATGCAAGATGATGGTACGAAATAAAATAGAATATTTGAATGGAGACAGGCCTAAAAAAATGAAAAATATATATATATATATTGAAATGAAACAATAATGCGCGGGCGGGGGTAGGCTAATCGTGGTATGATATAATATAAAAGTTGGAATAATGAAAATAAGAAAAAAAAAAGGGGGAGGGGGGTGGGGGGAGAAAAAAAAAGTAAAATCAATAATGAACAAACAAGAATAAATATCACACACTCACAATCAAATATACAATGTTAAATTTGATCAATTGAAACAATAAGATGAAAATTAATTTAAAAAGAAAAAAAAAATTGAGAAAAAAAAAAAAAATATATATATATATATATATATATTGAATGATTATAGAACAAAAATGATGCGCGAAGAGATATATAATTATTAAATTTAGTGTCTTGTGATACCGAGTGGGTGGTGATGTGGATGAAAAAGCGGGAAATAAAACTAATAGGGAAAATCTGTTATTTATCAAATTGTCGTGCAAAAAAAAAAAAAAAAAAACAAAACAAAACAAAACAAAAAAAAAGTGAAGCTGAATAGCATAACATTTGGTTTGATATATTCTAGCTTAACGCGTCAGGCAAGTAGGTATATTACCCTTCAAAGATTAATTTAAAAAAAATATAATCACATCCAATTCGCAAAGTCGTAATAATTATTTGGAAAAAAAAAAAACAAAAAAAAAAGTTGACAATGAAATTTACAGTATTTATAGATATTACATGTGACACAGAAATTCTTTACAAACTCTAATTAAATGATTATATTAAATAATAACAATAAATACGAACAAACAAGTCAAATAAATAAAAAAATCTGCCAGATTGGCATACTCTAGTTGCAAGAGAATATGAAATATTGCTACATGAAAAATAAGGGACCGCGTATTGATTATTAACGTATTTAATATTGTCAAATTTCATATAGATCCAATCAATTTTCATTGCATTATTATTCATTACAATTATTTTGAAATTATTTAACTGGCGTAAAACGAAATACAGATGGAACAAATTAATGACATTAAATAAATACAATATTTCTATGAAATCTAATGTCATCAAATGTGCGTGTATCCTGATTTATATAATATCTGATTGACATCAACTCTAATGATAATAATAATTATCAAGGTTTCAAACATCAAACCATTAGTGGATTGGTGAGATAGTTCGATGAGACAAAAAAAAAAAAAAAATAAGAAAAAAGAAAAAAAGTGGGTCTAAACGAGCAGGATGGAAGCTGTGAGATCCACGATAAAAAATTGAAACAAAAAAAAAACTAATAATAGTAATAAATAAAAATTTTAATAAATAAACAAATAAAAAACAACTGTTTAGCGAGAATGAGTATATAGGGGCGATTCACAAGGCAAAAGTGAAAAAAAAAAACAAAAAAAAAAATTAATAAATCAATAAATAAATAAGAAATAATGAACAAATAAATAAAATAAAGTAGTGCACGCAAAGAATATAGATTGTAGGTGATGATGTAAACGGAAAACAAAAATTACAAAAAAAAAAAAAAAAAAAAAAAAAAAACAATCTACGAGCTAGGCTGGTGAATGAAGTTAAATAACGCATTCTTACGTAGGTGAGAAGAAAAATTTAAAAAAATAATAATAATAATAAAATAATTATAAATTAAATATATGAAAGCATTGATGATTCTCTTAGGTTTTGTTTTATTTTGTTTTTTTTTTTATTATTTTTTTTGAATTTTTAGTTTTTCGTTATTTCATAGTTTAATGCCAAGCGGGACAGCTCGCTTTTAAATTCATTGCCCCGGTACGCCAAACGCCCTGTTAAATAGCCCACAGTACGTCTTGCATTTCGAATAAAAAGCGAGCTCATTATACACAAAGTGACTTAAATATCTGCCACACGCGGTTCTCCGTTAATTCCAGCAAGAAAGAAACAAAGTGGCAAATTAGACAGAATAAAAAGAAAAAAAAAAAAAATTTTTAACATGACTGTTGAATATGATTCAGGTTATTTGAAATGCCCCGGCAGCTTGGTCTCAAATAAATGCCCGAAGTGTTCATAATTGAGAGCCAATAGGTACACACACAATAAGTACACACTTGACATCAATTATTCTCATGACAGTGGACATTTGAAAAATAAGAAATACATTATCATTTATATAGAAATACGCGTCCGTACATATATACATACACACATATACAGTACATACAAACTTATAATAACACAAATCATGGCTAACCATCATAGTTAACAAAGCACAATCGACGTTACGAAAGATTACGTTCCGCGTTCAATGTGATAAAGTGAAAATGAAAAAAAAAAAAAAAAAAAAAAAAACAGCATAAATAAATAAATAAATTAAGCGTGAAGAATGACTGCGTTCAATTCTCCGATGCTTCCGGTCACCGTTTTTACTCCCATTGCAAAATATAAATTTGGCACTGGGAATTGGCACGGGCTCCTGGACTCTTCCATATATTATTATCTCATTGGAACTCATCGTGAGGCGTTAGCACGAACTTTTCCGCTATAGTAACAACCAATTTACACATTTGTGTACAATATTATTTGCTTGATTATTATTCTCTATTATTAAATTTCGAAATAGAACACGCATCCACAAAATAAATAAATAATTATATATAATTGTAGCGATAATTGGAAAATTGTTATCTATCTTATTGATCCGTGGCCGTACGTTTAGTGTATTATGTGTGTGTTTGTGTGTGCGTGTACATGCGTGTATGTGGTGTGTGTATGTGATATTATTACGTGTTAAACATCATTTTATTCCAAAATATTTGAAAACACACATGATTCACTCACGATACGAAATATGGTAATCGAGATGTTTACGTGAGAATATAATTAATATTGATAATTAAATGGATGCGGTTGATGCGGTTGTCGACAGGGTGTTCCGTGCCGGGGGACGTAGGAGCCCAATAAACAAAAAAACAAACAAAAAAAAAAAAATTAATAAATAAATAAAAAAATGATAAAACAAAAAAAAATGCTTTGCCGTCGTGCGCCGCCTCACTTTAGGCTAATAATTTAAATATTAATGATAATATAACAATTATGATAATATGATATATGTTACAATAAGATATTACTAGATGTAATTATTATACATGGTTTAGTGTAGATCGTGTTGTTGAAGAAAATACGTATGTATAAGCGAACAAAAAAAAAAAAAAAAAAAAAAAAAAAATCAAGAATAAAAAGCGAAATACCAATATAACGCAAAATGTGATGGGAGATGATTGAAAAAAAAAAAAAAAAAAAAAAAAAAAACTAACAAATAAAAATGCAAACACAAATAATGAACGGAGATTCGGTCTAAGACCACGAATCCGCGGCGAAATGAGTGAGAATGAGTGACGATTAATCTCCAAAAATTAAAAAAAAAAAATTATTATATTAATAATAATAAATGAAAAAAAAATTCAGTTTTTTTTTGTTTCATTTTTTTCTAATTCATATTTTGACACTTTCATTAATTTTTTGCATTCCATGAATATCAAATTTTCTTTGTCGCGATAATTTTTCATATTGTTATTGTGACAAATGAAGTATATGAATTGTGAATGATGATACAAAATAAAATAAACGTATGTAAAAAAGCGAGCGCGAACGTTATTGTGGTGTACAATTGAAAACAAAACAAATAATGAGAGAATCCAAAGAGTGACTGTCAATTCACCTGATCCTTGTGCAATCATTACATCAAACAAAGTTACATTGAACAACGATAAAGCGATATCACACATTTAATCATATTAATACCCAAAAAAAAAAAACAAAAAAAACAAAAAAAAAATTGAAGAAAATGGAAAAAAAATGTCATTCGCTCCTGCTCAATTCGCGCAGCGTGACAGAATCATTGAATGATTATAATATAAAATTGAATAATGTTTTATTAATATTGTACATATTTTAAATAATAGAAAAAAGAAGGACATTACAGATTGTGCGTTGATTGAAGATCTCACGAGGGCAGGGCCAAAATTCGTATGGTTCAGTCCCCGTATTTCTTGCGGGTCCTTTTTTGCGATTTTTCGTTCAACATTCTACGTATATATCGGGATGCCACTGCTCACACAACACTCACAGACATAAATAATAATAAAAAAAAATAAATAAATAAATAAAATCGTGGGCAAATACACATTTACACTGTACACGATACACATTAAATTTAACAGCCAATACCCCAAAAACGAAAGGCACATATTAAATTAACATGAGGGGGATAAAGTAATACACGATAAATGAATTTACGTAAAATGTGTAAAACACGAATAATCGCATATGATATTACACACAATGATGATGATAATTATATGCTCACGTGCTCACTGCTCTATCCACTCTATCTGTAATACTCTCTTTCAAATTAACAATTCGTTTAATATAATTATTGGTAAGTTTTTGTTTTCACACGTGAATTACATTAAGAAGGAGAAAGAAAAATAAAAAAAAAAACAAAAAAAAAAAAAAAACGAAAGACATTGTCCAACCCAAGTGTCATTACTTTTGATGTTAAATAAAAAATACATATTAAATAAAATGTTTTAATTATTGTTGTATTAAATAAACCTAAAAAAAAAAAAAAAAAGTATCTTTGTTCAATTCTATTACAACTGTAACAATTATTGTGTGCTTATATAAATAAATTTTTAGGAAAAAAAAAAATATATATATATATAAATGATAATTTTTAAAAATGCGACATTAAAAATTTACAAATGTAAAAAAAAAAAATTTATATATATAATAATAATAGTAATAATAATAAGTCCTATATTTATTCTTATCTACTGTCTACTATGTATTGTTTTGTCGCAGTAATTGATTGATATTTTAGTATTCACTGCATGTTAATATATGTAATTACACGTGTATTATTAAATGTTAAAATATTTATGAATATTTTTTTATGATATATATTTTTTAACATACAAAAATAATTCATACAGTCACGAGAATTTTTTTTTTTTTCTTTTTTTTGCTCTATGTTTATTCATTGTCAAGAAAATTTGAAATATATTATGTAAACAATTTTATACTATCTTTAAAAAAAATCTATTGAACAAATGTTAAAAAATAAGTCCATGATACATTGTATTTTTGTTAGTTTCATTGAAAATATTCAAACTAGTTGAGTTGAATTTATAAAAAAAAATTTATTATAATGTTTGGCCACATATTTGTCAAAATATTAGGATTGGCACCTTTTTCAATTAAAATAAATCAACACAATGCAAATCGAAATAATAGAAAAATACTCGAATTTAAATATTCACAAATAGGATGTGCATACAATATTATATTGATATTATTATTGTTTAGTTCAAATTTTTTATCTATACCTGCGGCGTTTAAGATGAAATTTGAAAATAAACCTCAGCTCGTAAGGAATGTTTTTTTATTTAAATTAATGGCCGGGATTTCTGTATTATCACTCGTGTGGATAATTGAATGTTTGAAACAACAAAGTATTGTGAATGTTGCAAATGAAATTGTTGTTATTGATCACGCAATAGATAATATACGTCATATATATTCTATTCAATCAGTCAAGTGGAAAGCCGTGATATATTTTACATTTAATTTGTTAATTTGGATTAGTCTTATTACACTGGATTATATAATATTTCCATTGGCATTTGGTGTCACTTCAATTCCTATTTTATTACCAAATTTTATATGTAGCTTTTTTTTATTAGAATTTGCATTTATATTGAATTTATTAGAGGTACGATTGAAAAATATGAATATTGCACTGCAAAATTTTTCAAAGTATTATAAATATCATCCTGAATGTACTGTAAATGAAACACAAATAATTCGGAAACAAATACGTGATATATTAGTTGTCAAACGTTATCATGAATTATTATATGAAATCACAAGAACTATAACAAATCGTTATGCATTGACAATTTTCATTATAATTACATTCTTCAGTGGAAATATTATTTTTACATCGTACTATTTTGTACAATTAATTATTAATCCTACGAAAATTTGGTCAACAATATTAGCTTTTAATTCTGCAGTTTATTTAACTATGGAATTATTTCCTATTATTATGATGACCATTAGCGTAACTCAACTTACACATCAGGTTTGTATATAAATATTTTATTAATTATCGTATGTCTACATATTTGTAAAATATAATTTTTCTTTTTGTAGATTGACATGACACCGAATATACTGCATCAAATTATGGATTATTCAATAGATAATTGTGAAATAAGATCACAAGTAACTGATGTGTTTCTTTCCTTTTTCTTGTTTTTTTTTTTTTTTTTTCTTATTTATTATGTAGAGCAAATAAATTATTTAAATTATATATTATTGAATTACATGATATGTTATAAATTAATTCTTGCATTCGTTTTTTTTCTTTTTTTTTTCTTTTCACAGCTGAGACTGTTTTCAATTGAGCTACTTCACAGAAAAATTCAAATCACTGCTTTTAATTTTATTCCATTGGATGTTACTCTTTTGCATTCAGTAAGTTATGCCATATAACGTATTAACAATAAAAACGAATGATATAATTATTACTGAATTATTGAGAAATCTATAAAATTACAGGTAGTTGGTATGGTAACAAATTATTTAGTAATTTTACTTCAAATTCAATTTAAAAGTAATAAATAAGGAATAAATAATTTTGATGTATTTTCCAATAATTACATATTGTTATAGTTCTAGTTATTTATTGTATTTAAATAACAATTACCTAACAATTACTTCATACCATTGCACACAATCATTGAACATTCTTTTTGAATTTATTATTAGTTAAATATAACTGAAAAGCATAATGTGGGGTGTTGATACCTTCTACACAAACCATGAAAATCACTGATCAATTATCGGAACCAAATGATCAATCATGTGACCTGCGAGATACAATTTTTTTTATGAAATTCCTTGGATGAGATGCTACTTCTTGGAGCCGAGATTTAATAGTACAAGAAATTATTGCCATCTATATTTTATGTTGTATACTCATGTACAATGAGGTTAAGTTTTCTCAGAATCATCGACTTCTGTGAACATCAATTATAAATCGCTTCTGTTTTTATTTTATATTACAACAATGTCTGATGACAATGAAACTACCGTAAGTTTATATTTTATGTGAATAATGATAGTTTATGCTAAAAATATTATTTTATATTAAAATCTTGACTTTAATTTAATTTGTTTTTTTATTATTTTAGGCTAAAGTACGTGAAGAACTTTCACACATGAGCTTTGAAGATTTGCAAAAATTAAAGGAAAAACTTGGATCAAAGTTATATAATGCGACAATGTTTGGTACAAAACAATTCAAAAAGCATCATTTTCGGATTGAATCTAAAGATAAACCAACTGAGATGTCTGCAAAAAAACGAGTTTCTGGATTTATGCAGGTGATACCAGTAAAAAAACGAGTCGTGCGGGATCCAAGATTTGACAGTCTTTGTGGTACATACAATGAAGAAGCTTTTAAAAATTCTTATAGTTTTCTTCATAAAGTTAAAGAGAATGATCTCAAAGCACTGAAAAAAGAATTGAATTCTGCTGAAGATCCTAAAACAATTAAAAAGATAAAATATCTCATTCAAAGATTGGAAAATCAGTTGAGGGAAGAGTCTAAAAACAAACAACGGGTGGAATCTAGAAAAGCAGAACATAAAACAATTATTGATGCAATTAAACGAGGTGAAAAAGTGCGATTCAAAACGAAATGTAAGTTTTTAAAATCCTTTTTGTTATTCTCTTTTTTTATGTGTCGAATTTTGTCACTTTAATTTCGTTTTTTATTTATCACAGCTGAAAGGAAGATTCTTGATCTAGTATCGCAATACGAAGAACTCAAAACCACAGGCAAATTGAAAAAACACATACAAAGATTAAGAAAGAAAAGTGTGAAGAAGGAAAGGCAAAGGTTTGCTGATTCAAATGAAGACATATGATTGATTGTACATAAATGTGTTGAGTCAGATGAATATTAATTAAAATGTAAATAAAAAATATTGAGTCATAATTAAATGTTAATGATATTAAACAACAGCTGATATTTCATACGATTGTATCAAAAGTGCAGGTGACATTGCATGGAAATAAACATAATTAAAATATGAATAAATTGTAATCGGTAAGAGAATGTGTATTGCGTAATATATCATCTCTTACGAAGGAAAATTTCTGCGTACACTAGATTAATTTTACAACAACAAAAAAAAACCGGATTTAATATCTAGTTGATTGAAAAGGCCAAGAGTGTAGTAAGATTATTTGCAACAAATAAAAAAAAAAAAAATCATGCGTTACAAAAATAAAAATAAATGTATTAATATCAATGAATAAAATTGATAAACTCCAGAATTTCAGGATATTGTATTATATTTCAATAGTTTGTGGTTATTGTAGTTTGGCTCCACAAAGATTTTTTTTTTTTCCAATTCTTACTTACAAATCATCAAACACAAGTGAGTATGGTATTGTTAAATAAAAAATTATAATATTGATTGAATAATTTATACATATGAGTGTTGAAATATTTCTGTAGGTTAATACAATGACGTCAAATAAATTATTGACAATAAGGGAGACAAACGCGTTATCACTTGAATGCTTTAAATTATATTTTGGTAACGTTATAGAATTTTGTCCTGAAGCGGCACAAGAAATAGGACAAAATCGTCCTTTCACAAGTATTGATAAATTGAAAAAATCATTTTACGATTATATCGATAATCTTGATCAAATTGGTACGAATAGTTTTCTCAATCATTCAAATGAATGTCATGATTCATGTATCTATTTTTTTTTAATTAGATAAAGAAATGCTTCTTAAAAAACATCCAAATTTAGGAGATAAAAAATATAAGACAAAACAACTTACTGATGAATCTCAAAAAGAACAAAAATCAGCTGGTATTGATGTGATAGATAGTGTAAATAAGAAAAAACTCGAAAACTTGAATAAAGAGTATGTAATTATTTACAATTATAAAAACATTGGAAAATATATTTATTTAAAGGTTTTGATTTTACAGGTATGAAAACAAATTTTTATTTCCTTTTATTATTTGTGCACGAGAAAATACCGTACAATCGATTATTACTGCAATTCAAATACGTTTGATGAATAATCGAATGATTGAATTGCATAATGCAATTGAAGAAGTAAAAAAAATCTGTAGTCTACGAATAGACGATCTTATTTGTCACGAGTCTACTTAATACGATGATAAAATAAAAATATAAAAATTCAAAATAAAAAGACTTTTGGGAATTATGAATTTCACTGTGAAGGTATGAAATTTTTTGTTTAATTTTTTATGATAAATTGTTCTTATTTAATATTTTAATGAAACATTTTGAAGACTTAAAGTCTATTATTATATGCAACTTTTACAATATTCCTAAATTTTTTTCCACAATTGCATGAGGTTGTCCCATTTGCTCACTGAATTCAGCAGTATTTAAAATATCTTCGAACCTAATCACAATTGAATATATTTAATTTTAAATCGAAAAATTATTCACAATATTGAAATATAATTAATTGAAGTATGTAATTTACCCAATTTCCTCATCGCGTGCCAGTAAAACATCCCTCATAAGAGATGATGATGGCAAAAATGGATGTCGTCCAATATGATCAGCGGCTTTGAGTTCCATTGCTAGACGCATTGGGGCATGAAGGCCTTGAATATTTCTCATCATCATCATTTCTTGCTGTAATTTACTCTGCTGAAACTAAATAAGATAAGGGATGTTAACATAATTTACACACAATTTTTCCTCCGAAAAAAAAAAAAAAATAAAAAAATGGAATGTATCTCACTCCAGAGTTTGGAGATTCCAGAGGATGTGTCTTTGTATTTCGTGGTGTCATTGATCTAAAATAAAAATATATTGTCAATTTTAATTTTACTTTAATGTAATTTTTTTTTTTTTTTCATTCTATAATTAAATTCAGCTCACCCTTGAATCACTGGATTTGACATGCCATTGAAATCCTGAAAAATATATTATTTATTGAAAACATCATATTTAACTATAATATTAGGATTTTAACCTCCACACGTAAAAATATTAATTCACCGCTTTCAATACGAACTTACCATTTTCAAAAATATTATTCGATTTTCACAATATCAGCAGAAGAAATTATATTTTATGATAAAATGAAATTATTTATTTGATAGATCAGTAATTTTACAGGTAAATAATTGATCAATGGCTGAAGTAAAGTGATGCAGCTATTTTCATGATTCTCAAATCAAAATGTTTCACACTTTTGATTGCGCTACATGACCGCGGCTGCAATACACCAATATATAAAAACACACTCTGACGATGAGAATTTAAACTATCCTTGTAAATTCACCCATTGAAATTTACCACTACGACGAAGTTCATTAAATATCATGATATTTTGGATTTTCTAACCATCATGTTGATGATGGACAATGTAGTTCTGTGGACTATTGTAATACAATTGGTACAGGAATGTTTTGCATAAAAATGAATGCTAATTGAATTCATTCCTGAATACGGTCATGAAGGAATAACAATGGAATAAGAATCAGTTATTAATATCTGCATGATGTGATTAGATAAATATTATTGTACTCTCAAATTTGACGTTTATGGTCTTTTTGAGTACATCATTTTATTAAATGAAATAAAATATTTCATATATTACAAATATCCAAGATAATATTATTATTATTTTTTTTTTTATATATATAAAAAGTTTTACATTATGCCAGCAATTGTGACAGGACCACCTCAACGGAGTGAGCATATGTGGCATGCACTCAAAACTCATATTACTCGTGAACGTCAAAGAAAAAAACAGGGTATATTTTTAAAAATAATATTGTTTCATTAAAAACAAAAAAAACAAACAAAAAAATTGTATTAATTATATTTATAATTATTATTTAATAGAACAAGAAGCTGACGCTGAAGAGGAGCGTCAACGTAAAGAACGTGAACGACAACAAAAACAAGATGTTATGACATTGGGTGAGACTCGAGATCAAATTTCAAGTTTAGAAACTGAATTATCGCAATTAAAAGATGAAAAACATCAATTATTTCTTCAATTAAAAAAAGTTTTAAATGAAGATGATAATAGACGACGCCAACTTACTAAAGAAGCCAGGTATTATAAATATTTAACAAAAATATTGTATCCATGATCATGTTTTAAAATAATATTTATTATTAAACAGTGTATGCTCCGAAGTTTTGACTGCAGTGGGTAATTATCCAACAACTGGAACTAATGTAGTTCATCCACAATTATTTCTTCCATTGCCTACAAGAAGTCCATTGTATAAAGTAACAACAGCAGCGACTCCACCACACACATTGATGCCTAACATAAATGTACAATGAATAATATTTATTTTTTGTATTTATATTCAAGTTGAAATTGTATCAAAACCGTAAACATATGTGTACACGGTATTATTATATTATAGGGACCGTTAAAGAGGACACACAGTCCATCACCACCTCCACCATCGTCATCTTATCACACTGTGTATGGATATAAACCACCTCCACCAATGCAAACTTATAATCCTCCACCTACAAGTAAGTTTTATCCTTAAACTAACTGTAAATCATTCGATAAAATACTAACAAACACACGTGATTTAAAACTAGGGGAACTGAGAGGAGATGGTTGTATTTTTCCAGAATCAGATGAGGCCGCTAGACGGTCTGGTGATTCACGAGCTGTTCTCTGGAACAGTGAGTTTATTTTTGCTATTAACCATTTTTCATAGATTTTATATCAATGGAGTTTAATCATTTTACAATATTTTATAGAAAACAATCAGTATCCACCATCGAGTTTCTACTCAACTCCAGGTGGTCAAAGTGTTTACAGTTATACAGCACCAACGTCACAGCCATCTCGTGAGGTAGATCAAGGAAAATCAGTGTATTTATCAGGAAATCGGACGACAATGCCACATCAAGGAGGTTAGTCTACATTTTTATACTATTCGTTATATCTAAAGCTAATTTATTAAGCTGAAAAAAAAAAAAAAAATTATTTTCCTCGAATCAACAGCTTATGTTACGAGTCTTCATTCATTGGATCATAAAACACCGTATGCAGAAGATAAATTTTATTTACGTCCTGGCAGTCATGTAACAGTTCACGGTGGTGCAATACCAATTCAACAACCACCTCAGGTACAATTATAAATATACAATCTGTAATGGAAAAATTTAATGTGTGCTAATTTTTAAATATTAGGGTGCAAAAACTGGTAGTATTACATCGGGATATCCTGTACGAGCACCACAGCCACCACCTGGACCTTATCCACCGCCAGGTACATATGTTTCGACGCCTGCTGCAAATATTCCTGGCCGTTTGTTGTATTCTCAACCTGGTGCACGATATATGCAACGTGAATCTTAATATATCTGTTCAAATCAATATACTCATTGTTTATAATTTACATTAATATCTATCAATAAATATTGACTGTTTCATTTTTTGAAACATTGCAAGTGAAAAAAAAAAAAAATCATTTTGTAATCTGGTAATTGATAAAAAAAAAAATAAAAAAGGTAAAAATAATAAATAAAAATTATAATGCATACTATGGTGTTTGTTAAATGAATAAATGAAGGGAAATAAATAAAAATTACGTGATTATAAAAAATTTGAACATTCATTGTTGCCACCATTTAAAAATGTTAAATTTCAGTTACTCGCCCTGTTTGTAACCGCGATATTGACTATCCAAAATAGCGTCAGCTGTGTTGCCACTGCTGCTGTTAGTTTGTATATAAGTAACATTTATTTTTTATAATTAATATAATCATTAATGTATCGAAAGTAAAGCGTATATTTATTGGAAAATCGTAACATCATTTAATATAAAATAATTCCAATTAAAAAGTAAGTATACGTAAATACTGATATAATTTATATTTTAAATCAAATATATTTAATTTCATTATTTACTTTATAGATGAGTAGAAGGACAATAATGGATTAAAGTCAATATACAGGTGCGGTCAATCACTTAATTTCACTTAAAATTTTTATAAAATAGCATGTAAATGTTGAAAATATATATATGTATATATATATATATATTTTTTTTCATTTCGCTTTAATTATTTTATGTCAATACTAAAAATATAATTGAAAATTATATTTATATCTTATTTTAAAATTAAATTTTTAATAATTCTCAAATATAATAAATATTAGCTGTTAATTTTTATTACATGTAATGTAAAATTTAAAATTAAGCTTGTCCATGTGGCTACATTGGCTAAAGTCTCACACGTTAAAGTATTGGCCTTGACGTGAGAGTTTTGTGCAGGTTCAAATCCCGTGGATAGGAAATAATTTTGAGTTGAGAACTCGGTGTGTAAAAGAGAAAGCAAAACTGACTGTCTCTCTCTATTTGATGAATAACGGGTTTTTTCCTCGATATTAATTCTCAAACACGACCCACAGACTAGCTCCATGTATGTGTTTTCAATCACGTACATTGGCGTTCCCTTTCTGTGGAGATAAATAATGCCTGTGCTTAGCTATGTTCTATTGTCTATTTACCATGACCTTAGTAACACGCAGCCTCGCTACAAATATCCTCAATTTTTTTTCTATATTTATTTTTCTGAATATGAATTTTTAATTTTAAAACTATAAAAAGTAAATTTTCATTATTATTATCAATATATTTTATCTATTGATTGATTATATTTTACATATAACATTCAATAATTTTAATATGATTTATATATTTTTACAATATTTATCACGTGCTTCATTATATTTCTCTTTATTATCTTGTAAATTTCTGATAAAATAATTAAAAGGTGAATGAATGTACAGTTGTATACACACACACACACACACATAATGTAAAGCAATAATTATTAATTATAATTTATTTAAATTTATGAATAATTTATTTTACAATGAATTTATATTTAATTTAATAATTCCTGGAAAAAATAAAAATTTTCACCATTGAACGAGGGATGAAATATCACATATAGATGGGAACGATAGTAGCGCCACAAGCTATTGCTAGCATTGTGAACTATGTCAACTCCATATCTTTGATTTGGATTTTACTATCACCAGTATCCTACAGTTGTGCGACAATTTCTTAAAAATTCTATATTATCCCGTTGATAAACTTTGATAATTCATAATTAATAAAAAAATGTGAATGTTTAATACTGTAAATTCTTTTAAAACACTCAAATAATACAACAGTGATAGATCTTACGTTTGATTATTGATATATAATAAAAAAAAAAAAGTATCTCAGTATTCATATAGAGTAGTAATAGAACGTTCAGCTAATCGATACTTGCAAAATGTATATACTGTATCTTGCAATCGTCCATTTGTTGAAGAGACAAAGGAATTTTATATGATATAATTTCCGATATATTTTTCAATATGTATCACCAATTAAACGTGATAATTTATAATTTCAATTAACTATATTATTTCTTCACTTTAAATTTAAATTTCAAGTCATATAAATATTGATAAAAATGTTTGAAAATTAAAAATTCTAATGAAATTATTAGCTTCAGTGATTTCCACGATATTTTAAATAATTATATTTTATTGTTAAATATTTAAATTGTAATAATTTTTTTTTTTTTCGTATTATATCAAAATTTAATTAATTATTGCAATATTATTGGTATGTCATTGTGGCAAAGTGACATCATGATTGAATTCATGAGGTAAGATTTGATTGAAATAAAAATATTCTCTTTTATTTATTTAAAGAAAAAAAAAAAAAAAAAAAAACAAATAATAATAAATAAATAAATTATAAAAAATAAAATAGATTACACATATATATTTATAAATTAAATTAATATTTATTGATAGAATCTTATTATTTTTTATATTTAATGGAAATTTACTCATGCGCACTATTGTATAAAACCATGAAATAATCAATGGTGAAAATAATGTTACATACAATTCAACTAAATATTCACATAGATCATTTGGCGAAAATCAACGATAAACTTTCCAATTATTTATTTACATAAATAAAAATTATTTTATAATTGCATATTGCATATAGGTATATATATGCAAAATGCAATGTTTTGCAACCTGATTATCCAGGAGAATAATTCAAAGCGTGGATGGTAATCCATGTGGTTGTTAGTTCATTGAGGAGAAAGATGGCAGATATTGGGACATTGGATAGCGGTGATTGTCCTGAATGTTCAGTTCCACCGCCCATGTTTCGACTGCCACCACCGCCCCGACCACCATTCCTAACTGAAGGGACATTTTGTTCAGAGGCACCTCTAGCTGAGATTGAAGACTGCGGTACAATTCCAGTGAGTAATAATATTAAAATTCATCAAATCATCCATACAAAAAAGAAATTATTCTCAATTAATTTACCATGTATTTTTATTTATTTCTTCATTCATTTACTCATTTATTCATTTATTTATTCATCTATTTATTTATTTATTTATTTATTTATTTTTTAACAGTTGATTGATGTGTCTTACCACAACAGTTCATCATTGCAATATACTGCATTGATGATCACATGCGCAGTTGTTCTACTTCTGACAACAACTATTGTCTTTGTTGTATTTTGGAAGTAAGAATTTTATATAAATCAAGTAAACAAAATCATCACATTTAAAATCCATATCACATACTATTTATATTAATTTTTATTTCATCAGTAGTATCACTTGTAGATCTATATTTATTTAATTTATATTGTATATTATTATATTTTCTATCATTTAGCATGTGTAGAATTAAAAATACTTGCTTAAAAATACCTGCTTGTAATTACGCTGAGAATAGTGACGAGGATGTGGATGGCCGCAGGAAGAAAAGTGTTGGCCACAATGATAAATTGTGATATAAATATTTATTGCATAGGTTTCTCGCACGAATGTGCTTAAATACATTCGGATTTTCGCGTCTATGGCAATGCCTTCCTACCTGCTGTCATCTGTCAACCGATGGTCCCGCTGCAAGTCTCATTCATGCGCCCCTCAAGGAGCCAGATGAAACAAGTAGAAGAAATTTCACCAATCACCATCCACACCCTCATCACTATCGTCGCTATGCAGTTCATCAGCATACTGATGCTACTACACGTGCAACACACATGTATCCTCCTATGCCGTCAGAGCCCGAGCGTGTACACCATGGACGCGGCGGGCCTGTTTCCAACATCGCCAATGCCGGCGAGACAATTGCACGCAACAAATCTCCAGGAAGGAGATCTGCGCCAGCAGGCACGGAACACGTCATTATGCTTCTCAGCGTGGCGGCGCAATTAACGAATAAAAAACCACGATTTCTGTAAAAAAAAAAAAAAAAAAAAAAAAAAAGAAGAAGAAGAAAAGAAAAGGAAAGAAAGAAAAAAATTATTTGTTGTACATGACCTGGTAAGATATTCGTGTGTTCACACGTGTACTAGGTATTATTAAATGCATTTATATACCCTGGTATATACTGGTACTACGTATTTGGTCATTTTTATGCAAATAACATAATCGTCGACAAAGAGCTTAAACGAAGCTTTAAATACCATTGAAGTATTATTTCATTTATTATTATTTATATTTATTTAAAAATTATTATGGCTAATGCATCTCGACGGTTGATTGATAAATTAAATCTATTCAATTTTAATTAATCATCAGCGAGTTAATACATTATTATATACATTGCAATGAAGAATTCTAGTCAATATATTCATATAAAATGAATATATTTCTATCTATTATATTATCGCAAGATGAGTGATATGAAAATCATTGAACAATTTTATATTGATTTCATTTAATTGTTGAAAGAAAAAAAAAATAATAAAACAAAAAATAAATAGAAACTACGTAAATTAATATAATCATAAATTGATGTTCTCACTTTTATATTTATATATATAAGTAGAATTAATGCGATCTTTAAAATGAAATCTTTGAATTGAATATATTATGAATCAGAATCATTATCATGTTGAAAATGCGTAGGAAGAATAGAAAATTTAATGCTTTATGCAAATATAGCATGTTTTTGAAAAGAAAAAAAAAAAAAAAAAAAGATACATTGCAAATATTATATACATACGTCTATACGTCTACCGTGAGAGATAAATACATAAAATTAATAAATCTAATTAAATGCAATTTAAATCATGTATTTATTTTATCATTGTATTATTTCATTTGTAATTTTCAATAGCATTATTTATATATAAATTATATAAAAATTACATTTCTACGGCCAACATTTGTAAATAATTTTCTGTCTAGTAATAAATTTTTCCCGCGTTTCCAATTATATTGAAAACATTCAATAAAAAAAAAAAAAAAATTATTTACTTAGATTATTCTTCACTTGTTTATTTCGATTTATTAATTATCGATAATAAATTTTTAACAATAAAATATAATCAAGTTTTCTCATTTGAATTTACAGTTTATTTGATAATTAATATTTTTCAATAATTTTACTTTTATCAAAAACCAATAGTCTCCCCTATGTATAAATCATGTGATCATTGCCCTCATTCTCCCGCCTTATTTCACGTTATAATTTGAAAGTGAACATTACTTGAGAAGTTTTCAATGAGTTTACTCACCCGATGAACATATACGTGTGTATTCATCGATTACTTTATTAATCAAGCAGTACCGTTAAGAAAATACATTAAAATAAAAAATAATAATAATAACAACAACGTGTAGTGATTTATTTGTGCAGTATATTTTATGTGTATAATTTATATTTTGATTTAAAGGTTAGGTATACCTCCATAGAATCAGGTTATAACTGTGTGAATGTGTGGATTACAGTGAAATAACAAGTAATAAACACGTGGTTGAACATTTTTCAATGTTTTATTTATTTTTTTTGTCTCGACATTGAGAATATCAAACGAGTATAAACATCATAGTAAGTTGTGCAGTGCACTTTTATAATTATTATCGTTGTGTAAAATGAAAAATTTGTTGGGTACCTCTAATTTACCAAGATTATAATCTCAAATTAAATTATCATTTATTTAATTAATTTGGATAAATATTCAAAAGATAAAAGTGATTTGAAACGATATAAAAATTCAATCATGAGTTTGTACGATTTTTTTATTGACAGACATCAGGCACAATTGGAATTATCAGGTGTACCAAAAATTTTTTGGCCAACTGTATTTGAGAAATTGGAAAAACAAATTTTCGATGCGGGCTTGGTATTTGAAATAGCCAAAATTGATTATAGTGAATCGATAAAAGATATTTATGATCCCGATTATAAATTATTTGTATCAGTAAAAGATGAATTATCGTGTGATGATCCAAATAATATATTTTTAATTGATCATGCATGGACTTATGACGTTAAATGTGCCAAAAAACATTTATGTGAGGTAGAAGGACTGCTAGATCGTTTATGCAATCTTATGTGTTATAATAATAAAAATATTGATAATGAGAAAGATGAAGAGAGATTGATAAATGACAAGATAGAATTTGTATTGTCCGAAATGTGGAGATACAATCAGTCATTTGCATTAAGTATGGGAACAGTCGAAGAAAAAATACCAATTTGGTATATAATGGATGAAGTTGGATCAGCTATAAATCACAGTGATAAACCAAATTTTCGCACTGTGCCATTTTTATATTTAAATGAAGGTGCTACGTACACATTATTATTTCCTATTAATAATGTTAAATGTGATGAAGAAGTCACCAGGGATTTTGTTGAAAATCTCACAAGTGATTCGAATACGCGACGTGCTCTATTACTTCCTTGGATTGAAACTGATTTTATAAATGAAAATTTTGTTCAAGAAGAACCTGATGAAAATTATTTTTTATCAGGTCGTATCATTGAAAGTTTACCAGAAAAATTCAAGACTGTAGAATTATTAAATCGAAATACTGGAGAAAAAAAATTAAAAGTCTTTACGGATTACCGTATTATCATTGATTATCTTACAGATCCATTATTTGAACTTGTTGGTGAAGAAGAGAAAGCAGATATTATTTGGTCAATTAATCACATTCGAGATTACAAAAGTTTAAATGAAAAATATCCACATGTGTTTGTCAATCAATTTCCCTTTGAAAATGTTTTGACTGTAAAAGATTTACTTTCAATTGTTGCAAGAAGAGCAGTAAAAAATGATAAATTATACGATTGTCAAACACTAGATACGTATCCATTGTGGTTACCAACGACATATAATTTAAACACGGAATTGGTAAAATTCGTTTCATATTTTAAGAATCGTGAAGTTAAAAATTTAGATAATCATTGGATATGTAAACCTTGGAATTTAGCCAGAGGATTAGATATTCATGTGACAAAAAATTTATTTCACATTGTTCGACTACCAACGACAGGACCAAAAATAATTCAAAAATATATTTCATCACCTGTATTATACACTAGATCTGATATTGGTAAAGTTAAATTTGATATTAGATATGTGATTTTATTAAAATCAGTTGATCCTCTACAGGTTTATGTGTATACAAATTTTTTCCTACGATTTGCAAATAAAAAGTTTGCTCTCAATCGTTTAAATGATTATGAGCAACATTTTACAGTTATGAATTATTCTGAAGAAACATCGCTTTATCATGTAAAATGCGCTGATTTTATTCCACAATGGAATAATATGTATCCTAATTATGATTGGCAAAAATATGTAGAGCCAAAAATTTTTCAAATGACCCGAGAACTTTTTGAAGCAGCAACTAGTGCAACATCACCCAAAGGAATCGCTGCAAATCCACAAAGCAGAGCTTTATACGCTATTGATATGATGTTGGAATGGAAAGAAAATGAAATGCAACCAATTCTATTAGAAGTTAATTTTTCACCAGATAACAGGCGCGCCTGCCAATATTATCCAGAATTTTATAATGATATATTTAAATTATTATTTCTTGATATTGAAAATCCAAAAGTTTTTCATTACATATAGAATATTTTCATGTAATATATATTCAATTAAAAATATATTTCTAAAAATGATTCGCAATAAGATGATTAATTAATTATCCACCTATAAATTCAATAATTTAAACAAAACAAATAATTGAATAAAAATAAAAACTTACGATAATTCAAATGATAAGTTGATCTGGGAAATTATGAATTCATAAATATTTTATAATCAAAGAAGAAATACAAAAATTTTAAATTGAATATTCAATAGTTTATTAGTACGAATTTGTGATAGAATTGCATATTGAATTAGACTTAGAGGTGACATTTTTTTTTTATTTATTTTTTTTTTTTCATTACTAAATTAAACCTGTGCGGTGACAAGAATATGATGAATTAATATTCATTCACCTTATAGGTGTGTGTTCTAAAGATAAATGTTTAAACTATTTTTACCCTGTTCTGCGAGCTGGCCTTCTCCCATTCTGAGATATTTATTATTTCATTTATTCATTTGTTTTTTTTTTAATTTTTTCCTCCATTTCTCGCATTATTTCCGAATCTTTGTGTAATATCCCAGCGAGTATATTATTGATGGTAAAACCGAACATTTAGGCAAGCCAACTTTGAAAAGTTCTACATTTTTTTATTGTTTTAATATTAAGTCAATACTCGATAATCTAAACCTAAATATCTACTTAATTATTCGCAAACGCTATGTATTTTAATTTTTTTCATTTTTTTTTAGTGATAATTTAAGATAATCATACATTATTGAATGTGAAAAAAAATGATGTAAATTAATAACAAAATGATTGATTAATTATTTACCAATAAATACTTATTGATTTACATAATAGCTAATTGTAAGTGAATAATATTATTGAATAATCATGTAAATTTTCACAAAATGTTAAATCATATGTGAAATATATTGTTAATTTTTTTTTTTTAAAATTTTTTTTTTCCATCATTTTTTCGAATCTATTCCTTTATATTAATACTAAAGACTAGATAATATATATTAATTAATATAGCATGAGTGTAAGAAAAATCTAATACAATTATTACGAGTCATTGTACGTTCATGTGAAGTCATCTCACAAAAATTTGACCTGTTCGACGTGAATTATCATATGGAGCTTTGACATTCACCTCCCTATTATTATTAGTTCTATTACTATTATTATTTTTATCAAGTACGCACCATACTATTGATTAAATAATATTAATGAATTTATTAAAATCATACGTTTAGAAATATTATTGGTAACATTTTTTTCCTCATCATTTTCATTACTAATAATTTTTATTCATAAATCAAGTTAATAAATTGATTGTATGTATATAAATTAAATAATTTTTTTTTGCTCTCTATTCATGAATTTATTAATTAACCAATTAATTGAAAATTTTCTTCTATTTTTCTTCTTTGAACAATTTAAAAATTATATTATTGCTAATTCTATATTTTGGTACTCGCTATTACAGCCATGAAAATAATTAACAATTATGATAATAAATTAATAAAATTTACGTATTCAATGAAATTTTGTAAAATACAAAATTTTTAGTTATATATAATTACAAAATTTCTACACGAAAAGCTGAAAATTTTGTCCAATTTATATGTATGTACAAACGTTGTTGAGCATATTACAACAGATGTCTTATACAAAGTGATTGTTATTAAAAAAATTTTCATCTTCACACTTTTGCTTTGGTAATAATATAAGTGATTTTTTAAATTTAATATTTTTGTGTAATTTATTAAACACTTTTAGTTTGTGTTATCAATCATTAATCACTAGAAGCAATCACTTTAATCTTGACTCTCTACTTTGTTCACCATACTTTCATTATTTATAAATGTATGACATGGATTTTATGAAAAAATGAAATCGACGGAATGTTGTGAATTATTTGAATTTCGATGTTTATCTTTACGATGATTAGTTCTATTGGTAGCACTACTTCGTGTACCAGTTGTACAATTATTTGTACCTCCAGATGTATGATGACTGTAGCCACTGTCACTACCAAAACTACTATCAGGTTGTCCCTGGTATAACTTACCAGATGATATTTGATCAGGATCTCTTGAGGTATAGTAAACAGGTTGGGCATATTTGTCATCATTGTAATAAAGTTTATCAGTTGGTTGTGCATAAGTATCAGAATAATCACTACCAACTTGAGTATAGACTGGTGTTGTATTATTTTGATTTGGTATTCCAAAGTAATCTGAACTGTATTGTGAATATTGATCATAACGATCTGTCGATAATATATTACGTGATTTTTCTTTATTACTCGTACGATTTTGATTTGAATAATGGCGTAACGGGCCCAAAACTGGTACACTTTCATATGGATTTTCTTCACCTCTATTGTATGGTTGTGCTGATGGTATTGGTGGAATTAAATATGGTAATTTATGGCCCACTGACATAACTGATTTTTGATGTTGGTTGGCGCTTGTCGGTCTCATTCCAGCTACTCCTGCAAATTATTATATTAATTCAATTATTTGAATAAAAATTAAGATTTATTAATTAATTAATCAATCATAATAACTTGATGAAAATTGAATTATTTTAGTAAAAATATAAATTTTTATTTTTAATCAAATTATTGAAATAATTTACCTGCAACATTTGGATAAAGATGAAGTAGTGCATCAAGAAGCATCCCCTCATGAAATTCACCAATATCATGAGTTTTATTCTTACGACTTCTGTCTAAACTTCTTGGACTTCGTCTACCACGTCGTTCACGTGACAATCTTGATGGTGCAACTGGACACGTGCCCCACGTCACTGGACCAGCCGATGACGTTAATACTCGTGATTCTGACGGTTCACCCACAGAAAGTTCATCTTCAGCAAATTCATCTTCACTTGCGGACTTTGACGTTGCCGATGTTCGACGATGATGCGCATGATTTCTACTCTTTGCTTCAACTTCTTCATCCGTATCGGGTTGATGATCCCCTAAAAATATTAAGTAATTCATAAATAAATAAATTTATTCCACACATTTATTTATTTATCTATTTATTTATATGATGCTAATCAGGTTTTTTTTTCTTATTTATTACCGTTACACAGCTCTTCATAAACAGGATTGTACAGCTCTTGTGATCCATACGGATCTGGTCCAGGACTGCTACATATGAATCCTCCTTGAACACTGGTATTTTCGTCATTGACATCTCGCATCTGTGATAATGGAATATAATATTTATAATATATTGGTAATTTAAATATTGAATTTATATTTAATTCACACCAAATTTCAATATCACTGAATTTATCCGAACTATATTAAATTAAATTGTAACGATTATACTATTTTTTTTTATTTTCTTATTTTTCTTTTACCCGAACAATTCTTATTTCTAAAATGATTGTGGCAATTTAAAAAAAAATATGTAAATGTACAATTCAATCATGTACATTCACACGTAATACGTCGCTGAATAAAGTTTGATTGCAGAAGTGGTTATTCGCGTATGTATATTCAGGTAATTCATAATTAAAATTATATACACATAAATTAATTTCATTTACACTTGGTATACACATAAATCTACTTTTTTTTTTTTTTTTAAATTATAATTCCAATTATAATTCAATTGCTATTTAATAATGATTATATAATTCACGATGCGTTGATAATTTGGATAATAGGATGGGATTGTGGACCGGGTCAATAACCACTCCTAGTCAAATTTTTTTCAGTAAATTAATTTTTATTTTTTTTTCAATTTTTATTTTTTTCCTTCCAAATTTATTTATTTATTTTGTTTTTTTTTTGTTTTTTCTTAATATGGATCATAAATACTTAAAATACAATTTTTCTTTTAAACTCTCTCCCCGAACTATTTTTCCATTATTATTATTATTATTATTATTATTATTATATATATATATATATTTTTTTTCCACTTGTATTCATACACTCATATACACCTACATATACAATTTCATGATGATTTTAAATATTCTCACTATTTTTAAAAATATACAAAGTTGAATTTTTATAAAAAATAAATATTAACGATATAAATAATAATAATATTAATATAACTCATTTGCTTGGGAAGCTGTTGATATGTTAGGGCAATGAGTTAAATAATTAGATTATCGTCTAATATGTTACAGCATAGATAAAATAATTATTGTAATGAATGTAATACTATACTGTAAAATAATTATATTTAGGATTAAGCAAAAAAAAATGAAAAATAAAAAAAAAATATTATATAATTTACAACATACTATAATGAAGTTCACGAATAAAAAACAAATTTTGAATTGACAAAATAATTGAATATCAATACAGGTAATTTATGACTAGATTGACAATAAATATATCTAATAAATTATACAAGAATAATAATGAATTTTTTTTTGTATTTTTCTTTTTTTTTTTTTTAAGGAATGTAATGAGAATTATGCAAATTCACGATTCACATTTAAATTGATAAATCGTCGCGTAATCTACTAGACACGTGAGTTTTTTTATTTATTTATAATAACTCATTGTTTTTATTTTTTATTATCGTAGATTATTGTAGATATATACGTATATTTATACCGCAATACGCAATCAATTTATAATATGCAACCGCATTTCTAGTTTTTATTTAATATCGTTAATATGTGATATCTTGCGTTTATGCGGGTTTTTTTTTTTTTTTTGTTTCTTTTTCATAGGAAAGATACATAAATATTATTAAAATGCATAATTAGTAGATATTGAAATAAAATAAAATTTGAATCTAGTGAATAAAAACAAAATGGCGTAAAATTTTTTATCAATTATAATTGGCTGGAATAAAATATTAAATATACCGTCTACGATCTGTTATAATAAATTATCGTGTTTCTAGATTGGATTTTGCAAGTAAATTATGTATTTGTTGCATTGTACAGAGTGGACACACTTCTTCATTAGTTGACTCGATAAAATTACGACGAACTGTATTTGATGATTGATCATAAACCGAATCAATATAAGTATATACATCATCTGTATTAATGGGTAATGATGAATCGCGATTCATTACGTTTTCATTATGAAGTTTTTCACGTGATAGATCAATATTATGTGGTACGAATTCCCGTTGACGATTATTAAATTTATCCATCTGTTGATTTTCAAAATCAACGAATGCATAGCCATCAGAATCAACTGATTGCCGTCGAATGGAATTGCTGCCCATATCTTTTGGACTATTATTAATTGTTATCACGCTATTATCATCACTGGTTAATTTTTCACGAGTCATTTGTTCAGCATATGGCAACTCATAATTACTGTGATTTATTGAATTATCAGTATGTGATTGATGTGTTGGTACAACTGCAACAGTTGCAACTGTACCAAACAATCCGGTAGAATTCGAATTATTATATTCATTGATGGGAACAGCTAAACATGACAACGGGGAAATTCTATTTGAATGATTCTCCAAATTATTTTGACTGAGTGGAATAATTAAACGCGAATTTGATGAATATTCATCGTGCGATTGTCTATTAATATTATCAACTACATTTTCATTTCGATAATAATTAATTGGCAATGATGAAACATCTTGAGATTTGGATTTGGCTAAAAGGGCACGGGTTGTACGATAACCACCGCCAAGAACTGCTCTTGACGGATTTTTAGCGACGCACAATATTGACCTTGGATCCCGATAATCGAGATAATCAAGATGTTGCAGTGTCGAAATGAGCTCGCTCACCTCGTTCACTGAATGTCGCGACGTTATTGTATCGCGTACCTCGATCGTTGGTTGTATTCCTGGTTGCATTGGCATATGGTGGTTGTATTGGTTATTTTGTGGCATTGCTGTGCTTTCCATCAAATCCTCATAGAGAAGGGTATTACCAGCAACCACTGAACCGGGTGTGCCTGTGATAGGTAGTGGTTGGCCATTCGTTAAAACTCTACCTCTGCTAGCAGCTGCTGCTGCTGCCGCTGCACTTTTACATGGCAAAATATTTTGAACTTTTCTCTTGTGCCTGAAACAATAAATTTAATTATTTATTATATATATATTCAATAATTATTAATTATATGACAGAATTTTTTTCTTTATTCTAAATAATTTTTTTTTTTAATTGATGAGATATTAAAATCCAATAGTTTATAAATGAAATTCAATGAAAAACTCACTTCCAAAATACAACGGAGACAATTGCTGCCATTAGAAGTAAAATAACGGCACAAGTAATGATAAGAGCCGTATTTTGCAATGATGGATTAGCATGATACGATGCATCAATCATCTGTAAAATTGAAAAATTACAAATTAATATTAATTTTATGATACAATTATTTTCGATTTTTTTTTTTTTCAAAACTCTTGGAATTATTATGATTATTTTTTTTCATTATCTCTACATTTACTGAACAATTTTAGGCGCATGCGTTACACATTTTTATTTTGTATGCAGCTCATATGCATTTGCGTGCGCAGTTAAGACTTTTATACTAATAGATAAATTTGAAAATAATGTAAAAATTTATATAAATTAATTTTTTTATATTATATTTAATAAATTATAATTAATCAATTGATTAATTGATTAATTAATATTATATAAGTAAAATAATATGACAATTGATCATGTTGCAATTTATTTAATTATAATTGAATTTGATATAAATCAATAAATAATTATTGAATATGTATACGTACGGGAATAGCAATACAATCTTCGAGTTCAGCTAGAGGTGCTTCTGAACAAAAACTCGCTTCAGTAAGAAAAGGTGGACGTGGTGGCGGTGGTAATCGAAAAATGGGTGGAGGCCCTGAACATTCTGGGCAATCCATGCTATCCAGTGTCTCAAGCTCTGGCATCCTCCTTCTCAACGCACTGAAATAAAATGAAAAATATCATCTTTATTTCATTCATACATTTATAAATGATAGTTTAATGTAAAAAAAAAAAAAAAAAATCTTTGTATATATATACAGATCTACAGTAGAATTGAATACATGAAAATATTCAATGACATTTGAACCCGTATAATTTTCTGTCAATTAATAAAATGTGAATAGAATAAAAAAAAAATATATATATATATTTTTTTTTCTGAAAATATTAAAAAATTTCTGTTGCATGTGATGTATTGAAATTTTATTTAACAAAAAAAAATTATAAATAAAAATGAATAAATTAAAAAAATATATAAAAAAATAAAATATTAATATATTAATAAATAAGAATAATGAAATTATATAATATAAATTTGTTGGAAATTTATGAAATTACGAGAGAGAATTATTTTTTTTTGTTTACACAAAAATAAAAAATATAAAAAATCATTGAATTATACGAATAATTCTATTACATATATATTAGTATTTATTAAACTTCAAATTTATATAAAATTTCTTCGAAAACTGTAATTATGATTAATTGGATCAATTAAATGTGATTATGTTGTATATAAATTTCTGTTGGTAATTATAAAAAACATCATCTGCATCTTTTTTTGTTCATATTTTTTAATTTTTTTATTTTATACACAAATAAATTCCAATAATATATGAAATAATTAATAAGATAAAAAAAAATTATATATTTTATAAATACATTGTTATATTTGGAGATAATGTCGACAATAATTGATTGAGTCTATTAATTTCATATGTTAATTACTAATGATTGTGTAATTACAATTAATAATACAATTGCTGTATATCATAATGAATTTTATACTGTGTAAAGAGAAATGGATAAATATTAATTAAGCTCTCTATTATGTAAATATCATTGACGTGTCTTTGTATATGAAAATATTGAATTATTTCAATAAATAATTGATATTGTATATATATATATATATATATATATATAAAATCAAACTAAAGCAGATAATTAAACTGCGCTTGCGCAAATGTCCATTCACCTCAATAATATATAACAAAATTTTATTAAAAAACCAAAAAAAAAAATACAAACAAAAATACAGAAATAAAAAAATAGTAAAATAGTAAAATATTATAATGACAATCTGCATCAATTATGAATGAAATAAATAAATTATTATTTGTAATTTTTTTGTTTTTTTTTTTTAAATTAAATATTTAATTGATGATGAATTTCTTGTGATTTCTTACCTTAAAAATTCAATCATCATCATATCAGTTTGAAATGAAAACATGACGAGTTTATTTATATTTATATATATTTAATGATGAAAAAAAAATTTTTTATCCATCCATTGAACACTTGATTATAAAATTTTTGATATCTTTAGTGCTTAATATTCGACACATAATTTCAATTTTATTATTTTATTATTATTATTATTATTATTATTATTATTTTAATTTTTTTCACACTTTATTATCCCTTCATAACCACTAAAATCCACTATAAAATTAGTCTTTTATTATAATTGTTCATTAATCCAGTATAAACAATTTATGTATTCCAAATTAATTCAATATCAATATATATATGATAATGAGTGTAATTTTATATCAATTCGCCCTATTGACTTTTTATATATTGTATGATAATACTGAATATCGACCGGTTATACTCATTTTACACCCACCATTATTGTGTAAAATAATATCAATCATCACTTGAAAAACCGTGATAACACACAATAATTAAATAAAAAAAAAAATAAAAAATAAAAATTTATTCATCATTATATTGCCACATTGAATATAAATATTTGTCTATTTTTGCAGTATTTTTAGCACAATACACTGTAATAATACGATGTAAAAAAAAAAATAAATAATAATAATAATAACAATACAAATAACAATAATCCGTGAGAGATAATACAGCTACAGTGACTGAAGACACACTGTTGCTACGATTTGTCGGTGTGAACATCAGAATTTCCCCTTGTAGTTCAGTATCTCCCCACTCTATCATCACCATCATCATTGGATGACCCCCACTATTTTGTTACTTTCACCCGACTCGTAGTCTTGTTGGACAATGCCACGGCGCGAATATTCACCCCACCAATAGTAAAATAGCGACGTACCTATATGGATATACGATCAATGTTTAACGTTAGAGTGAGACGCATTGATGCAATAAGAGGGGATTATATCGACCGTAGTGGCGGGGGGCTAGTTGAACTATTACGTGTATTGAAGACGTTTGCAGTGTCCTCTGGTGAGTGAACCCTTGAATTAAATAAATAAAAAGTTGTACATTCTTTTTTTTTTTTTCGCTCTCTCTCTCTCTCTATAGATGTATCTGTCATTGTATTGTTGGTGGTTGGGTAATAGTGGGGATGAAATGTTCGATCACAAAACGGCAATGCAATGGGAAAGCAATGAAAAGGTTACGTGTATATTCCATCTGACTGATATATATATATATAGTGTGTTCAAGTTGGGTATATCGACCGTGACGCCACTAATTGCATCGTGATGCTTCTCTCACCTCTCTTATCAAAATTATTCGTCTATAGTCGCAATTGTACTATTCAAATGCTATGAATATACATTTATAACTAGTTTATTGCAATGGATATTGTGTATTTTATTATTTTTATTATGAAAAACAAAGGAAAAAAAAAATTATTTTTTTTCTTTTTCTTTATCTTCTCTTTATTTATTTATTTATTTATTTATTTATTTTTCTATCAAAGAATATTTATACGGTATTTGATATTTTTGTTGTTTGTTTTGTTTAAACTTTTTAGAATTTATCGTATTTTTTCAAGTGTTTTTTTTTTAAAGGTAAAATTGTAAAATAATTGGATAAATTCACGGTATAAAATTATTATTTACAATTTTATTTATTTATTATTATTATTATTTGTTTATATATAGATATATGAGATTTATATTCATTTGATTAAGTGTATGAATACAAATGTATTTAATTTTATACTTTTAATTCTGTGTTTACCTTGTATATAATTAAAAAAAAAAAAAAAGAAAAAAAAAATACTGAATTATTTTAAAATCAGATTTTTTAATTAAAATTTTTCTTGTATTCTCATTTAAACAACAAAATAGATATAATAAAAAAATAAAAAAAAAATTTTTAAAAATTAAAAATATTTTCTTTTATTTTTTTTTGTTTTTTTTTTTTAACTTTAAATATTATTTACACATATAAATTTGAATTATATAAAAATAAAAAATAAAATAACCAATTATCCACATGCAAATATAGACATAAATAATGTAGTTTGTGATTATAATTTAAAAGATTTTTTTTTTTTTTTTTTTATTGTAAATTTCGGTATTTGCCTTGACCGTACGTCAGTTGGCATGCGAGAGGCATTGATGGGTTCAATGGAGGTAAGGTCACTTCTTCACCGCATGATTCATTATACACAAGTCAAGGAAATAATATCTGAATTATCTTTCTCTTTCTTTCTCACTGTATATTATCCTCTTGTAATATTTAAAGAGAGACTTGTCAAAAAGAAGAAAAATAAAAAACAAAAAAAAAAAAAAAAAACAAACTCACGGCCGTAAACCCAAGTGGTAGCGTCGTTGAGTGGATGCAGACTTCATTAGTAATGTGGAGAAAAAGTTAGAAACAGACAGTCAAGAATAAGACACAAAAGAAGAGAACCCAAAAAATCTTGTATACCTTATTCATATACATACACATATACATATGTATATGTATATGTATATGTATATGTATATGTATATGTATATGTAGCTGGAAACAGTTGGGTGAGATGCGAAGATAATTATTGGGTAGGTATACGGTCGTCGATTGTATCCTTGAGGTTTAACTCTCGCAGCCATTTACTGTATACATACCTCTCTATACATATGTATGTATAGTATATACGTGAATATATATATATATATATATTTTTTTTTTTCGATCTCCGCCCAAGAAATGTTCACGAAAAATACAGCGATCTGGGAATTATTTCTTCAATGTTCAAATTGACCTGTCTAAAATTTGTGCTTTATCATTTCTTTTACAGTTTCATTACATGTATTATGTTGATTCCATCTGCCACAGTAATTCCCATATATAATTACTTAATTTATATATACAAAAGAAGAAGAAGAAGAAGAAGAAGAAGAAGTGGAAAAAACGAATAATAATAGTAATAACAAAACAAGTTAATTTCGATCTTCCGCTTTATTTTTTTGTTTTGTTTTGTTTTTTTCTTTTTTTTCTCTTGTTTTCAAGAAGATTTCGATAATCATTCGGTAGCCATCACATTGTGAATCAAGTTATTTATTTATTTATTTATTATTCTTTTTTTGTAGAAAAATTTGTAATATAAATTTTGTGTATTCATGCGTATTTCACAATTGACGAGTGAAAAGATAAAAAAAGAAAAAATTGATGATTAATTCATCTTTTTTTTTTTAAATACAAATATAAACACAGAAAAATTCTCACCGGTAATAATATTTTTAAGGATCGTCTGCAAATATACTGTACCATATGATTGTATATATAAAGAATTGTATTTGTATATTTTATGGGTATACGTGTAAATATTCTATGGTGCTGCTTTTGCAACACGTGGCTAACACGTGTGTAGCTAATAATATATTATTATCACGGGTAATTCACATGTAGCGTTGCTGAGAAATGGCGTCGATGTCTCTATATATATATGCACGAAAAATAACAAAATTTTCATCCGCACATATATATATATATATATGTATAAATGAATAAAATATAAATATGTAACATCACGTCAAATAAATTTCAAAGTTGAGTGACAACTTCAGTTGAACAATTTTTTTTTTTTTTTTTTTTTTTCACACTTTCACGTGAAAATACTCAGCCAATTCAAAGTATAAATACATATAACGATATCAATTTCTTGGAATTTTATAAAAATTAATAATAATTATAATAATATATTATTGTGTATTAATTTATTGAAGTGACGGACGTTGTATAAATAAAACAAAATATTATTATTGTTTTTTAATTGTTGGAATTGTCTTGTTAATATATTTATTATTATTATTTTTGTTTGTATATTTTCGTCTCTCTTTCTTTTTCTGTCTCATTATAACATAATTGCTGAAGGCTTAAATAATTGCTCATCGATTTTAAATTGTTGAAATTATCTACTTTGCCTTACCACAAAAAAAAAGCCCAACAAAAAGAGAAAAAATAATAATAATAATAAAATAAAAATAATTAATTGAGTCGGTAAAGTTTTGTGAAATTTGAGAGATACTATCATTTCACGACTTTTGTTAAAAGAAAAAAAAAAGCAACATTGAACGTATTTCAGAGGAAAAAGAAACGAGCAAAACGCCAAGTGACCAACAAATAATTCAATAATTACGGCATTCAATTTTTTTAATTTTTTTTTTTCACAAACTGTACAATATAAAATTTCACGTTGATAATTTCTATTAATTATAATTAGTTATATATATTGTACAATTATATTAATAATTTATTATTTATATTCAATTTATTTTATTTCAAATTGGAATAAATGAAAATATTAATGAACAGATGAATTAATTTTTTTATTGACAATAATTTTTTTTTTGTTTGTTTGAAATAATTAAATAGATTTACAATTAATTTATCAATTTATCAATTTACAGTTAAATTATTATTATTATTATTATTATGTAAAAAAATTTGGTAAAGGTTTTATTTGTTATTTGAATGTCAACATGAATGTACAGGCAATACGAATGAACATATCGTAATGCATTTATGTGGGATAAACGTCAATGAGTGTAGACGTTTCTATACGAGTATCTATAATTAGAATTGACTGAGTTCATATGATTGACAATTCAACTTCTGGTTCAGATTATATAATTTTGCTGCTTAAATATTCGCACACACACTCACACACATGCAATTTTTTTTTTTTTTTTTCCATTATCATTTTCATCATTTATTTCAAATGCAAATTTATATTTTTCCCCCACAATAAAATATTGGGAAATAAAAAGGAAAGAAAAAAAAAAAAAAATTACAGAGGCAAATGACTGATTAGTTGAAAGATTAATATCATACAAGTGATAAAATAAATGAAAAAAAAAAAAAAAAAAAATCAAATTGAAATGTCGATTCTCAGAAAAATTGTTGGCGTGCAGATAATAAAGTTTTTTTTTTTTTTTCTTAATTTATTTAAAGTTTCGTATTGAACGAGTGTATGAACGTGTACAGTGCATAAATACACGGCATTGCCTGTATGAATGTTAAT
Source organism: Dinocampus coccinellae (assembly GCA_963920625.1). NCBI lineage: Eukaryota > Metazoa > Arthropoda > Insecta > Hymenoptera > Braconidae > Dinocampus > Dinocampus coccinellae. Next base: position 15,861,620 of record OY987184.1, read on the forward strand.
TAAGAAATATTGAACACACATAGTATAAAATTATGACTATTATATATATAACACATTATAAAAATATATTTTATCAAAATTAAAAATAACAGAATAAATTTCAAATATAAAAATTCTGTTTACGCGTGACAAATAAAAAAAAAAAAATTATATATACACACATACCATGATTTTTATCACATTTTTATTGTACACAAAGAAGAGGAGAAAGAATGGAGAGGGGAAAAAAAAAAAAAATGTGAAGTGGAAGAAAACGAATTTATTATTCAGCCGTCATGTATTGGTGATGCACGTGTGTGTTCCCTCTGTCTCCTATCACGGAGATACCATACGTCCCATGGGATATAAAATTATGCGTTGGCATATACACAAGGGTCCTCCATCTTTTATGATACTATATAGTGTGTAAATATCCTCAAAATGTTCATTCTGTGTGATAGTGAGATATTATATTATAAAAAAAAAAATATATATATATATATATATATAAATATAAATCAATGAAAAATATTTATCAGTAATTAATCACACAAAATTAATATATTTTTTGTTTTTTGTTTTTTTTTCCTATTTGTAGTGAATGAATTTTTTTTTAAACAAATAAAAGAATAAAATTATCAAAAAAAAAAAAAAAAAACACAAAAAAATATATAAATATATATTTGATATATTTAATTATTATAATTATTAAATTATTAAATTAAATGTAAAAAAAAAAAAAAGAAAAAAGAAAATTATCTATTGACACTAATTTATTTCAATTAGAAAATTAAATTGAATGATCAATGAACATATATATATACATACACTAGGGAAAATTCAATTTCATGTTTGATTATATTTTCAAAGAGGGCATTAAATTATATGTAGTACTTGTACAATTGGATGTTGTGCGAACCAATCAGGACTATGTTTGGCAGGAAGTGTGAACTCGGTAGAACATATAATAGAACTTGAGAAACTTGGGGGGTTGAGTTAGACGGGAGCCATCATATACACATCATATTTAGAAATGTGTATGTTAGTAAACATACACGAAAGCTTAGAGCATTTGTTGTATATATTACATACAAACACACACAAACACACACGTATATATATATATATATATATAATAAGATGTTTTAGTCATAACACGCATAAAACATACCACATTCGGGACAATGTAAACTTGAAAATCATCACGTGCATGATAAATAATCGCATGAATAATATTCAATAATAAAATAGATAAATAATTATTTTAAAATATCAAAATATAAAATAAAATATTTAGATATGAATTTAATTAATTAATTTAAAAAAAATTTTTTTCCATTTTTTGTTTTCCGTTGTTTATTATTTTTTTTTTTTTTTTGTCTTGTATGTAGTATAAAATATCAGTCAGTTAGACTAATTTATTATACTTTTATTTATTTATTTATCTTTTCCTGTGTGTATTCCTTCTACCCCAGTTTATTCTCACTTTTATTTTTACATGTCATCTGGCTCACAGTGTGGCAATTACAAAATAGCCCAGACATATTCATTTTAACTGAGATACAGAAAAATAAATGAAATAAAATAAAATAATAAATATAGAAGCAGTAGAATTTATTCATAAATATCACGATGTCATTTGTGTATAAACATTTACACTATTCACCATTTGTTTATATAAATATTTAAAATATTTTTTATTCAACTTGAAATTTCTCTATTTTGCAAAGGGAGAATTTATACCAAAGAAAAAAAATATTTTTTCAAATATATATAATTTTGGAATAATACAAAATTTAATTTTTATATATTGACAGTAGTTGAATTTTCATCTTTTTTTTTTTTTTTTTTTTCATTTTTTTCTATTTCAAGAATATCATAATGTGTTTATATATATATATATACAACTGGTATCATTTAATCTAGTAAGAGAAAAGAATCAATAGGTTCGTTGCACAGCAAGGTATATATACTGTGTAACAATAAGAGGGTGCGACAACAATAAAGGATGTTACTGTAGTGGGGGAGGTTTTGAGGCGCGCGAAAAGAGAGAACAACACAACACAACTACGTGAAGCTGTCGGTGGCGAGGGCATTGGTAGATGTAAGGGGATTGAAAGAGGGTGTGAGCTGTTGGCCATATACATCCCCTGGGTCAGCTACACGCGCATGACTGCGCGTCATCCCAAAAGAGTGAGGGAGAAACATTCATAAAAGCTCGAGAAGCACGTGATTTCCCTTAGGAGGAGAAATAGTGAAATGTCATTTTCTTTCACTCATACACGTGTATATTATATATATAACACATACGAACAACACACCCACACATACTTTGATAGTTTGAAAATTTTGGCTAAAAGCTTATAGAATATGAAAAAAAAATAATAATAATAATAAACAAATAAACAAACAAAAAAATATCTATATATGAAATATTTAGTTGGAAATAGCTTTCTCGTCCTACTTTCGAATAAGTTTATATTTATAGAATAATATTATTATTATTATTATTGTTATTGTTGTATTGTAAGAAATATATTTTTCATTGTGTTAGTGTAGTTGGAATGATAATGTTGAGATTAATATAATATGTATGAATAATATTGTATAATATTAATTTTATCATTATAAATATGAAATTTTTTTTTCTCTTAATATTTTAGTTAAATTTTGGTTTATATATTTTTATACGAGTATCGTTTATTTCAAAGGGTAATTGTAGAATTCTAGATGAGATTATATCATACAATATTAAATTGGTTGGAGAACTTTGATATAATAAAATAATAAAGTTGTCTTTTATATATATATATATATATACATAATTAATTTTTTTTTGTTTTTTATTATTATTATTTTGAAATACAAAATATTTATATTCTCTTTATATTTATCAATTCATTTATTTTATATTCTATTTATTGTATATCAAGTTGAATTATATATAATTTAATTATTTCATAATCCACTTCAGTATTTATATGTTTATTATATATTTTATTTGATTGTTGCTATGCTACAATTGTCATATAAATTTTTTTTTTTTTTTTTTTTTCAATTTTTTTCTTACTTTTTTCAATTTTTTCATTATTCAAATTTTTTTTTTTTTTTCCCCCACATGGATATTCACTGAACGTATATACATATACATATATATATATGCATTTTTAAGTTTTAATATAGAAACCATGTGGTATTTAAAAATATTTTCACACATGAAATTGAAAATAAATTGGAAAAATGTAAATTCGACCGATATATTTTTAGTATAAAAATAATACGATTATTTATAAATCAGAAATTTACTGAATTTATATTATTTGTGTATGAAATATCATTTACATGTAAAAAAAAAAAAAAAAAAATGTCATCAAAGAAAAAAAATACATCATCTGAGAGAATATTATTTGTATTGTACATATGGACGAATAGAGATAAAGGATAAAATAATTCCAATTCATTTCACGTCATTGTGTGTGCATTAAAAATGACAATTTTGTATCGTATTACCTCGTGCACATGTCGCATTTTCATCATAAAATATCGAATATACATATATATAGTAATACAAATCAACAATATATACCAGTGGCACTTTAACAACAGTAAAGTCACAAACGCCATATGTTACTGCGTATGGTATTTATAATGGCAGTTTGTTCATACTCTGGTGAATTTTATTGTACCAGTCAATTCATAAATTGAACAGTCATATTGTGCAGAAATGACAGATAAGAATCAAGTTGTCACTCCAAAAATAATAAACATATATATATTATCTATAAAAACAATAGATAATAATTTATAAATAAATTTAAAAAATTGCAATTTAAATTATATCTTTATATTTATAATTTTATCCTATAATATTCCTAATTAATGATCAAATTATTGGTAATTTTTTTAAATTATATATATGTATATACTTAAGAAAATTATTAATAAAATATATTTATTGACAGTACACGTGCAAATATATTTATAAATTAATATAGAGTTCATACTCTGGCTATAGTTGATTGTTCGCCAGAACTCATCAGTGCATGAATATATACATATATATCTATTTTTTTCCCCCACTTAATTTTCATGTACATGCATGTATATATAATACGTTGTGATAAATATTCCCAGTGCGGCAGTTTCCAAGCTTTATCGAATTGCAAACCCGGCTCTTTTAATATTTCAAACTCGAACCCTAAATCTGCACTGTAGATCATAACTCGGTGGCTATAAATTACTCTCATGCACATACTCGTGTCGCATTTCTATCGTCTTTATATTTTCTATTTTTATCTATAAATTTATTATTATTTCAACTTGTCATTCATCTATATATATATATTTCATTTCATTTTATTTTATTTTATTTTATTTCATTAGATATTTATATATATATATATATATCAATATGTTCTTTGTATCTGTGTGTGAATTGTGAAAAAAACACAGTAAATAAGTAAAATGTCGAAATATAAGTGTTAATTTATAAAGTTGTAGTAGAATTATATAACAGGAATGGCACTGAATTTATCGGATTTCATTTCGTCGTTCAACAACAACTCAACCAAAAGTTTCATTTCAACTTTTTTTTTTTTTTTTTCTTTTTTTTCTTTCTTTCTTCTTTTCAACTCTTCAGTTAAATCTATATTTGTACAGTTAAATAAACAAAATCAATAAAATACTCTACAAAATAATTTAATAATCAATATTTTGACATAAAAAAAACAAAAAATAACAAAATAAAAAAAAAGTTTTTCATCCATATTTTATACAATATTTTTTATATAAATCATTTAATTGATGATTAATACAATAGTAAATTATAATCAATTAAATAGACTAATAGTGAAATAGAATTTTATCAGAATAAAAAAATTTGTGAGCAATGAAAATAAATAAAGCGGATTGAATAGATGAGAGTACAGGAAACGCCCACTATCATCAAACTTGTTTATGGTAATTTGAGCCATTCTCCTGACCTCAGACTGTCATGTATATGCGTCAAGCCATTGCTTTGACACCGATCATGTACCTTTAGCTTATACATACATACATACATGCATACATATATATACAGTGATCGTGATCTGCTCTCAGTTCTCAGTCTCTAATGTCGCACCAATTCCACATAAAATATTTGATACTTTGTAAAAACTCTTTTTCAATCATCGAATTACAAAAAAATTTATCTCAACACACAATAAAATTATTCACATTTTTGCAAAAATATATTTGACATTGAAAAAAAAAAAAAAAAAAATTATAATAAATAAAAACACAAAAATAAGAGTAAATTTTTTTTTTTTGTTTTCCTGTTTCTTTTCACGGCTAACTAAACTAGAATTATTAATGTATTTTTTTTTCAAACATGACACTTCATAATTACACACACGTCATTGTCATATTAAAAATTATACACACATCACCATAAATATTTATTCAACTTTACAACACACATCGTGTGTATTTTACTTCAAAAACATTCTACGAAATGAAAAAAAAATTAATTATAATAATAAATAAATAAATAGATAAAACAAAAAAAAAAAAAAAATTCATCAATCACATTTTTTTTTATATACCAATGAATTTATTTATTAATTTCAATTACAACAGCAAGATAATAGTATGATTGAAACCGATTAATTCACTACACATAAGATAATATATACACACACACACACACACACACACACACATATTTATAAACAATAAACCGGATTGATGCGTAACTGCTCTCTCTTTCTTTCTCTCTCATCTCTATACTAAAACTACATACATCAGTAATATTCATTATCAAAGTATATGCATAAACATATATACACAAATTTAATATCTATACATACACATACACACGCACTTTCAATAGTTGAAAGTTATGGTATGATTGCTATATATATATATATATATATATATATATATATATATATATATATATATATATATATACATATTACACACGCGTTGTATATTTTGATGGAAGTATACGCTGGCACTCGATCATCAGAAGAGATTATAGACGTTATATCAAACGTGTCCATATACTACACCCAACACATTTAGAATATACTTGAATAATTATATAATGCGGATGTAAAGGCCCCAACGCATGTTAATTCAGACAAATCGAATTACATTGTCTGTATACGTATAGGGTTAACATTTCATTTACATCCACCCTCCATCATTCATTGCGTTAATCATTGAGTAGGATTCATCATTAGTCTCCTATACAACTGAACAATACTCAATAACAGGATGTCCTATACACATTTATTATCAACAATATAATAATAATAATTATAATTATAATAATAATAATAATAATTATTATTATTATTTATTAATATTGTAGATATGTATTTGTTATATTTATGATAATTATTATGGTTGTGGTTATAATTGTATAGATTATGCAATGGAAATTTGAGGATTTTATGATTTTGTATTTTTATTTATATTATGAAAATTGTAAATTGTTGTTTATAGTTAATTGATAAATATATAAGTATTATTTATTGTATTTATTGTGGTGTATTGCAATAGGTAATAATTGTTAACAAATATTTATATTATGGATTGTTGTCTCTCTGTCGTGTGTGTCTGTATATTTGTATGTGGAGTATGTAAATATATGCAAGGCTTTGTTGATAGTGTTCAGATCTCGACAATGGTCTTGTTAAAGTGCCCATTAATTGCAAAGCTTTAATGGGGAGACTCGCGCGAAAATTGCATCTGCCTGAACCGATTACTGGGCGATTTGGTTGTGCGGTAGATTGGGATTTTCCCCATAAATTTTCTTTTACAAAATGAAAATTCTATTTAATTTGTGAATTTGTTTTGTATATTATGATTGATTTATAATGTTTTTTTTTTCTTTTTTGTGTTTTTTTTTTTGTAATGTGGTAAGATGGTAATTATATTGAATATAAACAGGAAGAAGAAAATAAATAAACATTTTTTTTTTTTTCTTTCATTTTTCTTCGTTTCATGTTGGAATTTTGTGGATATTTATCTAATTAATTTTTTTTTTTTTTTTCACAATTTTTTCTAGTGAATCCAGTAATTTTATTTCATCACAGACGAGATAATCTATAAATATTCGTGTGAATTAAAATGAAGAATATAAAAACTCGTATTTCTTAAATATATATACCTTTCCCTTTTTGTTTTTTTTTTTTCTTTTTTCTTTTTCTTATCTCATGGCTTTGTTTGTCGCGTTGCGACAAGCGCTCGAACTCACGTACTCGTGATTCAAATCGTCCGAATCGTCGAGACCTCATACACTCAACTCTTCGTCCAAGCGTTTATTCTCGAAAGATCAAAGAGCATTGCGGACGAGAGATTGATATCGTTTAGAGACGCCCAGCGTGAAGTTAAACGCGCGCACATAGAGACAAATACATATACACACATTCCCATATATATAATGACAAGACAACGGTTGACGACGAAACGAATACCCACGAATAAATAAATGTCGTTTCTTACAAACGCATTATTTTTTTTCCATTACCTATTTATACACTTGATCTGTCGTTCTACGTTACTAACTCACATTTACAAAATAAAATATATAAAGTGAAAATTTATTTGCATAAAACCTCGTTAACATATTACAAATTTTTCACGTATTTAAAAAAATCAACAAAAAATATAATTTTGTTGAAATAGAACGAATTTTATATGAGAATATATTGATTGCACGTATATATATGCAATAATAATAATAATAATAATAATAATAATAATAATAATAATAATAAAAAGAAAAAGAAATTATAGTTGGAGAAAGAGATTGACTGGATCGATTGTTCGCATCGTTAAAATCTTTTGACTCGAACGGTAAATCCTCTCGAGAGTGGAAATGAATTTTTTTTTTTTTTTTTTTTTTTTTTTTTTTACCCGTAATCTCTCTGGAGTGATTGAGTCGTAGGTCGACTGAATGCACTTGTCTCTAGTCTATATCTGTATATATAAAAGTTGACATGAGATTGGACTTGGCGAAGATTCGCCATTGCCACGTTTCGATTGTTGTCCGAGATTGCATCGTTCACTTTTCGTTTTGCACTTATCACTGTGTGAATGAGGTGAATTTTATTCTCCACGTTTATTTTTCAATTAAATTAAAGTCACGATTATTTATATAAAAAAAAAAAAAGAGAGAGAGAGAGAGAGAGAGAATGAGTGAGTGAGAGCAAAAGAGATAAAAAAGTAATGGAAAAAAAATTCATCAAGTGCTGGATGATTGACATGCAAATAATAATGATATCGAAAATCTAGTTAATATTTTATACATATAGGACAATAATAATAATGATAATAATAATAATAATAATAATAATAATAATAATAATAATAAATATTTTAATATAGTAATAGAATTTTTATTTTTTTTTTCATTCATTTATTTTTCGACAAAAGAAAAATGTATGAAAAAATAAATTCACGTTATAATTCTCGATTCATTCACATCAAATTTAAGATAAATAAACGAGTAGAAAAAAAAAAATGCGCAACAGAGTGAACATTAACTCTGCCAAATGAAAAATAATAAATTAACATAATACATTTATTTTCTATCTTATGTATTATGTATGAAGATGTATACAATGATAACATATAATTGAATTTTGCGTATTGTGAAACTGTTGTCCTTTTTTTTTTCTTTTTTGTTTTTTTTGAGGATGAGTATAATATACATATACTTACAGCTCAACCCTCGTTTTCTGCAGAATCTACATGTATATATATAAGCGGGAATCACATATATACAAATACGTATATTTTGTGTACATTTTATATGTAAGAAAAAAAAGAAAAAAAAAAAAAAAGAAAAATAGGGAATTGCTTTTGCATTTCAATTGCAAGTAAACTGAAATATTGTGTACAAAAGCCAGTCAAACGCCAGAAAATGCACATGAGTGACGAGTCTATAGAATTAATGTGAATGCATGTTGATGGAGGACAAACTCTCAATCGTTTTATTGTCATTATTTTTTCCTTCTTTTTTTTTTTTTTTTTTTTCAATATTGACATATTTTTTTATTTTTTCATTTTTTTTTTTTGTTTTTTTGTTTGTTTGTTTAAATGCATGGTAGATATATATGGATAGATCGAGGATTTACATTGAAAATATTTTATTGTTCTCTTCAAGTTTTATTTTATTTTTATTGTGGATCAGTCGTATATAGACGTGTAACGTCATTTTAAATGGAATTCATAAATCACATTGTAAAAATAAAAATTTTTCTCGTCAACAAAATTTTATATTTCGAATTTTCATATGGTGAATAAATTAAAAACAAAAAAAAAATTAATATTCAAATAACTCATACATTTAACCATTTATTTATTTATTTATTTATTATTATTATTACTTTTTTTTTGATGTATTTTATATCATCGTTAAATTTATCAATTCAATTAGTGACATTTTATAACTGAACAGTTGAATTTCGTAGGATTTTTATCATTTTATTTATTACAACTCCAAAAAAATAAAAAGAAAAAAAACAAAGAAAAAGTACCAAATATTTTTTCAAAATTAAAAATAAATATAAATAAATAAATAAATAAATAAATAAATAAATAAATACTAAAAAATTTTCAACATTTTATCAATAAATTTCAGTGAGTTACCATTTTTTGTTTACAAATATTTTTAATTTGAAAATACCTACACCAGTGGAAAATTGAAAATAAAAAAAATAGTATGAAAAATATTCTTCATAAAATTTCAGAAACAAAATTATATAATGCAATATGTATTATTAATTTATTGTCATTATTATATAATTACAATGGACATTTCATCTATAAGTTACAATTTAAAACTCATGAATTTTCAATAAATAATTTTGAAAAAAAAAATTAAAGAAAAAAAAAAAAAAAATTATCAATTGAGAAATTTGATCGAAAAAAATTCAACATCACGAATATTTATTTCTCAACTATTGACAATGGACATATTAAAAATAAGTGAGAAATATTTTTATCATCACCAAGTAATACTGAAACAGCAAATAAAGATATACCGAAGTTTATATAGCAACAGAACATTGAAGACAAACAAAAATTTATAAACGAACTCCCATTTCTCATACACTCACCGCTCAACAAATAAAAGTTAAAAAAAAAAAAAAAATCACTTATCTCTATTTCATTCTATATCATATTCAAATAAAGATAAATCAGATATGTCAGATTTTACCATGTACAATGATAAATATTCAATAATAATCGGCTCACGTTTGTAAAAACTAGTGTATATATTTCAAACTCAGTAACAGAAGTGGAAAAAAACAAAAAAAAATTTGGAATAAAAATACGTTACTATGAAATAGTAAAAAAGAAATATATATATATATATATATATATATGCATATGATGCACCATATACAGTGTGTCGCTTGAGAAATTCAAGATGATTTTTCTTATGCTCTATCGAAAAAATATATTTACAACGTGACTGGAATATCTTGCGAGATCCCTTGAGCGTATACGGATTATGGTAATGTAAAGGTAGCGCTCATGACCACTCGATAATAGTGTCTATAATCATGAATGAATATAAAATTTTTTATATTTCAATTTTGATTGTATTTACATGTACTCGTCGATAATATTTGATTTTAATTCCTTTATTATTATTATTATTATTATTATTATTTTTTTATATATATTTTTTTTCGAGATACGATGGGTGCAGATGACACATCTCGGTGTGTTTGATTGCAGTGATAAAATTGACATTAACTATACCCTATACTGGTACTATCAATAAACTCAATTGTCATTATATATATATATATATATATAGAAAATCAAACAAAACAAAAAAATTTATCTATATAATACAATTTTTTATATCAATATATTATATCTATTGTAAAATTTTATAATAATTTTCACATTAAATTTTTACTTCAAATTTTTATTTTGTTTAAATTTTTTTCATTGGTTGTAGAATTTAATTATAAAATTCAATAAATTAAACTACATAAAATTTTTCATAATGATAATTAATTGTAAATAATAATAATAATAATAAATTTATTTGAATATAAATAATTATTATATGACAATTTAAATTTTAATTATATATTTCACAATTTTAATTATGTTGTGTGATTAAAATTGTATGGCAACTTGATAATTGATTGAATAATAATAAATTAATTTATTGATAAAATATTTGTATGTAGTTATAGAAAATATAAACAAATATTATGTATATTATAATGAAAAAATACATTTTTTGTTTGTTTTTTTTTTTTTTTTCTTCAATTTCTTCGACAAAAATTCAATTTCATACGCGATAAATACATTTATTTTTATTATTCCAATGTTAATTGGCAATTGACAATATCTCAATATTGATTGTATAAATTTTGTAAAATTAAAAAAAAAAAAAAAAAAACAAAATTTTAATTCAGATTAAAATTTAATATTTACACGTGATTATTTAATCTTTTCACGTGTACATTTTCGTAGCGCCAGTGTAATAAATTTTTCACTCAAACATGAATAAATGTGAAAATTGAAATTTTGAATGTAACCCCAAGATTAAAGTAAACACGGCTGTTAATAATTATTAATAATCCAATCAAATTTATGAGAAAAAAAAAAAAAAATAATGAATAAATAATAAATAATAAATAATAATAAATTAAAAGTAGGGTAGATAATGGAAAAAGTTTCAGATTTTTCAAGAGGTAAACAAAAAAAAAAAAAAAAAAAAAAAAAAAGAAATAATAAATAATAAATAAAATGAAATAAAAATTAGATATTGATAAGAAATAAATTGTAAAATAATATCAATAAATATCTAGTAAATAATTTTCATCTCTGTCGATAAGTACTTGACTCACAATAGAGTGTGAATGAGATAAAATGATTGATACCACTGACTATAAATTTTCAAATTACATAGCACAATATAAATATTCATTTTTTTTTTTTTTTTTTTTTTTTTTCTTCTTCATCTCCCTTCACTATATAATTCGCATACTGATACGGGATAATTGGAAATTATATTTCATCACGTGAAAAAAAAAAAAAAAAAAATGTATTTGGAAGAATAAGAGGGTGAAAAAAAAAAAAATATATATATATATATATGTCTATACAAGCACCACTGGATAAGGATCATTGTTTTGTGATATATGTATATATATCCATATGAATGGAGGGTTCTAAGAAATATTGATTTCTTCCTTGAGACAATAGGGGAGGAGAAGGAGGATGCGGAATGGGATGAGAGAGACTCTTTGTTTTTCACACGTGGCTGTTCATCTTACGTTGTGGTGATGGAATTTTTTTTTTTGTTTTTATTCTGAAAATAAATCTATGCGAGGGTTGCATTTTGCCAGTGAATTCAGACAATGATTCGCATAAGAAATAACACTCAAACTAACGTTTGAATTATTTTTAGGCATAAATCCAAGTCTATATAATATATATATTTATGTATTTAGTATTGTATATAATTTTATCTGGTTTTGTTATATTAAATGAAAATTTTATTCTATCAATTATCTATTAATTTATGTGGAGTTAAAGGTTTTTTTTTTTTTTTTTCTCATTAATTTATAAAGTGAATGCTTAAAGATTTATAAATATTTGCAAGAGAAAAAAGAAAAAGAGAAAAAAAAAATAGTAAAATTCTCATTTATTTATTTATTTATTTATTTATTTATTTATTTATTTATTTATTCTCTTTTTTGTTATTATTATTTTTTTTTTTTTTACCAGATACAATCAAGTCACGAATGACTTTTTAACTCTTGATATTAAATTAATATTTTTATGTGTCTTCTGGATTGTATACTATATAATACACCCCAATACAAATATTTTTGTGACAGTTGTATTGTATTATGGCTCTCAGCCATAAATTCAATTGCTTGGCAATACATTATAGCCATGACACCCATAAATATTGCAGTGCAATTTAAATTTTTTTATTTAACATATCCTAAATTTATAAATAAGAAAAGACAAATTTATCTTTATTTGACTGGCTGTAAAATTATATTGATAAAAATGATTAATTGTGAATAAATAAGAAAAAAAAAATAATAAAAAAATAAATAAAATAAAAAAATCCGAGAGAAATAAAAAAATGTAATTAAATTTTTGTGTATTTAGATTGTAAATGTAAATGGAATACATTAATATTTATTTGATGTGTAAAAAATATTTCGAGTTGTAACAAAAAAAAAAAAAAAAAAAAAAAAATTTTCTCTGTTTGTTATTTATTTATTTTTTGAATAGATCTATTTTAGCAATAGTTGGCGTATACACTCCCTATACAATATGTATAATCTGCTTTTTAACCTCAGGCGTGTCTCATGGGGACGAGGGAATAGCAAAATATTTCTGTAGTACTAGACAGTGAGTCACGACCCCCTGGTAAATAACCGTGCACAGAAAGTTAATGTTACGCGTCACTGCTGTATATTTTCTTCTAACTTTTTAGATCCAATCTCTTGTGCTTATGTCGCATAAAATACCATAGGATCCAAATATTCAGTGAATTAGATAAGTAATATGGAAATGACAATAAGAACAAGAAATAAAAAAATATATATCATGAATTGTGCATTGATGTTTTTCGAAAAGAAAATTTTTACTCTCATTATGGACATTATTGCGAAAATCATTCAAAAAACTCTGATCACTTCCAGTAGTGGAAAAAATGTGGCTATTAGATGAACTCAAACAAAAATAAGAAGAAAACGAAAAAGAAAAGAAAAAAAAACAGCACAAAAGCTGTAAAAACCCTCTATAAAAAACATTTATTGCGTTTCTTATGGAGTAGGGATGAGAGAGGGTATTCGAATGGGGAGTATGTCACCATTAATCTAAAATAGCCATTGAAAATGACATAAGAACTCGAGATTTTTCCATTTTTTTTTTTATCTTCTCAAACTGCTGTACAATTATTTGAATTATACAAATCTGATTGTCCTATAATTCAAATATATAAATTATAAATTTCAATAATAAAGATAAACAAAAAAAAAAAAAAAACGATTTATATAAAAATTTATATTTTATCTAAAAAATCCCATTAAGATGGATAAAAATTAACACTTTTATATAATAAATATAACAAATAATGCCACGTCACACTGTAAAGGTGTGACAAATTAATAAACTATTTCCACGAATTTTATTTAGTAGTGAAAGAGTGAAGAAGAAAAAAAAAAAAAAAAAAAAAAATCTTCTCTGACATTCAACAAGAGACTGATGATAATACTATTTGTTGAGCCAGCTCATCGGCGCCAATGCCATTGGTTAAGAATTTTTGTGAAATTACGTCATCATACAGATTTTTATTTTATCTTTCTTCCTTTCTCCACCATATAATTGTATCATTCACTGTACAAATCAACCCATTTATCAATAATATAACTCATTGTTTGATATTAAATTTAATCAGTTAAATTATTGTAGCAATAATTATATCATATATTCCATTTTTTATTTATGACGAATAGAATATAAAAATATTACCCACAAATCCGGTACATTAATAAAAAGTATAAAAAAATAAAGAAAAAATAATAATAATAAATAAATAAATAAATAAATAAATAAATAAATCAATAAAAAAATCGACCAAATATTTATTTTTATAAATTATAAAAACTTTTTTATTCCTATTGATATATAAAATATCAAGATAAAATTGTACACTTACATTTTGAGTATTTATTATTTTTTATTTTTATTATTTATTCAATGATAATAATAATAATAATAATAATAATAACAATAAAACCAGTCATGACTTTATATAAATTGGAAAAAAAAAGTTTTGTATAACTTTTGCAAATAAAAATATGAGTTGAAAAAAAAAAAAAAAAAAACTCGGTATATAACGTCTATATACTCATATCTAATGCACCAATATAATATATATATATACATGTGTTAATTTATGTATAGAAATGATGAGTATAAAATGTATCGCGTGCAAAGTTGACGGTACCGACGATCACGTTTTGTTGCATTGGACTTGGAAAACCTCCAACAAATATATAGTCTAAATACTCCGTAAAGTGGGTAAAGGAGGGAGAAAGAGAGAGAAAGAGAGAGAGAGAGAGAGAGAGAGAGAGAGGGAAGAGGGTACTCGTAAACGTTACATTCGTGAGATCTTTAGTGTGTCAACTGTGATGTCACTGTGGGATCCACGTACTGCCGTGTACGTAGTATATACATTTGAACGAATAGTGTAGAAATACAAATTAAATAAATACGTCATTGTATAAATGGCACTGACATTTGCACTGAATAAAAAGGAAAAAGAAGAGAAGAAAAAAATTTTCTCGACTTGTAAATGGAATAATAATAAATAATTTACAGATTGAAATTTTATATTACAAGTGTTTGTATTATAATATTATTCCAGTGAATTATTGTATTGTAAATAATTAAATTGATGTATATGATAGAGATATTAATGAGTAAAAAATAAAATTTTCGATATATTGTAGATTTACTTTTTTTATTTTTATTTTTATTAAGGTGCTATTTTTTCATTGTGTGAATAAGAAAATTAGATTGAATTGAAAGGAGAGTGTGGCAATAGTCCAAAGCGTTCACTCAATAGATATATATCTATATACCTGTAATTTACGTATTTTCACACTTCAAACTCGATGTACATTATCATGAAAAATGTGTATATATATATATATATATGTTTTGTGGAGGAATCGTGTACTGTAGCTTGAATGTACGTAGAATTTTCTCTGAAAATGTCAGTCTTTTTTCTTTTAACTTTCACTATGTGAGTATCTATCTCCATTTCTATCTAACATTTGGTAAACTCTCGGGAATGAAAATGTGAAATATCTTTACGATTATATCTCTATTTCTCGTGTGAATTTATTTATTATTATTTTTTTTTTTTCATTTTTACTCACGTACACGTATAAAACGTAGCTGTGTTTATAGATTTCGGATCATCTCAATTCTCAATGTACATAGAAATACTAAAAATTGATTTTTCATCTTTACTCTGTGAAACATTATCCGCAAAAATAAATGAAAAAAAGAAAAAAAAAAACGGAACAAAACTGCAATGGGTATTTATTATTGAAAAAAAAAAATATATATATATATATATAATTATGTATTTTATTTATTCTTTTCTTTTCATGTTAATACGTTTGTAATTTTTTTTTTTGTTGTATAAAAATCTCCAGTTTTATTTTTTATCACTCCATTATTATCAAATCATTGAATATACAAAGTATTGAATTAAATAATTGTAAATATTATCTTGCCATGAGCAATTGTTGAATAAATATATATACAGTGTGATGTTATTGTATGTTCAATTCACAGAGTTTATATTTCCATGAAATATAAAACAAAATTTCAATACGAATATCTATAATTATGTTATTGAATTGACTAAAATTCACTTTAGTAAAAATACAATGAAAATGTATTTTTTTTTTCTTTTTTTTTGTTATGTTAAAAAAAAAACAAGAAAAAAAAACAGAAAAATCCAATTTAAAATTTATAAAACAATAAAGGATTGTCCGAGAGTTTGTTAATTTTGATTAAAAATTCGTGCATGTTTTGACAAAAAGCACTTAATCTACTTTATGATTCTGTTCTTTTTTCTTTTTTTTTTTCTTTTCTATTCATCAATAAAAAATTTACACGCTAAATAATTGATCTGAAACAGTGGCGTACATGTAAATAATAAAAATCCATTTATAAATAATAAATTACAATTATTCAATTTGATTCTTATATCTCACAATTCTCCAGTAATTTTATAATAAAAAAAAAAAATAAATAAATAATAAATTAAATAAATAAAAATTAATACAAATAAAAATATACATATTCAAATAAATTCCTGCACGTAATCGAATTGATATTATCTCGAATGAAAAATACACGGTACGAAAAAAAAAATAAAAAATAAAAATATATATATGAACATGATTTAAAAATGATTAAAAAAAACGTGAGAAAAATCCCACGAGATAAAAATTTAAATTGTGTGTGTTTATATATAATACATAGCACAGACTTTTTTTTTTTTTTTTTTTTCTCTTCTTTTTAAATACACGAAACAAAATGAGACTGTAAAAATCTTATGTATATAGTTGAGTTCGCACGTGTGTATCTGAACTTACCTCTCAAATATACATAGCGATTCTCCGTTTGTCACGTGCGATTGACCTGCATTCTTTCATGCCACTTCAGTGTGTACAATGATCAGTGAACAAAAGAGTGCACCGTTGTTTTCTTATTATTCTATTTTATTTAATTATCACTCATAAAGTTGTTATATATTTTTGTCATGTGATAATTATCACTTATACTCAATTCAATTTTATTATTAATTCACTTTATTTTATTCATCATATATTTCTAATTTATTCATACTATACTCGACCGTTTTTTTTTTTCTTTTTTTTATCTTATAAAAATTCAACTAAAAGAAGGAAAAGAAAAAATAAAATCCGAGAAATATCTGATTATCAATTTTTCTGATGAATGAGTAAAAAAAAATAAAAATAAATTATAAAAAATTTTGATATCTCGATATTATTTTATCATTTTATAATATATTTCAAATAATTTTTACAACACAAAAATATTTATAATTAAAAATATAATACAAAAAAAAATAATAATAATAATAATAATAATAAACAAATATATTATTAACACACGTAAATAATTTCACAAATTTTATAATTGGCGGTAAAATATAAAATTTCAATGCAACGCGGCGCGGAATGTTTTGTAAACTAATGCGGGTGTTCTGACACAACTGAGACTGAATATTTCTCAGTCGACATACGAGTAAACCCGATATGCCACGCGCAGTCGCATTTTCCACTGTATAAAAGTGGGGGATAAAGTAACAGTGGGGTAAGTCACTTTTACATGTCTAATTGATATTTGTATTGAAGTAAAGGTGACTTATCCCACTATTATTTCATCCCATTTATCCCCTCCCTCTCCTCCACCCTTCCATTTATACCAATATAAATGCCCTCGAATAAATATATTTGTGTATATATTTATTAATTTATATGATAATTCAGTAATGCGCATGATTATTTGTCGACAAAAATGTATTTTTTTGTATTCAATATTGAAATCTCCGTATATTTAGATATTTATTTATTTATTATTATTACTTTTGTTTTTTGTTTATAAAACACGGATGTTTTGTATTTTTATAATTGGACGTTTTGTATGTGATTGATTGTCATGAAATAAAATTTAAACAAAACAATAAATTTTACTTATTTATTTATTTATTTTTTTCATTTGTATTTTTGTAAAACTCTAGAAAATATTTATGAATGAGTTTTTAATTAAATTATTGATTAGTTGATTAATTGATTGATTGCAAAATTTAAACAAAGGATTTAGATATTTATCTATTTATGTATGAACTTTGGAAATTTTAGTTAATGTAGTTTAGTTTGGATGTGTACGTTTGTGTAGTGAAATACGTGAGAGGGGGGGTAAATAAAAGTAAGAATTGTTTGAAAAGTGTCATAAAAATAATAAACTGAGATGTAGGAATTTGAATTCAGAAAAAAAAAAATAAATAAATAAATAATAAAAATGATAAATAAATAGACGTGTGAAGAGATCAAATATTATGATAATTTATTTTTGTATGATTGTGTTTACTTTTGAATGAATTCAGAGAATTATAAATAATAATTATATAGGAATGATGAATTTGATAAATATACAGTTAAATTTCACTCAATTTGTATTAATGTCAATAGATAAATTTATAGTGGGACGAGTGTTTATATCGCAATATACAAAGTGCGACTGACAGACGCTATTCATGAGCCAACAAGTGAACATCATCTAATGTATCGTGTGTAATCAAAATTATCCAAGTGCTATAATTCATTTGAATTCATTTAAAATCAAGTGTTTTATGATTTGTGATATATCAAAAATTATAAATATTAAAGTTTTTTTTTTTTTTTTTTTTTCTTTTCTTTTCTTTTCTTTGTTTGTTTTATTATTATATAATATATAATATTGTGTGATAAAATTTAAATACATTAATTCATCTGGATAATTAACAATTGATAAGGTGATGGAAATTATTATTTGAATATTTTCATATTAAATAATTAAATAATTAAATAATAAAATGATAAAGTATAAAATAATTTTTTTTTTTTCTTCCATTTTTTTTCTTTTTTCATAAATATATAAATAAATAATCGATAACAAATATTAAAATTGAAATTGAAATATTCTATTTCACATTGGTCCTCTGAGATTTTTTATCAAAAAAATAAAAAAAAACAAAAAAAACAAAAATTCTCTTCTCCTTTCTCTATCCACAATATTATTTTCGTTCAAGTATATTGTACAATGGATTGGTCGATTCGATTGGGACTATTGAACAATTTTTATATTTCATTTTATATGTCACCCTTCAGTACACAATTTTTCTCATTTTTTACGTTTATCCCCTACACAACTAAATATAAATTTTTTTTTTTTTTCTTTTTTCGATTAAAATTTTTAATATACACAATAAATTAATTCATCTGAATATCAAATAGATAATATAATTATTGAATATTTATTATATATTATTAATTAATAATATAGCAAAGTATTATATAATTATTAATTGATAAAAATAAATTTTTAATGTACAATAAATTAAATATATAATTTAAAATGACATTTGTCCAATATAATATTTAAATGTTGAAAATAATTGTCAATGCAGTCACGGTGTAGTTAAAAATAAAAAAAACAAAAAAAAAAAAAAAATTGGTTCTGACCCAGATCGAGTTGTAGAAGGGCGCGAGATGAATATATAGGGAGCCTGGGCATAGGGTTGCCACACTCTGTGCACAGCTCAATCGATTGTCCCTGCAAGAAGAGAGAGCCCTCGTGTACTTATTCTTCACAAACCAACTGAATATTCTTCATTACTCCCCATCTTTATAAATTTATTTATATACTAAAATTATACTATACTTTCAAGACTATAATATATTTATTTATTTATTTATTTAGTTCTTGTTTTATATGAAAAATAAATGAAATATATCACAAAACGTTAATCATAACAATTGAGTAATAATCTGTATATTTCAGTATATGAAATAAAATTTTGTATAATAAATAATAATAATTTTTTTTTTTTTTTATATCAATTTTATTCATTTTTTTTTGTGTTTTTGTCTCCATTTATAATAATGAAAGAGCTTTGTGTTAAATTTATGAATTGAATTTATTTGAGAGACAATAGTGTGCACAGTGACTTTGATATAAGTCTAATGTTATTGACACATGAAGAAAATGAGAATTTTTCGACAGAGTGTCAGGAGAGAAGTTGGAAGTAGAAGGTGAAAACAGCAGATCTTACTACTTTGGTATAGAAGGGCTCGTATATTTACTGCTCATCAAAGTAAAATTTTTTACAAATCATTACAAATTGTGTGATTTTGTATATTGTAACACAATAGAGGTATCACATAAACCGTCATTTACAGTATAAATCTGTATAATTCTTTTTTTTTTTTTTTTTGTCCAATAGTAATTGTACAATTTTTAATTTAATTTAAATAAAAAAAAAGAAAAAAAAAAAATTTATACGTGTTTGTAGTTAAATTGATTAATCAAGTATTTGATTTTTTTTTTTTCTTCTGTAGTTTCACTCGTTTAGACTTGTAATATTTTGTTTTTTTTTTATCCTTTTTTTCTTTTTTTTTTTTCTTTTTTTGTTTTATTTCTTTGGTTTCATTTATATGGGTATGTACAAACGCTATCGCTTTGCAGCCAAAGTTGCCTCAAGCGTTTGCTACTTTTCATTCTGTACCACACGTTGAAACGCCTTTACCTAGCTCTCTCTCCTTTCATCGTTTCTGTATACAACTTTTCGTGGTTTACCACTACTGAAATCTATATATAGTTGTATTTTGGTTTATTCACTGCAAAACTTATATCAATTGCAATTCGTGGTAATCAATTCAAATCAATTTGCGTGTGCACATTCAATGTTCTGATCAAAGTACAGATATACTCAATCACATTTATGGATTACAATAAATATTTAAATAATTGTATTATTTAATTCTATATCAGAGTTAGTAATATCGATTAAAAGAAAAAAATGAAAAAAATAAATAAAAAAAAAAAACAGAAACCAAAAAACAAAATAAATAAATAAATAAAATATAATTTTTGAATTATTAAAATATTTTTTATTTTATTTGATTTAAATCTATAAATAAATAAATGTATTTTCTCTATAAATAAATTTGTTTTGAGAAATTGTGGATTTTTCTTACTAACTTGTATCCAACTCGTATAAATATACAAAAGACAATTCATTTATTATTATTATTATTTTTTTCTTCTTTCTGTTTTAATTGATGACATAAATGAAAATCCAAAAAATTTAACAATATAAATATATAATATATTATAATGTTGAGAATGGAAAAAATAAATTTTTATTGAAATAAATATTATAATTTATAATATTAATGAATAAATTAATATTTAGAGTTTGAAATAAAGTATGAAATACTTTCAATTATTAATGTGAGAAATAATCAATATCATATTATAAATTGAATTTTTTTTATTTATTTTCATTTTTTTTTTAAATTAAATATCTTGAGAAATATGGGGAATTCACTTTGCCAATAATATTTGACTATTTATTATTGAAATTATAATTAATATCACATTAAAGTGGTCCGTGGTTGTACGACACTGCTTATGTAATACATGAACATTGTAAATGTTCTGTAGTTTCCTATTACTTAAAAGTTTATATACTACATTATACATATATATATATAGGTATATATACTCAGTACATATGTATGACTAGTATTTGGTACTGGTCTGCCACATCAGTGCCCATATTTACCATAACTGCACATTGATAGACGTCAACCACAACCTCTTGTGGTGGGTCATGAACATGTCAAAAATCAATAGACATTTTTCATCAATAATCAATATCCAAGTCAGATAATGCCAAAATACATTTATCTACATAAATTTGTACTTGTATGTTAATAACAATTGATTTCTTTATCCTTTATATTCCTACAGATTTTTGTTTTTTGTTTTTTCCACCTTTTTTTTTTTTATGAAAAATTCAATTTAACGATTCAATTGACAATTTAAATAATATAATTGGATACTAAAGTAGATAATACACTCACTCAATCCATATTAGTTCACTTGGTTAAATGTTTAAAGTAATGATAAACTTTTTTAAATTTCATATAACTTATTTAATATAATTTTTCACTGATATTTTTACATGAATAATTATTTACTATCACGACAAAATATTAATTTTAAATTAAAGACAGTGAGTTATATGACGACGACGACGACGACGACGATGTGTTAATACACTTTTCAAGTAGACAACAACAACAACAAAAAAAAAATAATAATAATAAAAGGAAAAACTTATGTATGTAACTGTTATTAATAAATGTAAAAGTACCTAATTGCACTTTAGAAAGGGAGTAAAACATTTCCTCATTAAGCTGAACCGAGCACGTAAAATAATACGACACTACTCGTGCAAAGTTCTTTGCTTGTGAGTACATCCACCAGTACTTTTGTTCAAATCCTAACTATTTCTTTCATTTATTATTATTATTATTTTTTTTTTTTTCATTTCAGTCTCTTTACTTCACTCTTTCATTTCACTTCTTTGAGATATTCAATCTCATTTTTTTTCTTTTCTTTTCACATTAATCTTTTAATCTAATAGTCACATATATATATATATTTCATTTTCTTTTATTTAAAAATATATTTATTGTCACTTAATAATTATAATAAAGAAATTGTAATTTTTTTTTTTTTTTTTTTTTTACTTTCATATTTACTATTGAACAATAAATAAATATGTATAATTGTCAATGGAGTTTGTCGCAGCTTTTACATTATATCTCGACAAATTTGTTCAAATCCTCAACACTTTATGTATTGTAGGATCATTCAAAATTCTTATACCCATTCAATATTCTAACAATAGTGTCGATCAACATTCATGGATTATATCTGACATTTTTTTTTTTTTTTCTTTATTCACAGATCTACCTTTGAAACGTTTATTTAGTTTTTTTTCTCGAAAAAAAAAAAAGAAAAAAAAAAAAAAGGAAAAAGAAAACATCTTCAACATAATATTAACTCTTATAAAAACAAAAAACAAAAAAAAAATAATAATAATAAATAATGATAATAAATATTTATATTTACAAATAAATAATGTATATATTGATAATATCCATTAACTTAATTGTCACACAATAAATCTATTTGAATTTATTTCATTGTTATTTTAGGTGTATTCGACAATAAATAAATTGTATTGTATTAAAAGATTGATGTCAGTGTATTATTATAAATTCACGTTCAAATTAGTTTTTATACATTTAACGTTATTTCCTCCCTTTTATTCGTGTACACAATAAAAATAGAAAATAGCACGCGTGTAATATGAAATAAAAACGTGTACACACACGTGTACAAGTTTTTCACACATACAATTTTGCACATAAATAATAATAATAATAATAATAATAATATGGGATGTAAGTAAATTAAATAATAATACGTTCACTGGTAAATCAGAGTGGAGCGAGGGAGGGAGTGTGGTCTATGTGTAATTCCAATAATCCTAGTGGTATTAGCTGCATTGTTGGTATCTTTACTCTTGTCGTATTAAATGTGGCATTGGGTTCTTTTCTACTATAATAGTATTATATATACTCACTTAATCGTTTTACCTCGAGAATATATATATATATAGAGAGAGAGAGAGAGAGAGAAAAAAAAAATCCATTTATATTTTATTCAAAATTTATTTTGTGTGTATAAAAGCACAATTTGTACACGACGATTTTATACATACCCCAGTGATTATTGAAATTAATTTTCATTTATTTATTTATATTTTTTTTTATTTATGATTTTTTCTGTTTATCGTATGAATATGATTTTTTTTTTTTTTTTTTTTTTTTTCGTTCTCTTTGGTTATTTTTCGTTGTTGGATATTATTTATAATATTATATAAATTATTGTGTTACAATCGTGTAGAAAAATTTTCTTTTATAAAATAATAATGAATAAATAAATAAATAAGTAAATGAATGAAATAAATATATAATTTAGTGATCGAAGGAAAGTTTGGTTTTATTATTATTATTATTATTATTATATGTAAAAATTTTATTTTTTATTAAATTAATATTATTTAATTAAAATATTAAACGCAAGGTGGCGCACACTTCATTGAATTTCCAGTCATGTTGGATCAATACAAACAAATTTGGTATTTGTGTAGTGAATTAATTTTTTAATTGTTGAAAAAAAAAAAAAAAAAAAAAAAAAAAAGAATAATAATTTTTTACAACAATTTTTTCTTGTATTAAATGGCTTATTTTTACTTTTGACAAATTCAAAATTAAAATTTAATATGAAATGTAAAAATTTTCAAATATTTTTTTTCAACTATTTATTTGTTTTTTATTAATTTTTTTTCTTTTCATTTCCTGATTTTTGGGGGGTTTTTTTTTCTCATTTTTGTTTATATAACAATAATTTGAATGAAGAAATTCACATTGAACTCACATTTATGTATAGATAATGTCTAATTGTGTTAGTAGAGATGAAGTGTACAGATCGATCATCAACTGTAATTGTAACTGTCTCTCTGTGGTGCATAAGTGGATTTTCATACTGTATATATAGGATATGCGTTGACAATACAGAAATTCACCCTCAGATACGTGTATTACGTAATGCGTATGGCATTCACAATGGGAACAGGAGAACAAGGACTTGGTATTCATATACATAATATACACGTCAATGTATCAACGTACGTGTACATAAGCATTGGTGAGCAAGAGTCACACTTGATACATATAAATTACGATAATATTCCGATAATAATATTAATTAAATTGATTATTGATTTTTATCGTTTTTATTTAAAATTATGGATAATAATCGATACGAGTGATTTGATTCAATTCATATTGATATTCAATATAAAATCAATCAGCCTGTGATATTGTATAAATTTTCGATTGACTTTGATAAAAAAAAAATTAAAAATAAAAAAATAAAAAAAATAAAAAAACAAAAAAAGTAGAAGAAAAGATAAGAGAAATTTTTTATAGGGTGAGAGTACACGTGATATTTATATACACTGTGTCTCACGATGTATATCTAATACCCTTTGAGAATATGACCATCAAAGGACTACTAGTAGACGAGACGAGAAATTAGTGCTCTAGGGTAAACGATATGAAAGTAAAGAGTTCGAAAATGAAACTACAAATGAGAGATGATAGAAATATTTCGTATAAAAAAGTAAACGTAGAAATTTTTAAACTTTCAATCACTACTTTTCTTTCTTTCTTTTTTTTTTTTTTTTACCACTTAATTATTCATAAATTTTTCATTCATTCATATTATATATTATTCATAAAATTAATCTACAATCATTTTTAATAATTCATTTCAAATATTTTTATTCGTAAAAAAAGAAAGAAAAAAAACAAAAGAAGTGAAATAAATTCTATTTTATTATATCAATGTCATATACATAAATGACATGTAAAATAAGTATAAAAACACACACACACACATGATATTTAATATTATTTACAATATCATTGTGATATTTATTATTTGTCAATGATATAATACATAACCGCATCAATGATCGAACAAACATATACACACACCTACTTTGGTTTTTCTTTTATTTATTATTGTTATTGTGATTATTATTTTTTTTTTTATTCTCTTTATTCCGACTGTACAATCGATAAATGTAAGCAATAAATCATGACTGGGATGCAGCATTACTATATATTTTATATGACGCATCGTTTAAACGGTCTCGTCGTGCTCCCAAAGCATCTGCTCAACATTGAGAACTACATGACATGGCCTCGATCATCGATTGGAGGTGGAGCACTAGAGCTCTTTTACACGTTCCTTCGTGTTCAATCTTCACCCCATACACGTTCAAATTATTTTGGATAACCCAAAAAATATATATATATATAATAATAATAATAGTAATAATAACAACCCCTGTACCGTCAATATCGTTTCATCTCTTTTTTTCTTTTTATTTATTGTTCACCCTTGGTGATATTGTGGAATATAATGTCTATGTCATTCTGCACGCGTGAGGCAAACATTTGATCAAAGAAAAAGAAGAAGAAGAAGAAGAAAAAGAAGAAGAATGGGAGGAGGTGGAGAAAGTGGAGGTGGAGGTGGAGAAAGACGAATTAGGAGGTGAAAGTAAGGAAAAAAGTTAGTGAATATGTGTATTATACATTTCATATTTTTATATCTGTATTTATTGGGTGTGGCTGAATGTTTTTTTGTTTTATATGAATTTCAACTTATTTGATATTGGTTAAAAAAAAAAAAGGGAGAAGGAGAAAGAGAGAAAATTACAATTAGAATTGTCCAATTTTTTACATGTTTTATTTTCATAAAAAATAAAATGAAATTTTTTTTTTTTTTTTTTTCTTGGTTTTTATTTATTTATTTATCTATTATTTTGAATGTTAAATATTATAATTAACAACAGGAAAAAAGAAGGATGTATGAGATAAAGAGAAATATTATAAATTCATACATTTATCTTTTGATTTTTTTACCATGAAAAATTATTCATATATTTGTGGAGAAAAGAAGAAAAAAGTGAAAAAAAAAAAAAAACTTTTATTTTTTATTTATTTATTAATTTTAATTTAAATTTTATTATTATTATTATTATTATTATTTTTTTTTTTTGTCTTTTTGTTTTAAGATGTATATAACCAAATGTAAATTTTTATAAGCAATTTTTGGTTGAAAACTTTTTAAATATATACTTCCGGATGATATGCAACACCATGAAACGAGATCTGTCTTGTTCGTAGAAGTCGATGTGAGATTCTCTCTGGTTTCAAATTTTTGTGCAGAGATATTTTCTCGGGGATCTCATGGGATACCCGTTATAGACAGGTGGTTTCTAACGTAATAATTCTGACAGGACCCACGCTCCATGAAACAACATTTTTTGTATGGCAACACGTGGGTGACACCATCAGGAACCAACTGCTATTATCCATGTAGATATATCGAATATGTAGGAAGTCATTTTCAACTCCACCCTAACTCATCAAAAAAGCAGAAAAAAAAAAAATAATAATAATAATAATAATAATAAATAAGTAAATAAATTTTTGTTTTTTCGATTACTACATACATGAACACTCATTTCCGTATATTCAGATGTAACATATTTGAATATGATTTTAAACACAAAATGTTGATTAACTGTCATTTTTATTAATGTCTCCTTACTGAAGGAAAAAAAAGAGAAAAAAAAAAAAAAAAAAAAGATGAAAAGAAAAATAAATATATTACGTAATGTAAACACTGCAATGTTTTTTTTTTTTTTTTGGTTTCTTTTTATTTTTCATTATTTATTTTTCTTTCTTCTCTCATATTTTTTTGTGAAATTTATATTGATTCGTTTTAATTTAAAATTATTTATTATTTCAATATATTTATTTTTAATAATAAAATAAAATTTTATTTCGTGAAGTAGAACTAGAAGTGGATAAATATAAATTGATATAAATTAATATTATTCTTAATCTGTCATATTTGTATTGAGAGTGTGTAAAAAAATATCATTAAGTGGCTGGATATTTCACGCATGATTCTTTATAGTAATTAAAACTCTTCTCACATGTGTCACCACTTTATACGATAAGTCCTCGAATTTTCATG
The DNA here is from genome assembly GCA_963920625.1 of Dinocampus coccinellae. Classification (NCBI taxonomy): domain Eukaryota; kingdom Metazoa; phylum Arthropoda; class Insecta; order Hymenoptera; family Braconidae; genus Dinocampus; species Dinocampus coccinellae. Next base: position 15,889,445 of record OY987184.1, read on the forward strand.
GTAACCACGTGCTACTACTGATCACATTTATTATCACGTGGTGAAAATACAACTGTATCACTTGAAAAACTTTTGGTTATTTTTCAAGAATAAAAAAAAAAAATAAAAATAAAGAGAAATAAATAATAATAATAATAATAATAAAGAAAGTCAAACTTTTATTAATAATTTCAACACAAATTTACACAATATAATATTTATAAATATTAATTTAATAATAATTAATTACTTGTGAATTTGTTATTTTCACGTATTATTTAATTAAATTGAATAATTCATTGACTCTCGGTATTTTACAATTATTATTTTACCATCGAGTTCAACAAGTTTAAATATTACCGCACGTTTTAATTCAACAATTGTTAATTAATCACGTTCATGCTGAGTGAACTATTTTATATCGAAACTTTTTTTATTTTTTTATTATTATACTTTATAGTAATAACTTTCATCCTTTTATCTAACTACATTAGTATATATATATATATATATATATATATATATATATATATGCTGAGAACGGAGATGTAAGAAATAAAATTTAAAAAAATAAAAAATATAATTAACATTTTTTATTTTTATTTCGTCAATTCAACGATGCATAATGTGACTATCTTTTTTTTTTTTTTTTTTTTTCACTTTATTTATTATATTAAATATCAACATATCCACAAATTTATAAATTAAAACCTTGAATTTTTAATAATTCATCTGAAAACCCCAAAAAAAAAAAAAAACCAAAACAAAAACAAATCGAAAAAAAAAAAAAAAAACAAAAAAATTGTAAAAAATTAGTTTCTCAATAAATTAAATTGAATTGTCTGTTTATAGATAAATTTTATATAAAAAAATAGTATACAGTTAAACTAGAGATGAAAAATAATATTGTAATGTCACACCGTCAGTTTGTGGACCCCTGTGGATCATTACAGTGGACATTTATATTATTTAGTCAGCAGCTCCACCTCTCTCGTTTTTCCTCAATGTGAATTGTCGGTTACATTTCTTTCTTTCTTTTTCCTTTTTTTTCCTCTGTTATTATTATTATGATTTTTTTTTTGGAGGGATGTGGACCTTTGGTTCACTCAGTTACTTTGAAAACTCCTCCCTCTTCCGCTCTAAAATCTGTACAATTACATCAGACTCGACATTCACAGTGTCATAATACATTTGTACTGTATGTTAGAAATTTTCCATTACTTTGAACTCACCACAATATTATACACTATTATTTATCATTATATACATTAATTTTAGAAAAAAAAAAAAAAATTATATTAATAATCAATTTATTGTATATTGAAATTTTCAAAAAAAGGAAGAAAAAAAATATTTGGAAATTCCATCTCAAATTACACAATTTAATGACAAGGATATAGTCATATTTTTTTTTGTATTTATCATTGATAATTGAAACTATTTAAATACACTTTAACAATTGATACGACTGTGTAGATTTTCATATATATATATATGTGTGTGTGTGTGTGGAGTGTAAATTTGATATTTCCTCATAAATAAATTTGGGTGTTGAGTTGAGTAAGCGGAACATTGTGGATTTAATATGCGAAAATAATATCCGGATATCCTACCGATATACAAATATATGTAATACATAAATAATATTTTACATAATGTCATGAGAATATGGAATAGTAGTAGTGTAAAACTAATAAGTAATCTCAATGACCGTATCGATAATCCCCTTCTGGTAATTCTTTATCTTCCATCGAATTTTGCCGTGGACATTGTGAGAGTTACCGTAGTGTATAACCGATTTCCATTAATCAATTAATTTATCCCCATTATTTGTTGATTAATATTGACAATGTATGTACACACATACACATCAAATTAAATTTACATATATAATTGTACGTGAAATTCTGCAATAAATCACAACTTTATGATGTATCCATTATATTTTGATTATAATTTTTATTTTTTTATTTTTTTTCATTTTTACACTACAATTTGAGTACACTGACATTTGTTATAAACATAAAATAACAACATAAACGAAAAAAAATAATAAAAAAAATATTTATAATTTGATATATGAGATGTCGACTTGTTCTTTATTTTCTCTCAGTGTCGCAGAGAATAATGTGAAATATCAGGCAATTTCATGAACCATTTAAAATGGTAGTTCATAAGACGGTAACACGTGTTTTTAGTGTTAACTCGTGTAGAAGAAGAGTGAAATTTAAGGCTATATACAGGTGTATATGTAATGTATATATATAGATATATATGTTTTCTTCGGTACTGACCACACTCAATATATTATCCATTTATTTTCTCTCTTTAATATGGATTTCGTTCCTTCTTCTTCTTCTTCTTCTTCCTTTTATCTTTTTTTCTTTTTTTTTTCTATTCCCCTTCTTGACTTTTTGTAAAAAATTACAGTCCATTCGAGCAATAAAAAGTCTGATGATATATAACAAATTAATTATTTCAAAATGTGTTTTGTTTAATATTTTGTAATAATACACAATTATTTGTCTTTGTTAAAATTCTTTTTTTTTTTTTCTTTTTTTCTTTTGGCTTGTACTCACGCTCGTGAAAATGTTTTGTTTAAATGAAAATGTCTATCCCTATTGCCTTGAATGTTGTGAATGGTGATGGTAAAATTAATTATTTACATATTTTTATCATATCATATACATAACACTCTTTAATTGTTATATAATTTCATGAACATCAAGTTAAATAAATAAACAAAAATACAGAAAATACTGCAATGCAGTTGTAGATGATATTCATATCGTAGTAAATGAAATAGCACATGAAAAATATATATATATATAAAGTTTGAAATATTTTTTCATTTTCAATGAATAATTTTCCTTTTTTTTTTTTTTTTTTTTTGTTTTTCACCAGTATACTTTCTTACAGCAAAGCCTTTGGAATGAATATATATTTTTTATTCATTTCTTAACTTATCCAACGTACACCCACAATTGTCGCTGGTATAGAAAAAAAAAAAAAAAAGAAAAAAAAAGTTTTGTACTCGAGTGCAATCATGGCGCTTGAATATATAAAACCTTACGTTGTCTCAATAAAAGTAATGTAGTTTGTAAAATGAGTTTTTTTTTTATTTATCATCTACGGGTTGTGTCTCGTGTATATATTAAAATGTGTATATTTGTATTTATATTAAAAAATATGTAGGAAATGTATTATACATTTATATTTGATATTATTTAATATAAATATTAATATTTAATTTTTTTTTTTTTTTTTCTCTCTTTCTGTTTTTTCATTCATCATGACTTTTATTATTTATTCATTTGTTTATTTATTTATTTATATTTATTTATATATATATTTATATTTTTTTTTATTCATGTTACTTTATGGTTCACCATCTCATATTTCTCTGTTTACTTCTTTATTTTATGTTTTTAAATACAGAGAAAAAAAAAAGTATATATACATAAATATATATAAATAAATAGATAAGATTGTAGTTAAACGAAATTGAACGTAATGTAGTTGTAACAGTCTTAGTCGGCACACTACACAAACTGATGATAAGAATTTGATGAGAAAAACACGACCCCACATTCATGATTGAAATTCCAAGTATCTCATTTATCCAAATGTATCTGTCGTTTGTCAATATATTTCTTGATTTTCTCGATTTTTCACAACTACTTACTTCTATATCGGTTAAACTTTATCATTACACGTACCTAAATGTATTTTCAATTTAATTTTAATGAAAAAAAAAAAAAAAAAAAACATTTTTGATGTAAAGTAAACGTCAATGAATTCAGTTTTTTTTTTTCAAATTTTAATTTTTTTATCAATTTATAAAGTAAATTAAAAATATATTACAATTTAAAATTATCACTTTTATATAATTATCATATTATTAATTAATTTTTAATATCAAAAAAAATAATAATATTATTATTACTATTATTTTTATTAATAATTTTTTTAATTTATATATATATATATATGAAATTAATCGGGGAATATTTCGTCATGAACCGAGAGTGTATGTAATATATAAGTAAGAGTGAAAATCACTGTACACAATGTAACTTAACTGGGGATAAGAAAGAGTGGAGGGACGAGAATAGGGAAGAAAGAAAAGCAAGTATATACTTGGCTATGTACTGTTTAGTGTCGACAATTTAACGTGTAATAACACGTAAGCTCGTATTAGCGGTAACTTTGCCACAAGTTTTCGAGCGTGGCTTACGCTTTAATCAGCACATGTCCCTCGCACATGAGATAAAATATAACCCAAACCATTTCCAAGTAAATATTTGAAGCTTATACGACAAACTATACGTATATATAAATGTATATATGTGTATGTATATATTTTTTGACAAATATATACGTATGTATGTATGATATTATGTATGAAGATGAAAAAACTTTAATTGAGTTTGATGTTCATATTTTAGTGGATTCAACAAATGAACTTGGATAAGTATAAAAGTGTGTGTGTGGGTTATTTGTTTGATGTGATTATTAAGTTGAAATAAAATTTATGTAATAGAATTTTGAATATAAAAATTAAAAATTTAAAGTTTAAAAAATTTAGAAAAAAAGAAAAATAATAAAAAAATAATAAATAAGATAAAAATCAATGATTTATTATTTTATTGAAATTTATTAGTTATAAACAAAAAAAAAATGAATAATAAATTTCTATTGCTGTATTGTGATGTGTATTATTAATATTTGTTGTGAAATACTGCAGTGACTTATTCGAATATCTTATATTGGAATACACACAAATGGTGACATATATACGCAACGTAAATTATTACAACTCAATTGTGAAATAATTTTTTTTGTTTTTTTTTTTTTTTCTCCTTTTTTGATATACATATGTAAAGTGAAATATATATGTGGTTATGCGCATTGTAAGTAGCAGTATATAGTATATACTATATTATATACCATCTATATGGATATGGATATGAATATAAGTATATATTTATGTATATGTACATTCGGTGAGATTTTATGCTTGAGAATGAACGAGTGGGTGAATAACGCAATATGAGTTTAGGCTTTTTCAGAAAAAGCTCTCAACGCCATTCATATACATATATAAATATAAATATATGTATTTTTTTTTTGTTCATATGGTAGTCAGATTTTTTTTTTTATATGTCGAGTAAAAAGCATATGATTTTTTTTTTTTTCATCATTTTTTTTTTTCTCTTTACCTCAATACGTTGAGTAATGTTAAATTTTACTTGTCAATAAAATTTCATTTTTTTTTTTATTAAATTATTTTCATTTTGTAATTTAATTCATCGTTATATATTCAAATGTCTGATAAATAAAGAATAAATTTTTTATTTCTCACTTACTTATTACTATTATGTTTTTTTTTTTTTACTCTTAATATTTTTTCATCTTTTATTTTTTCGATGTATTTTTTTGTGTTTTGTTTTGCTTTTGTTTTTGTTTTTTTTGTTGTTTTTTTTTTTTTTTTTTCGTTACGTAAATTCACCCGTGCGTCATCTAACTGAGATATAATCAGCCAATCACTACAAATAAAACTCATCGTGATGACTCAAATTTCCACACGAATTGACACATTGTCCATGCGGTTAATTTTAAATACCGACAAATCACACTCTGATAAACCCAATATCTTTAATACACAGTAAAATTCTATACCACAATGTACTATTTCTTTACACTACATTTTATAATAATATAAATAAATTACATACACTATTTTTCATTTATTAACTTTTTTTTTTTTTTTTCTTTTTCTTTTTCACCCATTTATTTATTTATTTTTATATTCATCTTTTATAATTCTCTTTCTATCAATTACTATTACTCTTATTATTATTCTTTTCTTCTCTTTTTTTTTTGTTTTTTTTTGTTTTGGGTTTGTATTTAATGTGATTATGGTACACAAGTCGATTATCAATGGAGCGTTCAGTGCAAACTTGAAAAGAAAAATTTTCTATATACGTGAACTCGCTTTTATCACGTGTATTATATATATGATCCGCTTATATACATACATACATACATACATATATATATATTGTAGCAAATGTATATAGATATAATAAATATAAATCTTAATAGCATTCCAAAGTTGGCCCGTACATTCAGGAAATTTCTACGCGTACTTCCTATCCTTCATTTTTCTTTTTCTTTCATTTTTCTTTTATTATTATTATTATTATTATTATTATCATTATACATCATCAAATTCTATTACATTATCATCCTAATATATATACCAATAAAATTCTTATTATAAATCATAACAATACCATTATTGTTATATTAACCGCATTAATAAATCCGAGAACAATTGTCATGATGGTTAAATTTTATAAACGTAATTGTCCCATTTTTATATTATATAAAAAATGAAATAAAAAAAAAAAATTATAATAATAATAAAGAGGTACTTTCAATTATTTGAAGCGTAAGTTTATTCGATTTCATTTTATCTGTGTGGCACGAGAAGACCAAAGATACTGCCGAGTACTCGACGTGTTCGAGCAGATGGATTCGGGACTCCGTGAGATTCGCGTTATACACACGTGGCTGAAGCTATAGAGAGAAAACCCACTACTGCCACTACTACTACTACTACTACTACTACTACTGCTACTATTCTACTGTTGATAAAATGTGTATGGATAAATGTGTTCATGACCACACATACGTATAATTTTATATATATGAATAAGATGGTGTATTCAATTGTGTTGGTTATTCACCCAAGTTCTTACTTCACATATATGAATATCTATTATATTACTATTACTATTACTATTACAATATATATATATTATATAATTTTATGTGATACGTGCAATGTCAGTGATATAATAGATATAAATGTATTTATATAGTAAATTTATTTAAATATTAATTTTATGTATTTAAATTAAATTTTTTAAATGATAATAATTTTTTAAATTTTTATTCCATTTTTTTTTTTCTTTTTTTTTTTCATTTCGGATATTTTAATTGTAAATTAGATCTTGAGATAGAATGTTTTTTATGCTTATTAATGTAATTTAGGAGAGTGGATAGTGGGAAGAGGGAGGATTTATTAAAGAATACGAAAATATAAAGAAATAATTTGTGACTTTAACCCACAAACACGCCACACACACACATAAAGATATAAAATTGAAAATATAAATTTATGTTGGATCAATTGTGATTGTATGAATATGTGTGTGATGTTAAGAAATAAAAAAATAAAAAAATAAATAAAAAAATAAAGTATAACTAAAATGTAACTGGGGAGGGTCTCCGTGGGACGTCGTTATTGTTGTGGCCAGGTGTCCTGTCGACACTTATATCAAAGAGCCGACACACGACTTTTTCGTCGTGTTGCGGTAGAATGTGTCAGAAGAAGAAGAAAAAAAAAAAAAAAAAAAAAAAAAAAGAATGAAAGAAGATGGTGAAAAAAAAAAAATAATAAAATCATAATAATAAAATAACATACGAAAATGGAGGACACACAGGGGGTACTTGGTCGACCTGCCGAGTGACTTTTACACCCTCAAATTTCGATAAGTTGTCTCGTGTATACCTGATGGTATATAATGTAATATGTATAGTGTGTGTGGATTTTTGTGTGTGTATATATGAAGTGGATGGATAACTTTTATATACACACGTGAATGCGAATTCATCATTGTGATGTGTGTAAGTTTGATGAGTTGTGTGTTGGTACACAAAAGCCAAAACATTAAGTCATTCAATGACACTGCGCATTTATTCATCATACACTTATGTACACATCTATATGTATATATATATATATAATATAAGTGTGTACATTCATACAGTTATTTACACTTGAACTAGAAGAGCGTGTACACATTTGTGAATTTACATACGAATACATATAATTTTTTTTATCATATACAAAAAGAAAAAAAGAAAAAAAAGGAAAAAAACATCATAGTCATTCCAATTTTTTGAATTCATCTTATCATCCATTAAAAATTTCCAGTTCAACGATGAATTGAACGATAAAAAATTATAAAGGAAAAAAAACAAAACAAAAGAAAAAAGGAAATAAAAAAAAAATTAAAAAAAAAAATGTTTGTAAAGTTTTCGCGTAGAGTGCGCGTCACAAAAATAGTGACGACGAACGAACATAATAAAAAGGAAGAAGTGGGAAGAAAGAGGAAAGAATAAAAAGAAAAAAAAAAATATATATATATATATATATATATATAAAACAAAAAAAGAAACGAGTGATTGTAGAAAAGAATCGTGGAAAGAAGTGAAAAGAAATGTAGTCGCAAAAGAAAACTGTGCACACGATCGCAACGTCGGCAATTTCGCAAATCACTATAATGGCGCGAAGCTCTCTCGACCGACGGGTTGTGTCGTTAGGAGACTCAGCGTAGCATGATAAAATTGTTGAATGCAAAAGTAGACAAAGAAAGGGAAGGAAAAAAAAAAAATTTTTTTTTTGTTTTTATATTTTTTTTTTTATTTTTTATTTTTATTTTTATTTTTTTTTCACTCATTGAGTAAGATAATAATGACAGTGACCGTAGTTTTTTATTATGTATTTTTTAATACAGTTGTAAAACTTAATATCCGAATATAATTATAATAGTGAATTGTAGAATTAACCGTATAATTGAATTAATTATTCATAAATATTGAATATTGATTGAAAATATTTTTGTACACTTGAAAAATTACGCTCTTCAATTTAAATATTTTTCACTGATGATTTTATATGAATTCAATATTAATTATAATTTATTATTATTTATTTTTACTCATTGAATAATTAATTTAATTTAAATTATTATTATTATTGAGTAATGAGAGAGGATAAATGAAATAATTATTTTTCCTCTTATATTTCGTTGATAATAAATTTTTTTTCACGTATCAAATTATTTTTTTAGAAATATCACAGTTACATTATCAATTTGTTTGTTATTTACTATCACGCAACTAAAATTGAATGGATTTATGTAACGATTTACACAAACTCAGATTGGTTCGTTCAATTTTCTGTCAAAATATCAAATACACAGTTATACGTACTCTAAAAATATCTAAGAGTAACTTAAAATTTAATTTTTTATATTTATTTTTTTTTTCATCTACTCACTGTATTTCATTATAAAAATTTAATTAAATTCAATATAAAATGTTACACTATCCAATATATAAACTCGATGATATATCCAACTGAATTTTTTATCGCTTCAATTCTAAAAATAAGAAATAAAATTGAAAAAAAAAAAAAAAATGTATTTTTTTCCAATTTTTATATATTTACGTATATTTATCTCACCGCAATTTCATTCAATATCAATTAATTCAGAAGAAATAAAGAAAAAAAAAATTTTTTTTCTATTTAATATAAAAAATCAAATATTTAAAATATCGTGGAGAAAATATTAAGTGCCAGGATACATTTAACAAATTGGATAAAAGTAATTTGTGTGTGTCTGTGTGCATGGATTTTTTTTTTTTTTTTTTTTTTTTTTTTTTTCTCAGTTCTTTTCAATACAAAGTTTTCCAATGATAGACTTTGTACATATATTTAGCATAGTATATGTATATTGATTGCTTGTAACGAGGCAAATAAAAGCCGGCAGTGTGAATTATGTCGCTATGAATAAACCTCCCGTGAAGAATATTTAACTGTGATGTTGCCGCGTTTTTCATATTCCATCTATTGATGATAGAAAAGCCGCATGGAGTGAATCGTTGTTGGTGTAATGCCGCGACAAAAGAAACACCGCGGGATAGCAACAGGAAAATGTTATTTCAAAAGTGGTGTATTTGCCACTGTATACAATCATATATGTATATATACATTATATAAAATACTTATCTTTATTTATTTATTTATTTTTCTTTTTTTTTTTGTTCTTTCTTGATTTTTATGTGATTGAGTATCGACACAATCACTAATTGGACGAATTCTCACAATTTATTGATGTAAAAAAAAAAATAGACAATGAAATGAATCGCCAAATTTCTTCTTTTATTTATTTATTTTTATTTATTTATTTCTTTTTTTGTTTTGTTTCACAGTGAAATACAATTAACTCCTGAGTATTCATCAGCAGTTGCTCGTGCTTCATTCCGCAATTCACATATTTATTTAAATTCTTTAATGCAAGTATAGTTGGTGTAAGAGCAATTATTTTTAAACAAAAAAAAAAAAAGAAAATACTTGTATAATCACTTTTTAAAATACGTATGTGTATTCATGTAGTTGAAGTAGTAATACGTAAATATAAATTTAATAATTCTTTATTATATTATAAAGTCTTATTGATACATTCTACTTCAAATTGTGTTTTTTTTTGTTTATCATTTATCTATAGAATACAAACTCGAGTTTGTATTTCAAATAAAAAAAATAAATAAATAAATAAATAAATATATAAAATCAATATAAATTGTACTCTACTTTTTACTAAAAATAGAAATTATCATTATCCAATTGTAGAAATTTTTTATATGAATAAAACATAAAATTTTTATTACATAAATCATTTATGAATGTTATTATATTATTTATTATTATTATTATTATTTTTTTCTTTTATATTCTTCTTGAATATTGTTATGAATATTTTATTTTTAAACTCTGAATGGGAGCTTTTATATTTATTAAGTTTTTTCTTTTTTTCTTTTTTTTTTTTATATCGCTATTTGCATTTTAGTATAAAAAACCAAAAGACCAATCTCAAGTTGTATACGAATTCAATCAAATGTATATAGCACCAGTGCATTTTTCTTTTTTTTTTTTTATTTGTTTTTTCATCTCTCTGATGGAAAAAAAGAAAAGTACACGTGATTGAATCGAAGCAGTTGCGAAAAAAGAGGAGGAAAAAAAAAACAAAAAAAAAATACTCAGTGACAGTAGTTGATTGATATTGTGGATAACATTTCAAATATAATTTTTATTTATTCATCATTGAATAAATGAAAAGTTTTACTATTTTTATATTTCATTTGTTCTCAATTTTATTTTTTTAAATCATTTAAATTTTAATAATTAATTCAAATGTAATTTTATGATATTTAATTATTATAGAATAGAAAGATAAAGAAAATTATTTTCCTTTAATATTGACAATACACGTGTTTTACTTAATATTATTATTAATTAATTAATTGATTTTTTTTTCTTCTCTTTTCATAAATTATTTTAAAAATTCATTTGTTAGAAGTCATATAAATTTCTCATGATTTATACGTATTATACGTATCTAAATAACGATACAGTTGTATGAAATAAATGAGAATTACCTGATTTTGATGATATAATAAATCATGTGAATTTTGAGATATCACAAAAGTATTCAATTACAATATTATTTATCAATAATAATTTAATTTAAAAAGTATTATCATTAGGTTTTTAACTGTACGTGATATTTATCAAACATAAACACGTTCAAGAGTTTTATATTTTTTTTATTTTTGTTTTTTTTTTTGTTTTTTTTGTTTTTTTTATTTCTCTATCATGTGTACAAAAGAAAACAGTGCATCCTATCTATTTGTATGAATAGTAAGGAAGTACTTGTTATAGAACTGAAAGGACTAGTTGGCATGGGATTTTTTTTTTTTTTTTTTTTTTTTTTTTTTTTTCCGAGTCCAATTTATATAATTCAACATCTGTCACAACTGTTTATGCGGATCAACCTAAATTTTCATTTCGCTTCAAATCGCTTCTTCATCTCTTGTACAACGACAAATAAACCGACTCAATTGTATTTATATTCAGTGTCCCAAGGATATTATTGGCTAAACTGAATAATGATAATAATAATAGTAAAAAGAAAAAACTAAATAAATAAATAAGAGAAATAATGACACATTTCAAATACCCATGATGGCAATTTTTCTATTGTAAATTCAAGTAAAATTATTAAAATACAATCAAAATAAAAAATAAATATATATATTTAGGTATATAAAATACGTAAATAATTGTATGTATACAGTAAATATTATTTTTTAATGTAAAAATTGTTATGATGAATATAAATTTTTCATGTGTAAACGTTAGATTTTTTTTTTTTTCTTTTTTCTCACGTTATTTTGAAATAAAAAAATAAAAAGTGTAATCCATTTGATGAAATTGAGACAGAGTAAAAATTGTTAGGATAATAAGAAATAGAAATTTCCTTCTTACTTGGTTTAATCATTAAATTTTCACCGACTCATTATTTCCTACTTGTAATTTTATCACTACTCCATACTCAGCAACATCACAGGCGCGAATAATATCATTCATATTTATTTCTTAATTTATATTGTTGAATTATATACAAAATTGGATTAATCCTTATTTTATCGTGTCTTATTCTTAAAGTGCAGTCATATTATATAACTTTTTGACGGTTACTTGAAAAAAAAAAAAAGAAAAAAAGTATTTAATATTATAAATTGATGTGGGCACATATCAAAGAATTCAAGTTGAAAAAAAATTTTTTTTTCTTCTTCTTCTTCTTCTTTTAGATTGTGTGTTGGAATTTACATTTGGCATATGCTCCTATTGGATGTGATTTTGAAAATGCCCGAATTCAATATATATATATATATATATATATATATATATAATGCGATTTGAAAATTTACGCTAGAAAATTTTATCTCAATGTACGTACAAACGGTCGGGGCATATACGAGAAAAAGCCACCCGGTAAAATTAGTACCGCTTTATGGTTGCTTGCGCGTGACGAGATCTCGGCTCGACGCTTGCTCAACAATGACAATACTCCAGGTATACTCACTAAATATATATATAGGGTGATGTCGTAGAAAGAGAGAGAGAGAGAATCTTGCAGAGATCTCGAAATGCCCAAAGTTCCCATGGGAGCCACTAAGGCTCTTTATTCCCCGTTTATCCCGCGACAATGCACAGAGCCCGCGTCCTCACTCATTTTGTTCACTGTCCCCTTGTTTGGTCATAATACTATATATATATATATATGTGTGTGTGTGTTCACTCTTTTCTATATATATAAATATACACAACCATACTCTGTGACGAATAATTTTCACGCTAATTTTTATTCGGCACGTCTTCAATCACACTATTGATGAATACAACGCAGATGTCGTTGGAAAATATCCCGTTTACTATTCGTATTAAATAATTATATTCAATTCAATTTTATGTATTACTAATTATATGTTTTTTTTTTTTTTTTTTCTTGATAAAAGACCGACGTACAGACCTAGTAATATTATTTATTCAAGATTCGTACTGTTAAACAACGTGTTATTATTATATTCACTGATATACTGGAAGAATTAAAAGAAAAAAAGAAAAAAAAAAACAGATGAACTTGGTTTTAAAAATAATTTTCATGACAATGCAGTAACAATTATTGGAATAATTGTGTATTAGAATTTTTCTTATATCACAGTTGTTGTTGTTTTTTTTTTTTTTTTCTGCTTGTATATATATTTATATACATTAGTAAAATTGTTTCAGAATAATTCTTGTGACAGTCATGAATACATATAAGATAGTAATTTTTACAATTGTTTGTCTGCTACTTGAGGTTGGACAATTGATTTTTTATATAGAGATATTTTTGTGTAAATTGAATAATTATGAATATAATTGTGTAATAATAATTTATAGGTGACTTCAGTGCCGGATAATTCATTGTTCGATCGTGCTCAAGATACATTTGATAAAATGAAACAAAAATTACAAGAGGCATTTGAATACAGTGAAGAAGCGGCAAATCGGGCATTAGAATCAGCTCATACAAAAATGCAAGAATCTTTAGAATCAGCACAGCAGACATTGAAACAAGCAATTGAAACTGGTGAAGAGTGGCTGGAACATGGTAAAAAATACATGGAAATAAAGAGAAATACAACATTTGATGCTCCAATTGAACAATAAAATTTCAACTATAATAATATCAAGTATTTAATATTAAATGGTAAATACACACAATTTAATTTATAATATAAAATAAATGTATATAAATATGAAAAATAAATATACAAATACAAATCAACAAGTGATAATTATAATTAATAAAATTATTCATATTGAAATACTCAGTACTCTGATAATTTATGTACTCACTATTATATAAAACTGTGAAATACACACTATTTTTACACTCAAAATTTTCTAATATTTAAGAAAGAAAGAAAAAACAACAAAAATAACAATAAAATTAAAAGCAAAATATATAATTTTTGGAACACACAAAATAATCAAAACTGACAGTGGCACATTTTTCTTCATCGTCTTTTTTTTTTTTCGTTTATACATTCATAAAGAATAGGAAGACGAGTAAAAGTAAAGAATCTTTGACTGGCAAGTAAGTAAGTAAGTAAGTAAGTAAGTAAAGTACATTGGTGTAATTATATTAGTAGGTCCATTAGCGATTGACTAGTACCAAAACTCATTTTTCGTGCGATTGTATGCATTACGTCTCACATTCTAGATAAAAACGATGAATTTTTATCTGTATGTGAGAGTGTGTGTGTGTGTGTTTGGCAGAGAAATGGTAAGAAAAAAAAAAAAAAAAAAAAAAAAAGAAATAGAGTAAAAAAATTGTATAAAAGTGAAAAAGATGGAGAGAAATAGAGAAAGAGTGAGAGTAAATTTCATGTGATTTCTGCTTAAACATAGTAAAACAGAAATAACATCTACCCCTTAGAATAATTGTTAATTAATGTGTAGTTTGGGAACTATACTCCAATTACAATATTCCATTTCTTTATGTATAGCCACTTGTTCTATTTCTCTTGCACTAACATATATCACTCCATTAACATCCACTAACTTTATTACTCTACTCTCACTCAGCCTCCACCCATTCAATTTTCATATTGCTCGAGTATCAGAATTTTACCCTCATTCATGTACATTAAATATTCAATTTATTTTGCATGTAGAAAATTCAAGTCTATTTTTTATATAATCATTTATTTATTATAATTATATATCTATAGTTTATGTTGTTGTTCATTGATTGTTGAATGGGTATCAATGATAATTACACACTCGAGATTTTCGTACAATTTAATTCATGATCACTCAGACTTGATTGTTAAATTAAATATTTGTGAATATTATTTATTAATAATATCTACAATATTTGTATTACAATGTAAATTTATATTTAATGCTTTTATCTTTACATTCAATAATTCAATTGATCAATGATAATTTTCATCTCTTAAATTTGATATTAACAAAAAAAAATATTTTTTATTTGTTTTTTTGTTTAAAAAAATGCTTTTATAAATTGATTATTCAAATCAAAATATTATAGAATATACTTTTTTATTTTTTTTTTCTGTTTTTTTTTTATTTTGTTTATTTTTATTTTCAATATTAATCCGCGTTGAAATAATATTATGTTGGCTTTTAGAGTTTCAGATGAATTCCCATTGTGCTTAAGAGTATAGAACTCGAGGTAGAAGCAGTTTGGTCTTGAGGGAACCACGAGTAATTGTCCGTCTGGCAGTCTAGTCGAATATTCATGAAAACTTGTGAGTCGAGCAGGAGAATGAAGAGAAAAGAAGAGAAGACAAGAACATCTTATCTGTCTTAAACACAAGGCCTATTTTTTAATGGTTTCTCTCGTGACTTTTTGAATGATACAAAACAATACAGTGAAAAATAAATTATTATTTACACACAATTGCCAATATAAATAATAATAATACATAAAATGATAAATTACGTTGATCAATAATTGAAGTAAAATTTATTGAACGGTAAAAAATAAAAAAATAATAAAAAAATAGAGAATAAATAGGTTTAAAAAAATTATTCAACATTAATGTAGTTTTAATTATTTCAATGTCATTGGATCATATAATTAATTATATTATACAGTACATAATTTATTGATGACCTGAATAAAAATCTTCCGTAGCAAAAAAAAAAAAAATAAAATATATATATATATATATAATAAAATAAATTATGAGAGAAAATAAGAATAACGGGGAATGCATTGGTATAAAATGATAGAATGAATACATAAAGGAAGAGAAAGAGATACGCGTATTGCGGATGGCCTTTCATTTAACTTATTCGTCGAAGCGAAGGGTATTATTAGGATTGGGTCTGGACGTATAATGACTTAATTCCATGAGCATATGTTAGTAATCTGGTACGATATTATCTTCTGCGTGTTTGCATGACCAATCTAAATTTGTATTAATATTGTTATATATTACCGGGGTATACTGAGAAACAATAGCGATATCATTAGTGACGAGGCATTTTATATTTCAAAAAATTCTACACTCTAATTCCACTGATATGTCATTTAAAAAAAAAAAAAAAAAAAAAAATATATAAATTATTTATTTCAAGTATTGTAAAGAATAGAAATAATTTTTTTTCTATTTAATTTTCAATTTATAATTTATCAATTTAATATATAATATTATAAATAAATAATCATTAAATACATAAATGTAATAAAAATAATTATTTATATAAATAAAATAAATATTAATTGTGGTAGTAGGCTAAATACATGGGAATAACAAAAAAAAAAAAAAAAAAAATATAGTGAATGACGAGAAATAGAGAAAATGGAGAATTTATGTATAGTAGCAGTGAATGCTTTTTGGTGAAGAGCATTTCTGCTAATGGCTTCATCAAGACGTGCTGCTTGCTAAGATGTGATTAAAGTATATCTACTCTCTATTTCAACAATGACTATATACTACCGCACTAGCTCCTCCTTTTGTGCGCTACACTTCTCAAACGATGAATTATTCCGCAGGCTGCCAGTAATTATGTCGTATCTCGAAAATGATGGGTAGAAAAACAAATAGGTATAAAAATCATATGTGAGTGTGGGTGTGTGTGTGTATCGTGACTTTGTGTGTTGGGTAATTGATGGGAAGCCACGAGTCCATTTTGAAATCATGAGCCAGGTGTATCGTAGTTTTATATATATGTAGTGACTGCAGGTGGATGTAGAATATACAGTGATGGATGATGATACAGGTTGAATTAAAAAAAATTTGTTTTTTATTTTATTTTATTATTATTATTATTTTTTTTTCGGTCACGTCTCAAACTTTTAAATAACTATATTTAATATGTAATCACATGAAAATCTGTGAATATTTAGTAATATTCTTTTATTCTTTTAATTTTTTGTTTTTTTTGTTTTTTGTTTTTTATGAGATTGAGTGTCATGATAAAGTTATTTCTCAATTTTATTTCATCGTAAATAATCACGAAATTTTCATAATTTTAATAAATATTAATTATCTTATTTTCAATTTGTCTTGTTTTAATAATTTGACGTGTAAAAAATATTAAAATCACAAATTTTATCAGCTAAAATAAAACTTGAATATGAAAATTTATGTATTCATAGATAATTATTAATAATCAATCATTGAAAATACTAAAGTATGCAAACTTTGAATATGACACATCGTAGAAATTACATGCTCGAGCTCGTTCATATAATAAATTTGATTTAGTTTAAGAAATTTTTTTTTTTTTTTTAGCTGAATCAGTATATTAATATATATTTTTGTATTTTTTTATTTTATTATTATTATTATTATTATTATTATTATTATTATTATACTCATAGAGAAAACAAAAGAAAAATAGTTATAATAAAAAAAAAAAAGTTTAATTTTACTGTGAGTATATCCACAGAGAAAATTTTTGATAATCTCATGTATTCAATTTTGCAATATTAAAATAAATATTATAAAAGATACAAACATGACTGCGCATTCATATGTATATATTTACATTTACACAAACACGTAGATTATATATCGATCGTACATTTCTGTTGTCATTACAAGAGTACACACGTATTCAGCGAGTCTGAAGGTACCGGGTGTGTCTAACTACTTGAGCCGTGCATGCGTTTACAGTTTGGTAACATATTTTTGAATATTATATAATATTATTCTCATACAAATTAGAATATAATTTTTTATATTGGTAAAAATATTAATCTTTTAGTATATCGATTATTCTCATGATAAATTGTATAATAAAATTGTACTGTCTCTCACATTAACAAATTATTAATTGTACGGTCAAAATTAATTTTATTATAACTATTTTTATTTTTATTATTTTTTTTTTTTTCTTCTTTTCATCCAAATCGAATTATGAATTTATAATTATGAAAATTAAAACCACAGTCGGTTTAATTATTTTCTCAGACCTGGTAAATTTGTATTATGTACGTAATTATAATTAAATATTAAAATCGTGTACTTATATAATATTAATTATATTATTCAATCATTTTAAACTTTATACTAATGAGTGAAAACTAGTGTTTTCAACCACTTGCAATTAATATTTTATGTAACGACCAAATAGATTTGCTACTTCAATTATTTTTTTTTTTTTAATCTCTACCACGATTTTTCATTTACATATATCATACTTTAATTTCCATCACGTAATATTGAAGAAAAGTAAAATTAAAATTGGCTGAAATTTCATAATTCATAGATATTTTTTGTACGTCAACAGTCGACACTCATATTATCCTGATTAAATTCAAATTTATCTGTTTAGATTAATAATAATAAAAATAATAAAAATATACAATAAAAATAAATAAATAAATAAATTTTGATTATTGAATTAGATAATGACACTGTGATTATTAAAAAATAATCAAATTTACGATATTAATCGAGTGTTGAAAAATACAAAACTGTGAACAAGTAACAAGGACAATGAAATAATGACTTTGGACGACATTGATTGAGGTGAGTGAAATTGATATTAAACAAAATATTATTTGTACACGAACTTTTGAAGAAAAATTAAATACATGATAGTAATATTCGTCAACCATGCACAACAAATTCGTGTTTACGATCAATACATTGTCTACAGTTTGATAATTATCTAGTGTATATAGATATTTATTTATTTATTTATTTATTTATTTATTTATTCACTATCATTCACAGACACTACATGTATTTTATATTGGATGGTAATTAATTAGAGTTTTACAATCATAAAAATTTTTATGCAATAAAAAATAATTCAATGTATAAATAAAATATTATTATATACAGTTCAATATTTATACAGTAAACGTTATTTTAGTTTTGAACTGAATGGCCTGATTTTTTTTATTTTTTTTATTCAAAAATTAATATGGAAAAACACGAACTCTCATTTGATTTTTTTTTGTTTATATAAAAAAATACGTGATATTCTTTTTATTATTCATCTATTGAATTGTATTGTAGGCAAGTAAAATTATTTCATTTTATTTTCTCGTTGCAAATAAAAAAAAAACAAAAAATATATATATATATATTTCTAAGAGATCCTTTTTTTTTTTTTTTTTTTTTTTTTTCTATACAAAACAAAATATACGTATAATGCATATTCACATTTGTTAATTTTCTACATTGATAAATTTATTTATATATCATTAGTTTTTCGAGTATTTTCAATGACTTTACGTCTCTCACTCAATAATTGTAAACATTTGATTCGTGGACTCGTTGAGTATTTAATATTTTTGTTTGAAAGTTTAATTTGATCAATGGTCCTTATAAATGGATTAAATTCATCGTTTGAACTTGAATTGTCATTTGAAGAATCGTATTTTGAAATAGTACACCGCGGTGATGGTAATGATTTTTGTACTCTGGCTATAATTTCATCCTCATTCTCTGTTAATATTGGATAAATATTCACATAATCATCATTTTTTTTAATACTTTTTTTATTATTTTGATGCTGATTGAATTTATGAATTGTTTCAATTGACTGATGATTAAATCGTATTGATTTTTTTTTCTTCAATAGATTATTTTGTAATTGTGAATAATTCCGTGAAATTTTTCTTCTTGACATCTCATCTATTCCATTGTCATTGTGTCGATCCTGCAGTACATTATATTTAGAATTTTGATAATTTCTTTGTGATAAAATGTCGTTCTCAATATCACGATTCTTCTTATTGAGATCATCGAGACTCGAGTAGTTTCGTAATCTCGAACACGACCAACAATTATATATCGTATCTGGACTGAAATTGGCTAAATGAAATTTAGTCTCAGCAGATGCGTCAGTCCCCATGCAATATTTCTGTTGAAATATTTCATCATGACGTTTAATTTGACTCAAAAATTTCTCCAATCGCTCTATACTCATCAAACATTTATCATATGGACCAATTTCCATTTCAAATTCATCATTATTTATACTTTTATTTTCAACACTTGATGATGCTCTAAAAAATTCATCGTCACCAGAATCATTTTTTTCATTTATATCACAATGTTTTATGTTTGTCAATTGTTTCATAGAATTTATATTGCGCATATACTCTATTGCCTCTTTCATATATTCATCTAGAATACTTTTCCTAGACGTTGAATTTTCAAAATTACATTTATCCATAAATAAATCTGCACAATCTTTTTCTGATTTTATCAATTGATGAGATTTTAAATCACGTGATAAATCGGAAAATTCATGATTAATTATTGTTGGAGTAACAATTTTATTTATATCATCACGTTCAAAAGATACTTTTTTCTTTTTTTTTATTGTTTCTATTATGTTTGTTGGTGAGTCTTCATCCGAAATATCCATAGGTATCAAAGGTATACCAACAATAAGTGATTCGAAATTTTGTTTACGTGGTGAAGATTCTGCTGATAAAATTCCCAATTTTTTATTTGGTAAATCAACGTATGTGTCATTAAGATCATCAGAAATAAATGTATTATGACAAAGTCCTAATGAATCAATTGTCTCTTTTTTTGTATGAGCTACAACATCTGGAGGACATTGAACATCAGTTATATCTTCACTTATTGATGATCCTGATGTTTTAATTTCTTTAAAGGCTCGTTTAGTACGGCTATTTTTGGCATCTAAACTGTCATCAGAAAAATTTGTTTCACAATCAAATACAATATTATCATCCATAGAATTTTTTATCAAAACTTTTCCAATTGAATAACAATTTTTAGACAATTTATTATTTGATATATCTTTATAATTATCTTTAATTTTATCTGTAAATTTTAATTCATCTAATTTTTGCACAACATCATCAATTTTACTTGATTTTTTTTCATGAATATCCCGCCAAGATGTAATTTCTTGGTTATTGCTTATCTGTTCATTTACATGATAGCTCAGCGTAGGCATCAGAGAATGATTAAAAGTTAAATAATTTTCATTATTAATTTCTTGGAACGTTGTGTTTGGTAATGTCAATTCATTTGTGTCCAATTTTCTTTCCAAACTCGGAAAATTTTTAAATGTATTTAAATTATGACTTGGTGAATCCTCATCATTAATTTGTCGTATCGTTAACTCTGCCGAATTTATATGATGAATATTTTTATCAAGTTCATTTGAATTTTCATTATCTCTTGATATTCTTGAAAAACTTTCATGTGGATTTTGAAATATATTTTCAATTCTAAATGTCTTAATATCTCCTTGATTACCATTTGATTTAGTACTGGTCCCCGAATCGCTCGTTCGATTATCTTGAAAGTTATAATCTCTAATTATGTTTGCTTCATTAAATTTTTTCTCATCTGTTTGAATGAGAACATCTTTTTCATTACAATCATTACCATCAAATACTTGAATTTTTGATTCTACAACATTAGGCGATTCTATAGTGATACTAATCATGTCGGGTAATGTAATAGAAATTATACTTTTATCTGATTGATTGTCCGTTGATCGTGATGATTGGCAAAATGTATTCGGACAACAATGAAAATTGCGAACTAATGATCCAAGACAACTATTATTTGTAGGTAAAATTATTCCAGGAGAATTTATATTTTTTTTACATGAATTTGATGATATAATTGAATGAGGTTTGATATATTTTGATTCACAACACTTATCAATATAAGCATCATCGATATCTGATTCATTTTTTGTTTGAGCACTCTGACTTACTGGTGTATTTTCAATATCAGTGTTTGATGAGGCTCCAATCATTTCAGAATTCTCTATATTTTGTCTCATACCTTTAGGAAATAAATTAGACATGCAAGCATCAGATAGATTTTCATTGTCATGAATTTTCAAATCAGAAACAAATATGTCAGACACATTACCAGAGTCCTGCTGATGAAAATCAATTATTTCATCTTCAGCATCATATTTTTCTGTGACATTACTTGCATCCTTCATTAAAATAAATCTCTTTGGTGGTGGTGAATCAGAAGTTGATGTTGATATTTCTTTTACCCGCAATACGGGATTGTTGCATGGTAATAAAATATCATAATTTTCATGACGATCTGTCAATACAGATGCATCTTTTTGAATAATTTTTGGTTCCCTCACTGAAATACTGGCATCTTTTACACGAATTGGTGTTAAACTGTCAGTTTGTGTATCAACACAAATTCTTCGACGTTTGGCCAACATTTTTCTAGAGATTTCTTGTAGTCGCATTCTTGTAGAAGTGCCAAGTGTCACCTCTGAATTTTCACGAGAACGGATATCCGAGGCTGGTGCAAAAGCCGTATTAATTTCTTCCGGTGTTTTTTTACTTGAGTACAGTCTTTCCGTGACAGCAGCAACGATGTCAGCTCTTCGTGCACGTTGTATAATTGTGTGTGATTTTGATGGATATTGTTCAGGATCTAATGAATTTTTCCTTCGTGATTTTTCATTTAGTATATCAGAAAATAGTATTTGATCATCCTTGGAATTACTAGATGTGCTATCCTTACTTGTTCTTCGTTTAATATTTTCAATACTCAATTTTCTTCCATTGATACCTTTCAATTTTTCTCGTTGTAATTTATTAACAATTTTATCATTTATCTTGTCTTCTGACTGTATTATATTATTAATTTTATTTGATTCTTCAGTATTAACCTGCACTTGTTTATCCACTTGTACGTGTGAGCCATCAGGTAATGTTGATGTTTGACATTTACCAATCGTCAATGATTCACTGTTGATGATATCAATGTCATGCAAACACGAATCGGATAATTGTAATTCTTCTCTTATCGTATCTTTAACATCTTCGATTATTTGAAAATCCGAATGAGGCGATTCAATTAAATTTGTTTCATCAATTACGTTTCCAATTATTGATAAATTTAATGCACAACTCTTGGTATTTTCACTTGAATTTATAACATGACTATTTGCTAATGGATTAATGTGGTATACAGTTGTTACCTCATTGAAATCCGTATCAATATTATCTTCGAGGATACCATCATTTGAAATCTCTTCAATTTGTTGTGGATCTTCAATGGTATTATCGGGTTTTATAAGAACAGCTACGAGTGTCGGGATATCCACAAATACTGGCTCATCAACTTTGTCTTCTATCAGTTCAGATATTTCGGCTCTGTGGTAATTCGTTCCCACTTGAAAAGTTTCACAGTCGTTGAAACCCGAAATAAACTCCAGAGGTCGAACATATCCCGTAGGATTAAGTAATTCAAGTTGAGACGTTGCATTTGCACTATCGCTCGGTGAATTCCATTTTTCATGGATTTCACCAAGTAATGACTTGTTGACAGCTGGTGAATTAGATGACAATGACGTTAACGTATTATTATTATTATTACTACTACTACTACTACTACTACTACTACTACATGGACTTTCTAAACTCTGCTGTTGCGATGTTTGTTCATTATTTCTTTGGCAACTACATATTGGTTGAGAATTATTAATGGGCTCGATATTCTGTTGAAAATAAAAACAAACAAAAAATACTATATTATAAATTGTAATTATTATATAAATTTCAATAATACTATGCAAATAATTGAATATTTTTTATACATAATTCGTCAATTTAAATGGAATTATATAAATTAAATTATCACATTTTTTATCACTTACCTTATCCAATAAAAGAGCTTTAAGTTTTTCTACTTCATCTCGAAGTTCTCGTATTATTTTTGCCACTGGATTTTCATTTACTATTGGTTTATTGATGACATTTTGTGCTCTTTGGGCAAATCTAAGTGTATGCGATGTTTCGTTGTAGCTACCACTCGCTGGTGATACGGCTATAATCAAAATAAAAAATTTCTATCTCACGAAATGACAAATTATTCAATAAATATTTTTCATAATACACTTTTAAGTGTGTGTGTGTGTGTGTGTGTTTGTGTATAAGCATCATCAATATTGAACAATTTTATTTTGTCCATTATTTTCTCGATATTTGTTTTGTTTTGTTTTTTTTTTTTACGCAGTTTTACAAATTACAATTATCTATATCTACATAAATTACGATGAGTGTATTCCATCACTACTAATATTGTAATACCTAGATTTTTTTTTTTTTTTTTTTTTTTTTTTTGTATTAATAATTTTCTCTGTTTGTATCTACATTTGCATATTGACTATGGAATAAATAACAAAATTACAATTTTACAAATTTTACTCTACACTATTATTTCAGTTTAATAATATATTTTGTTATAAGATAGAAAAAAAAAATAAAAAAACACAAAAAAAGTTCATTTATAAGCGTTAAATTACAAAATATTTCTACTATTTACCGATCCCGGAATTATTTTCTATGATGATTATTGAATTTTAATGAGTCCATCATATGTCGGCCTGTAAAATCGTGGAAATCGACAATTACATCTGTATTTAAATACGTTTTTTGTTTTGTTTATATATATATATAATCTTTAATCATTTTCCACGGATATAATTCAAATTTCTAGATAACATGTCAATGAATAAATTGTCCATGACTTTAAATAGAAAATTTATTTCATTATAAATATTTTATATTACGTGATTCTGTGTAAAATTGTTTGCTTACTAGCTAGCATAATAGTCGTGGCATTTCCACCAAGTGAATCTTTTAAAAGCCATGTCAATGTCGAATCTCTATATGGAATAAATCTTCTTGTTGATGTTGGAGTTGATGAACTTCGTTCAGCAAGTGCAGAAATAACATTTCCCAATGCAACAAGACTTTTATTAATGTTCGCTCCCTCCTGTGACTTGAATCAATCCAAATAATAATCAATAAACATTTATATAATATCATTGATATATAAATTAATTATTTGTTAAAATGTATTTTTTTTTTTTTAAATATATTTGTTGAGTCCAACTCACTTTTAAGCGATTTATTCCATCGTTGGCAGTTGAATTTTCACTACCGGCCAAATCAACCAAGTGCAAACGGCAGCCACTGGTAAAATGTTTTTTTTTCAATCCTCCTGTGGAAACAGCAGAAATATCACTATCAAGATCTACAGATAAAGTGAGAAGAGCGTGACTTCTGCTGCTAGCTAAATTTTGCAGAGTTGACGCTGTCTTGCGAGCTTTTGAACCCTCTTCAACACGCGACATCAATGACTCCAGAGTGTCAACTGGATACTGAATAAGACCTATACAAAATAATAAATATTTTATATAATTTAATATATAATATAACGATATTTATATAATTTACATAAAATAATTTACCATGAACATAAGGACCCAATCGTGGATGTTCACGGACTTTGAGTCTGTTTAAATTAGTTGCTGGTACCAAGAGATCTCTTACTCTCTCATTATAAACTTCGAGGTAGCTACAACATTTGATATTTATAATAATAAATAATTATACCTCAAACTGTTAAATTATTTTTATAATACACAAGACCACATAAAATTAATTATATTAAAACACAAATTTATATTTATACAATATAAATAGATGATAATTTTAATCTGTGAATAATTATTAAAATTCACTAATTTATTGTAGATTTCATCATGCGCAATCTTAATTATCAATTCAAATACACGTCAAAAAAAGAAAAAAAAAAAAAAAACTTAAATATTTTTTATGTTTAATCAGATTAATTTATCTATTTCAATTATTTCATTCATATTCATATTCAAAATTTATTTATTTATCAATTAATTAACATACATCCTGTATACAAATGATGAAAAAAAAATATATTATTACAACAATTGTGTTAAAAAAATTTTTTCCTTTTTGTTTCTACATTCGTAATTAATTGAATGATCAATCGCTTTATTTACATAAAATACAAATTGAAATTTAATTTGTTCTCGCTAATTGAACAGTGATATATTTAATAATAATAAACACGTGACACATCAGAGAATTAATTGATATAATTAATTAAATTGATGGGACTGCAATGTGTGAAATATTCGGAAAACTACCCAAATTGAAAAAAAAAAAAAAAAAAAAGTAGAATTAATCATTTATCAATATAATAGATGTATTGTCAATTATCCTACACATAACACTATTCATTGCGGTTATTTCAACTTCATACATCGTGAATAGAACTATTATTATTATTATTTTTTATTTTTTATTTTTCATGCATGCCAGTAATTTGAGATTATCGACTATCGGTGTTATCCAATACTGCGCTTTGGCCTACATCTACAATAATAGTTTCTTGTAGCGGATAATTCGACAATTTCCATTTGTAATATAGTAAAAATTACCGGAAAGTATATATAAACGTTAAATTTTAAAGATATAATTAAAGTTAATTCAACTTGATAATTGATTATTCATACAAAGCATAAAGGTATTTTCAGTAAAAATTGTTAGTCATCTGAAAAAAAAAAAAAAAAAAAAAGTGTTTTTTTTTTTTTTTTTTTTTTTCAAGTACACTTATTCTATGGAATGTAATAATTAACATTGGTACTTTGGTAGAATGAGTGAAAAGCCACCTTTAATTTTGAAGAAAAAAAAAAAAAAAAAAAAAATTAAAAAATGAAAAAAAGTAAATAAATAAAAGAAAGAAAAGAAAAAACAAACGTGACGGCACAGTGGCCGTGTATAACACACTCGGTTCGTGTCTGACTGACATTACGTGTAGTAGACTCATGGAATAAGAAATCGATTCAGCGCCGAGGAATAGCAATTCAATAGAGGCGGAGATAAGAAAAAAAAAAAAAAAATGAGAAAATGAGAAGAAGAAGAAAAAAAAAATAGAAAATTGTAAAATATACGAGGGATAAATTGTTGGTTGTTCGATTGTTGCACAATTTCGATCGAATTATATAATTATAGAAATAATTGTTATCACTATTGTGAATTTTCATTTGTAAATCGTTTAATATAGAAGAATAATATAAATTCAATTCTTTTTTTTTTTCTGTTTTCTTATCAAATTTATAAATTGATTTTTTGTCAATATTTTTAATTGTTATAAATTGAATTATTATTATTATTATTATTTTTTTTTTAAATTTTTTTTATTTGTTATGAATATTATAATCGGATTCACTGAATTATTCGACGTGATTCTAAAATATTATTCAACAAAAAAATGAATAAATAAATAAATAATAAAAAAATAAAAAAAACTGTATGAAAATTATTATATCCAATGTGAATATGATTGAATGTAATAATTTCAATAGTAAATTCAGTATAGATTATAAAGAAGATTATCATAAATATTATTTGACAGCCACAATTATATAGGAATTTATAGTTGAATAAACTGTTTATATAATCGTTCAAACGATCGAATGTCCTCATTCAGTAGATGTATATGACAATAGTCAGACATGATTGGTAGTAACTTTATTGATTAACAATTCAATCATTTTTATTTATTGAAAAAAAAAAATATATATATATATATAATATAAAATAATTAATAATTATCTAGATTGAAAAGTGATCACAGAGAGAAGAAAAAAGGGAGGAAAAGGGGGAAAAAAAAATCTATTTTAAATACTGATATTCATCAAATTTTATACGATAAAATATCACTGTATATTATTATATAGATTACGAATTTTGCATAATTTTCTATAACGTTTGTTGTACGCATATTGCATGTTGGCAGTGAACAATTGGATATATATAAATGGTATTTATTCTAGATTTTACCATGCGTGAAACGCAACGCTATCACGTTTTATCACGCGCTCCACGAGATTTGTTTAGTATCACGATGGCGAAAGCCACCCACCGTAGAGATATAAACAGAGTGAAATAAAAAAAAAAAGGATAAATAAAATAAATAATATCAAAATACGTGTAGTATCTATATTGACCAATAATTTTATGGGTATAAATAATATACTCCTGCATTGAGTATATCAAATATAAAAAGTTATAATAATATCTCGATTTGTATTATATTGTTACAATATTTTTTCATTGAATTGACCGTGATATAGAAGAGAATATTGATAAATTCATGAATTTTATTTTATTTTATATCAATGATTTAACATGGAAAAAAAAATAAAGAAATTATTTTATTTGTAGTTTTTAATATTAATGAAAATTTATTAATATGTAGAAGTGAAATTTTAGAATATGAAATTTATTCAAATACACACTCGTAAAAATTATATATTTTTCAACATAATTACCGCAGAATAATTATACTGAGTAAATATAAATATAAATAAACAGAAATACCAGAAGAAATTTCATTATGATCATTTTTAAGATAAGATGAATGTATATGAAATTTTTAATTTAATTTAATTTAATTTAATTTTAATTAAAATCATTTGAAATAAATACTATTTAAATTTGTATTCAAAATATATTCGAGTTTATCTGACTGTAAACCAGTACAAATACTTATAGATTCTTTTCAAATGAATGCGTTATTCAACTCGTTACTAGAAAAAAAATAAATAAATAAATAAAAAAAAGAAAAAAAAAAAAAAACCTTCACGATATCGCGCGTATTGTTTAACACATTTCAAATGGAGTTTAATATGAACACTGAAAAGTTTTTACCAATTCACACCTTCAACTATATCAGCGAAATATAACTGTATAGATAAAAAGAATAGCCCTGAAACTTTTTCTCTTGATAATCACGACGTTTCGTGCCGAGTTTGCGCCCAATGCAATGATAACACCAGTACATATAGAGAATATAAAAAAAGAAAAAAAAAATTAAAAAAATAAATAAATAAAAAAAAGAAAAGAAAATTAAGTAAAAAGTCGAAATGATAAATATAAGTAAATAAATTAAAAGAAAAATGCAAATTTTTAATTTTTCTATTTTCTGTTTTTCATTTTTTTTTTTTTTTTTTTTTCTCTATTTAATTAAAGAATTTGTTAATGAAAATGATTTTTATGTTTGTTTTTTTTCTGTATAATTTAATTTAATTTTATAACTGATAGTATAAACTTGAAATGTATTTTGATACTTTTCACAGTGAAATAGTATAAAATAATTTACTTGTGTAAAATCTATCATTTATTTCAATTTTATTACTGTTACTTTAATTACTATTAAAATTCATAAAGTATAATTTGAAATTCATGAAATTACGTGTTATCGAAGAATCACATGAATCCTCGCGAATAGTTGATTGAGCTATATATACCATATCTACACGTATTCTAATGAATATATGAAATATTCTCATTCCTGTGAGCTGACAACTATTCCATCACAGAATTACACATGAGTTACTCATATGTATCTACAATTTCACGAGGAATTTACAATTTATAATCTGTAATATTCTCATTAAAAAGTTACAACACGAACAGATTGATGAATTTAATCTGAATATTGTAAAGTTATACATAGAATTTATTGACAATAATATCCACATAATAAATCGATTCATTGATGATTACAACTGAATACGATAAATCCAAAATAAGAAAAGTAACATTGATAATTATCAATTAAGTCATAAATTATCAATAAAACAATAATAAACAATGATATTGGATTGAAATTAAATTTTACATTGAATAATATTTGTATATGATAATAAAAATTTTATAAATATTGTGTCATTCATTAACTCTCGTTCAACGACTTTATTTAAATGTTTATAACGAATAAAATAAGACACGTGGCAAAAATCATGATGATATAAAATACATAGAAAATTCATTTTAATTCTCATAAATATTATCACGTAGAGACACATTTCAATTCCTAACAAATCACTATAAAAACAAAAAAAAAAAGTAATAATATATTTTTGTGCATATGACAATTAAATCTTGATTAAATATTTTTACAATATTTAACCGTAAATTATTCAATTCAACTGATGACACAAATATTTAGTGATAATTTATCAAATAAAATTTTTCTTAAATTTATTTATTGATTGATATAATTTAAAAAATCGATATGAATTCAATTAAATTAGCCATTAAAAAACTGATGATTATCATAGACATTGATCAATTATCGCAATATTAATTATATATATAAAACATTAAATAATGTAATTCATGATATTTTTTTATAAGATTGAATATCGTGATAAATTATGATAATAATAAAATGATTGTTGTCATGAATATATTTGTCACGATAAGTGACATTCATTTGTAAATATTCATACAATTGTCATTACTTTCTACAAAATCAAGTGCAACAATGTGAATTATGGAATTGTCGTTCAATAGATTGAACACAAATATCCTTACCGGGGTTCAATGAGCTTGCGTCCATCTAGGATTGCGAGTCACGCGGCACTGTGAGCTTTAGACACATTGAGGCCGTCGTAATGCCTGGCATAAACCTCACAACCGACTCACGATTTTCATCCCCTCTTTTATTCACTATGAATAATAATACTTTATAATATTTTCATCATACATTATTATTGTTTTTATTGTTGTTGTTATTATTGTTTGTGATCTATTGTATTTATTCAATCTATCTGACATATAATTGATTCAATTGATATTTTTTTAAATACTGCACAGTAAAATTTTTCAATTGAATAAAATATAATTTTATATAAAATCATAATTTAAAATAATTCATCTTATTTATATATAAAAATTATAATAAAAATACAATTATTTATCAATAATTATAATTATAATAATTTTTTGTGATTGACAATTTTGTGAATTTGAAATAATGAAAATATGGAAAATAATTGAGAGACTCATAAATGATTGAGTGCACATGTGATGAAGAAAACGGTGTAATATAACGTGACCTTGGCCGATAAAATAAGCCCAAAGTGTTGCTAATACTCTCTCGCAATTTATCTATTGGATTGTCTATGTTGGAAATAACAGTTGAAATGTTACAGTCGTGTTATAATGAATTTGAGCGTGTCCATAAATGCACACGAATCGACAGACAAACAGAATGAGATTTCACACAGTTATCATTAAAAATCAATCACACCGTGCCTAGTTAATTTTTTTATTAATTTATTATTATTATTAATATTATTTTTTTTTTTATTATTATTCAATACCTGACCGATATTCGTGACATTTTTCCAGAGTTTTTTTTTTCATTAATAGCTCGTAAAAATAAACCATCGCATATTCGTGGTATTAAACCTGGATCATTCTGGAAAATATTTCAATATATATATATATATATATATATATATTTTTTTTTTATGATAAATTCAAATTAAATCCATTTCTATCACTGCAGTTGTATCGATAAAAACATTAAATTATTTTATAATATGAAATTTTATTTATTGATTTTTTCTTTTATATTAATTTAAATTTTGACGTATCGTTTTAAGATGAAAATTGGAATAAAATTCAATTGATAAATGTAAAATCATAAAAATTTCTATACGTACTTTAGTTCCCATCATGGTATAAGTTTTGCCTGATGCACTTTGTCCATATGCTATGAGACAAGAATTGTAACCGGTAAAGAGAGCATTGACAACAGACTGGCCGAGTGTTTCATAAATTTTCATTTGATCGGCATAATTTTCCGAAATTGGATCCGATGAATCAAAACAATAATCGAAGCGATATCGTTTTGTACGTTCACGACTATCAATTGTTTTATTTGATGAAACCTTTAAATTTGTAAGTGAAATCTCGTCCATTTCTGCTTGAACCACAATATCCGAACCGGTCACGCGCAATTCCCTGTAGACAAAGAAATAAAAATAAAGATTTTATTCAATATAAATATAAAATCAGTTTGCTATACTACAAATACTCTTAAATAATTCAATACATTTAATAGATTATACTGCACAAAATGAATTGTATTATTGATTGTAAGAAAAATACGTGATTGATCGGTGATTTTACTCATGATCAAGAATAATTTGTAATCAATAAGTTACATAGTTTGAGAGTGGAGTTGGATCTTCCAGTAGTCACGGATGGATAAATCGCACGACAGGCGAGAGAACAGTTTTCAGGTCACCTATTTTTTTTTTTTTTTTTTGTTTCTTAACGCGTGACGAGTTTTGGCGTGACGAGGTAAATAAGATTCTACCGACTGATTACAGGTCACGTATATCGTAAAACAATGGGAGATGGTTTACTTTCAATTTTATGTACAGAATTTTTTCAATGAGTATGATGCATCCACGTTATCACTTATATCGTATTGAAAAAAAAAAAAAAAAAAAAAAAAACACCAATATAATTTAAGTGTAAAATAAAAATAAATACATTTATCATAATAACCCTCTTGTTATTTGTATATAATTGATGGTGATTAATGCAGTGCAAAATTCTATTGAATAATCAATATTTCGATTTGTTGATGATTTTTTTTTTTTTTTTTTTTTTTTTGTATCGACGATAATTCGTAATTCAGCAAATTAATTAATTCTCTATTTGTTAATTAAATAATATAAATATCTCATAGATAGTAAAATAAGGAATTTTATATATTATATATTTATTTCATATTAAAGTATCAAGTTTTGCATGATCATCACTAATTTATATATTTATTATTTTGTTTATTTTTATTTTTTTTTTTCTTTGCAGATTATTAAATTGCAAAGTTATGACTGATTTTATGTGTTTCTTAAACTGTTAAATTATAACCAACTTGACATGAATAAATAAAAAAAAAAAAAAACAAATTATATTCAACTAAACGAAACAAAAAAAAAATAGAAAAAAAATTTGTTTAGCATCATATTCTTTTTTTTTTTTTACAATCTTATGAATATTTTCTTTTTTTCTTTTTTACGATGTCTATCCAGAGAATTTTTCACATTCACAGTATAAAAATTATTTATTTATTTTTTTGTATTTATTATTTATTTTTTTTGTTTTTGTTTTTTTCAAGACTTACAATCTCATATCATCTCGGTTTATGAGGAACTTTCATTCATACTCCTCCAACATTACCTCCACCACACGTCTAAATATAGACAAACATAAATTTCAAAATACTCCCAACATCCAACATATGTAGACCACCATTGCTTGCATTGAAAATTTACTTCCATGCACATTTTCAAATTATTCATAATTAACATTTGAATATTAGTCCATATAAACTATGTTTATAAAATAAAAATATTCCATTACATTAATGTGATATTTTTTCTTCATACTGATACATTTAATATATTTATGAATTTGATAAAATTTATTTAGAATATTCATCATGAATAAATAGTAATTTTTATTTAAAAATAAATACTGACCTCTCAGATATCGGTCTTATTCTCACAGCAACTTTAATATTCGCCATTTCTTCACCGGTTGAAACTTCTTTGTATAAAAATATTTCTGTGCATATCACTTTGTCAAAACAATTTTATATTATATTAATAGGTATATTAATTGAATTTTCAATAGCATTACGTAGAATTAATGAAAACAATTTTGAATAGACCAATTAATTCAATACATAAACTTTCAAGCTAAGGAAATATCGCATAAAATTAAACCGACTGCAGAATCACATCTGCGTTTACGGGATAGCTCTACGTATTGTACCGTACGACGATGAAAATACTCTCAAGATTAAAGTCAGCTCATAGTTTTCCCCACTCTAACAAACGACTGAGCTATACACGTCTTGTAAAACATAAATGTATCTCTGTACTCGGATGTTTTTCAACGAATAATAAATTATTTTATATAATTATCAATAATGATTAATGATATTTTATATAAAAAATGTGTGAAATAAAATAGATATAGATGCCTCTTACAATTCCAATGTTCTTGATACAAGCCTGTATCAAGTCTAATTTAATGATTAAATAATTTGCATAATAATAAAACACAAATCATTTACAGTAATACTACGCAGTTTTTGTTTAAAATTATGATTTCTCAAAAGTTATTCTTCGTTGACTGCTTGTAAAACTGTAAAATAACTGAACGAAGTACTGAGCACCTGAAATAAAATAAAATATTCAATAAAAAATAATAATTCAATTATTTATAATTAATTAATTGAAATATTAAAAATTATCATATGACATACCGATGAAAATGATTTTAAAGACATTTCATAAAATTTTCCAGCTGTAATTCTGTTAGGAATCATTGAACGCATCATAATTATGTGCATATCTTGCATATACTTTCCACCTACCCATTCAGATTCGTAGATAGATTCTCCAACAGATTCACTCTAATATTAATTATCATTATTTTTTCACTATATTAATAATATATATTACAAAACTAAAACTAAAAATTAAAATTAAAAAGTGTAATAATTATTTATACCTCAATTATTAATTCATTTCCACTGTAGCTGAAGAGAAATAATTCAAAAATTGCAGAATTGATGAATGCACAGTACTTAATAAGCCGATCTGTATTTTGAAGCATCTGTAATTCAATAAAAATTATTATTTATTCATTATAATTAAATAAATAAAATAATTGGATTAATTCATTAATAATAATAATTATTATTACTCACTGAGGATATTTGAAATCCAGCAAAACAAACAAGACCCGTACTAATAACAAATTGACAAAGGACTATCATATTAATAATATGCTCTGTACGATTTGCAAATCTATTAATAAAAATATTTTCAATGAAATTTCAATTTATCATCAATATTACATGATACGATATATACAAAATAGCTTCTTGATGTAGACGAACGCATTTTGCAACACAATCTTTGATGTTTATATTATTATTTTTCATTGATTTCAATTTGATTCGTACAAGTGAAAACTTTGCAGCGCCATGCATTACCAACATGAGATTGAGAGTAGTCGCTCCAGAAATAGTTGATCCACCAAAAGCTCCTGATATTACTTCAAGCACATAGAGCAATTCGTAAAATGGACTGTTGGTTTGATTTTGAAAAAAATAACCGCGAAACGGTAATAATCTTTTATCCGTATTGAAAATAAATATCTGTCAAATTAATTTTTTTTTTTTTCAATTTTTATCATATATTAATTTTTAATATAAACAAAAAAAAGAATAATTTACCTGTAAAAATGGCATTGCCATAAATGCAAATAAAGTTATGACTACAGTAACGATGAAATGTTTTGCCATTAGATACGCAAATGAACACTTTTTCTTGAAAACTAAAACATCCTCTTCACATGATTCCAACCAATCAGCTCTGATCGTTCTAATTACATACTTCAAATCTTCTTCATAAATTGTATATATAACAAGTCTCGCCAAACTTAAATAAAATGCACTTGCAATCAGTGCACACTCTGTTACCTCATCCATATTTCCCCACTGATGTATGACATCGGCAGTTGTAGCAACTATTAATATTCCAACCATGGTGAACATAAAAATTCTATGGACAGGCCTTATTCGTAACTCGAATGACGAATATCTATCTTTTTCCAATGGCCATATTGAAATAAAACGATTAACCAGTTCTATAGGTCTCTTCATATTATTAAATTCAATCATAGGTTCCATGACTTTTGAAAATTATTCCACTTATTTGCTGTCGACTCTTCAATGATACAGGCGAACATAGAAATGCAAAAAGTTGTGCCTTATCATTGTGAATTCTATAGTTGAGAATATTTAATTCATATATTAGCTGTTAGTTTCTACTTATGAACAGAATAATACCTGATGTTTCAAACTTTATAACTATGGGATAGGAACTCTGAGCCATTGGAGAGACTAACTCGATGACTCCACCCTATAATTTCAATCCAACTCAATCTATATTCAATGAAAAATAGACGACTCGACCGCAACTGCTCACTTTCAACAACTTTTGCGGGACACTTTTT
The DNA here is from genome assembly GCA_963920625.1 of Dinocampus coccinellae. NCBI lineage: Eukaryota > Metazoa > Arthropoda > Insecta > Hymenoptera > Braconidae > Dinocampus > Dinocampus coccinellae. Next base: position 15,925,381 of record OY987184.1, read on the forward strand.
TCTTTTTTTTTTTTTTTCATTTCTCATACCTATGATTAAGTGAACTTTCAAAAGTTAATAAACTATTATGCCATTAAATGGGACAAAAAGTGGGCGAGAGCAACTGGAGTTCTATAACTGACATGACTCAGTCAATTTTACAAACGCTTGACTCCAGTAAAATTAATATCTAAAAAGTCACACAATTTTAATGATTCATATTAATGAGAATGGAAATATAATTTAAACTAAGTAATGGATTAAATAAAAAAAATTGTAATACTTATCTTGACTAAACGGCCTTGACAATAATTTTTCAAATGAGAGTGTTGATGTGTAAATTCAAATTATCCAACAAACTCTTTGGTGTAAATAGTTTAAATTGATGATGAGCAGTTGACAAAAAAAAAAAAAAAAAAAAAATTAACTAAACAAAACAAAAAAATAAATTAACAAAATAAAATTATTTCAAACTGTTTTCACAGCAAGTGAATAAGAAAATTATTTTTTTGTTTGGTAAATAAAGTGTTTATATCATCAGATATACATTTTATACAGACCATGTGAGATCCATGATGATCATGTGTAAGTAATTGCAATTCATCTTGGGTGTAATGGGTACGTTTTTCTAATTCATACGACTGTACCAAAACCATTTACATTTTATTTAATACATCACATGTTAACATAATTATGTAAATAAATGTAAGTATGCGAAGATATGTAAATAATATGAAAATATATATTTAACACAAATTATGAAATATTAATAAAGTTTCTGTTGTTATTATTGTTAATATTATTTTTTCTATGGTTATTGATAGATATATCAATAAATATTTTAGAACTAAAAAAATATTGAAAAAAAAAAAAAAAAAAATAGATATTTTTTTACTGTCTACTGCACTGTCATTATATTCTACTACAAGTTATATATTTATCTTTAAATATTATATTATATACTTTTAATGATAAAATTTAATTCATTATTGCGTAAAAAAAAATTATTATTATAAGATAAATATCTTTGATGTAAATTTAATATTTGAATTATGAAATATTTCTATTTCATAAAATTATTTTTTATAAAATCATCACCATGCATAATATACATTGCAAAACTTTGTTTAATCATTCAAATATAAAATTTTTTTTTATTGATTAAATTTATTTATCAATGATAATCAATAATTATCAAATATTATAGATGTCTGTATAAATATCTTCGTATTCTCACATCAACAGTTCTGAACAACATTCCTAGAGTCAAAATCTGTCCTATACGCTGTTCCTATTTTTAAATTACAAATACAAACTCCATTTTTTGAAACAATAAACCGCCAAAAATCCTGCGTCTGCATTTCTTATACATATCATCAAATAAATTCATACACAATAATTTATATATTATTTTCCAATATTTTACATGCATTATATTCATTGTTTTTATAAATAAAAAAATTATTGATATATTTAAGAATAATTTGTAATAAACAAAATATGTAAAAAAAAAAAATACATAAATTAATAAAAAAAATATCAATAAATCTATAATATAAAAAATCTATAATAGTTACGGATATTAATTGTATATAATTATAAATTATTCCAACTATTTTTTATGGAAAAAATATAATAAATAATATATAACAATAATAATAATAATAATAATAGCGACTCACGTAAATTGACTTCTGTTCTCTGCACATATTTCTTATTGCAATTTAGATGAATACGAAAACATAGACAGTTATTTTATCTCTAAATATATCACTATGTTCTCACATTCCATTTGGTATACAATACTTGACAACTTCACTCAAATTTCCCTTATGTTTTACTTTTAACTTTATTCTGCTTGCTACGCTATTTTGTATTTGTGAACGTTTCCAAATGATTATATCGATGTATTCACACAACATCAAACGATATATCTATCCCCTCTTATGATCAGGTATCGAAACGACATCTTGCGGATATGTGGCATTATTTATAAGTAAGACTGAACATTATAGGTATATTGCAACTTGACTGCAATGATGTTCGGACACATTCGTTTTGATTCGTTCTGACTCGCGCGTATTCGCCTACATCTACTCGTTCAGTGTTATTCAGTGACTATCACGTGTTCAATATTGCACTGTTTTCTTCTGGGTAATCGAATACTTCCCGAAATTTGAATGAAAATAAGTACATTATGATGGTGAATGGTGTGCGTCTTATCGCATTCCTCATTATTCCGTCATTTATGATAAAAATCAATGTTGCTACATCATGGGGTAAGTAATTTTAATTTATAATAGAACAAACCGGTACACTACATAATGAATAATAATACGTGAGTTTAGTGATCACCATTCACGTGCTATTATTCGTCACGTACACCAATTTTTTCGTGGGAAAATAATTCTATTGTATTCACATTACAATTAAAAGGAAAAGTCATTGATATGAATTTTTAAGTATTGTTAATCTATTATGACTTACGCACCGTTTATCATTAAAATAAATTTTCAATTCAACATTATATAACTGATATGACCGTAACAAGGTGACCGCAAAAAAAAAAAAAAAAAAAAAAAAAAATAGAATTTTATATAAATTTTGATTCAACAATAATGATAATATTTAAATTATAGATAACTTTTTAATTTATATAAATGTATATTTACAGTCAAATATTTATTATTATTTTTTACTATCTAAACCAAGATATCTTTATCATTTAATAAATAAAAATTTATTTTCCTTTTTATTTATTTTTTTAAATTTATTTATTCGAACAATATAAGAACTTTAGACTCAGAATAGAATTTAATTATTGGATATAGAATTTTTTCATAAGATTAATATTATTTGCATAGCAAGTGTATGATGATTACAAAATTTTTTTGTTTTTTGTGTTTTTTTTTTTTTTTCCCATTGATAATAGTCTGCTGAGTCAACTGGAAATTGTGAAGTCACTTATTTATGTAATTTTTGTTGTATTGGTGTAATTTACAAACTCTATGAAAAATTATTCACCAAATTCTGTAAAATTCAATATTTAATATTAAAATTGAATAATGAATTATTGGAAAACACAGTGTTTTTTTTATTTAATCTGTAAATAAAAATTCAATATCATTTGTATAATAAATGCATGACAAAATTCAATCCGATAGCTTTTTATTCTAATTCTAATCATTTCCAATTCAATATCTATTTTTTTTCAGATTTAGCAGTGACAATAGGTCAAGAAGTAAATTTTTTCTCAAAAAATGGTACTTTAATTCAAAATATAACAAATCAAGGTGCAACGCAACTTTCCAGTATTACCTACGACTATACAAGACACATGATTTTTCTTGGAGAATTTAGAAGTAAAAATCTATCAATATTTTCTAACAATTTACAATCCACGAAAATTGAAATGAATACATTATATATTAGTAAGTGAACTCGACATAAATAGCTATTATATACAAATTATTACTCCAAAATTATATTTATTTTTTCATATTGATCATTATAAATATATGAAATAATTTCTGTTAGATGAAAATGGAAGTTACGTTATGGGAATGATTTATGATTCCCAAACACAATCATTATTTTGGACTGATATTCATAGAAGTGCAATATTTAAAATGCATATTTATAAAAATTTGTCTTCATCTGAACCCGAACTTGTTTTAAATTTGCCTGATGAACGTCCTCGGGGATTATCTATAGATTTATGCAATAGGCGTTTATACTGGGCAAATAGTAATTCATCCAATCCAAGTATAATAAGCTCTAATATCGATGGAACAAATCGAACTGTAATTGTAAATGAAAATTTATATGAGCCAACAGCAGTCACCGTTGATCACTCAACTGCTAAACTTTATTGGTTGGATGACTGTCAAGGAATATGTTATAAAATAGAAAGAAGTAATTTAGATGGCACAAATCGTGAAGAAATACTGCGAGATAAGTATCATGTACCGTATCAGATTGCAGTTGATCGCGAAAAAATTTACTGGACAGACTGGACTGATCGTGCCATTTGGAGTATTAACAAAAACAAAATGCCTAAAGATATTCCTGAAATATGGTATTCATTAGATAATCTGGATAGAAATGCTGAACCCACAGGCCTCTTAACACGTGATAATATCGAAAATATAAATTGTAATCTGATGAAAAAATTTGAAAAAATTAATCTTTCAAGTGGAAAAAAAAATATGGTCGATCAAAATGCCACATTGCTTAATATCATTACAAAAAATTCTTCTACATTAAATTTATTGGAATCATGTTTCAACAATGGATATTATAATAAAATGAATAAACTTTGCCAATGCAAACAAGGGTAAGTGTAAAAAAAAATATGATATTATATCTAATATAATATTTAAGACGCCTAAAAATCATTGATTATCTATAATTTTTTTCAGTTTTTATGGTTTACATTGTGAACAATCGCTATGCCATAATTATTGTCTTCATGGTGAATGTAAAGTAATGAGCAATGCCCAACTGCACTGTGAATGTGCTCCTGAGTATAGAGGCTCACGGTGCGAAACACATGTATGCTCAGATTATTGTTTCAATGGTGGTGAATGTTCAATAAGACAAAATAAACCATTTTGTACCTGCAAATTTTCACAAGGCAATCGATGTGAAGATATTAGTAGTATCACAGACATATGTATTTTATTCTGTGCAAATAAATTGAATGGAACTAACATAAATTTCTGTGGGTAAGTAAACAAACAAAAAAAAAAAAAAACAAAATCAACAGTAATTAAAACTGATTGAAATATATACAAGATGAATTTGTCATTTCCATTCTAATTTCATTTTCTTTTACATTTAAATAAATAGCTGTACCAAAAATAATTCTACTAATGAAGAATACAATATTTATTACTATGATTCACGGACAATGAAACTTATAGTGATTTTTTCAATAGTAATTGGTATTCTCACAATAATAATTGTTGTACTTAGTATATTTGTTCATAAATTCCGACGACGTCCACGAATTAAAAAGAGATTTCTTGTAAGTAAAACTGGTATAACTCCACTTACATCTAGACCACAATTACCACCAGATGGGCAGTGTGAAATAATGATTGAAAATTGTTGTAATATGAATATATGCGAAACGGTGAGTAAATACCATTATTATTTACGTTATAATATATATACAATTTTGGGTATAAACAAAAAAAAAAAATTTATATGGATTACTTAATTATAGCCTTGTTTTGAACCAAAATTACGAACTCCACTGTCAAACAATTCAAAAAAAGAAGATAGAAACACACTTTTAGATAATATGCATGGCAATAATTCATGCTAGCATCAACTTAATTTTCATGTGATGGAGATCATCCGTCAATCTCAAATATAAGAAACGCTGGTACCTCATAAAGTGATAATCTGAATTAGCATTACCGTTAATTGTGTCGATAAGAATTAATAGTAAATATAAATTGAATAATTACACGATAGAACTGGACAAGTGCTTAAAAAATGTTATTAATATATTTGTTTATCTTTTTATTATTTGTTTAAAATCAATTTTATTTTTATCTGTATTCAATATTGAATTCTTAAAAGCATATAAGTTATTATTATCAATGTCATACGTAGTTAAATTATATTTAGGAATATCAATCTCTCATGTTTTCTTCGTTAAAATTTACTTCACTAAACAAAAAAAATTCTACTATTATTTATAAATGAAAGACCATATTTTATGCTTAATATATGTTTTTATACGTGAAACCAAAGAAAATACGTGAAAAAATAAGCAGATAAACGATGGCAAAACGAACAAGGCAACTAATTTATTATAAAAAAAAATTTATACACTTACGAAAAATGTGATTTCGAAGTATTTACAGGCAGTTATAATTCAGCCTTTGCAAATATTTAAATATGATAATCATCAACTTTATGATTTATTTCATAAATTTTCAAAGAAAAGTGTACGTGCTTAATCACTGCCTATAAACAAATGTAAGAAAGTGGTCATTAAAAAATGGATTATAAAATATAGTTATTCGCATAATTGATTGATATGAATATTTAAAAAGAATAAAACAAAAAAAAAATGAATGTAATAATACACGTGTGGCCACATTTAAATTACATTTTGTTATGTATGAACATTTTTCAGTCACAAAATCATGTAAGACGTGAATATATATAACTGAAATTATAATTAATGAATACTGTTAAATAGACAACAAATGACAATGATTATTATCAATTATTTATGACTTTTATTTTTACATTTTAATTTTATATTTACCCAGTAGACAATATTGTTAACAGTATTAATTATTGAATAGTTGATTAAACATCAGATAGAACCACTTTTTCTCCTGGTTTGAAAGCTGGCATCCCGAGATATGGACAACTGCCACAACGAAATGCATCTCCGAGATAGCACTACAATAATATATTAGTTTTTAATTTTAATTGAATACATGTACAAATAATCATATGATTTTTAATTATAATTATAATTACTATTTTACATACATTGCCACAAGATGATTTTTCATTTTGTACTGGAGCAGTTACACCATTCAATTCCTCGCTGAGACCACAAGTACAATTCTTGCATGCTTTGCGTTTACCCGCAGTGTCACATGCTAAAATAATCAAGAAAATACATAATTTTTTTTCATTATTCAATTGAAACATTCACATATTTTCATTTTAAATTGTGCTTATAGTTAACCTGCAATAGTTGTTGACGTAGGTTTTATTGTGTCTTCCTCATTTAATAGAGTGTCTTCACCAATTAAATCATCATCAACAATATCATCGACTTTCCAGATATTCGTTTTATGTTTTGAAAGTGGTAATGTAACAGCAGAACCCACCTAGATAACAAAAATTAATCGTATGCAATATACCTCTAAGTTTTTGAGTAAAAATTTAATTAATTAATTAATTTCTTTATTCATTTATATGATATATTTTTGTTTACTTTGTACAGTGGCTTTTCAGCCACAAGTCTGCAAATATCGGCGCCATTTTCATAACCAAACAGTCCTTTGACTGCAGAATCTGATGGAGAATTTATGAGTTCACTCTGTTTCACAATAAAACCATTAATTCCCAATTGTAAAATGTCACTGCTAAATATACTTTGAATATCATCTTTTTTTCCAATATTGGTAGATTTATAAAAAACAATCGAACCACCGGGTTTAAGGATTTCAAAAAATCCAGGAATCGTATCGGCATTTGAAGCAAATAATAAAATAACGTTAATTGATGAAGCCTGACAATTTGCTGTAATTCAGGAAAAAAAAAAAAAAACAAAAAAAAAAATGCAATTGTATAGTTAATCAAAACAACAAATTACAATTATTTACTGAGAAATTTTCATATTATTTATATGTATCCTGTGCAAACAGCACACGTGATGGCACTGCCAATTTAACAAATATTCATTGGATTTGATTACTTCAAACAATTCAATTTAAAGTAATGTTTTATTGTGCCAAATTTAATTAATCGACAAAAATATATGAATAAATATAAGGTTAATATAATACATACATATTTGAAATTCATTCCATTTCGTTATTGTTGTTTCATTAGAATGATTTGTAATTTTGTTAATTTCATCATGTATTTTTTGCACATCATCATCATTAATATTACTATTAATCAATACAAGAATCTTGTCCCCTTCTTTAATTGAACAAATCATTATGAATAATTATTTCTTGTTAATGAGTTAAATTCACACATATACTGAATGATTGTTCTTTTAAAACTTGATGAACTAGAATATTCATTCACATCAGCATTGACTGAAATAAATTAAATGTCGAAAGTTGAAAAACTATACGATGATATGTAAAGTGACGTTTCAGAAACAGTAGACTCCAGTAGATGTCAGTGTAAAAATATTTCAACGCGTGAAATTCAAGTTGTCGTTCCACTTCTTCATGTAGTATTAATCGATTGACCAATACATATGTATAAATGTATGTATGATACATAAATCATAAACATACGTGCATGGGAGATTATAATACAATAAACTGAAACCAAAAAAAAAAAAAATATTTGTACATATATACACATTATAATATTCACTTAGTGAGAGAAAAAAATTGGTTGAAAATTACACGAAATACAAGACTCATAGCATCCATTGAACACACTGATGCCACATAAATTCACATTATATTCATATAAGTGTGATTAATATATTTATGTGTTCGTGCAATTAAGTGGGTGTAATATTAAACTTTGAATTAATAGTATTAAATGATTATTAATTAGGACAGAATTATTATGAATCATTGATATCATTCAATTGAATTCCCCGAATGAAATTATAATTTCACATAGATATATTTTTAAGTAAGTATTGGTAGGTATAAATAAAAAAAATTATTTGATAATAAAAGAAATAATAAAAAATTACTATCATAATCATATAATAGTTTAATATCAAAATTCAATTTGGTATACACGTTTTTATTACCTATATCACAGATTATCATTGTCATGGATATGACATCATCCAAGGATAAATGGATACGACAATTTATTATCACGGATATAGGTCGCCATCGAGATGGATTTACAATATATAAAGTAACATCATTGGTATATATATTTAATAAAAATTTTTTACCTTTACATATATAATAAATAATTTTATATATTTATACTAAATAATATTGATAATTTATTATTATATATTCAAGATATTCATGAAAAAAACACCAGAAATTGCATCAAAAGTATCAGTTTGGAAACGTTTCAGTGATTTTAAAAAACTCTATAAATCACTTGGCACTATTGATAAATATTCATCGATCAAAGAACCATTTCCATCATTTGTAAAATTAAATTACTTTGGCCGTTTTGAAAAAGAAGTTGTCAATGAACGACGTAAATGCGCAATTAAATTACTTGAATTCATTGCTAAATATTCTGTATTATATTCAAGTGATGTATTTGTTAAATTTTTTGAAACTAGTCTTGAATTTGACGGACAACCGTATAATTGTACTCAACCAATAGAATTTTACAACTCATCGTCAGAAGACGATTGTAATATTAATTATAACAATATTAATAGTATTATTAATGATAGTAATAATAATAATAGAAAATTTATAAAACATCAAAGTGCTAATGATATTTTATTTAATATTGAAAGTATTGATAATTCTATTTTGGAACGACATCATGTCAATACCAATTATGAAATAATATCAAAATATGAAAAACATGACAGTATTGTATTAAATTCTAAAGTGGAATCTTCAAAATTGGAAGATAGTATTGATAATAATGTTAAATATGATCATGAATTTATGAAAGATGATACTACTATATCGAATGAGGAAATATTGAAAATTGATAATAATGATTATATTATTGTGGCAGCAGCTCATATGAGTGCTGGTCATCAACACAAAGTTTTAGGCGAGTACGAAGAAGCTTATACTCAATATAAATTTGGTATTACACATTTGCAGCTTGGTGTCAAAGTAGATTTAGATCCAGTACGTAGGACAAAAGTTTTGGAGAAAATTCAAAAGTATGTTGAACGAACAGAGGAATTTTATGAAAAATATTTACAATGTAATATATCAATTTTATCTAAGCCAACATCAGAACTTGAGAATTATAAAGTTGTCGGAATCATAGATTCAGTAATGTTAGTTAAGGACACTCGATTTGTTGATGTTAAAAAAATTGTCAAGACAGTGGAGAAATATACAGGGACTAGAGGTGATGTGCATCATTGTATTTTACGTCAAAAAGTACCCTTCATGGTAGAACTCCATTCATATATTGAAACAGAATCGACAATTTTTCTTATATTGGAGTATGTATGTGGTGAAATACTTTGGAAATTCATTAAATCACATTATGGAATGAAAAAAGGAAAATCCAATAGTTTGGATTCTAGTGATTTAAATCCAGCAAGTTGTAATAATCAATTTAAAAATAATTACCTCGAAACAAAAAATAATAAGTCAAAAATAAATATAATAGATGAAAATAATATATTTGATAATAATTCTGTTGAAATTTCAAATGAATTAAATACTGAGCATGTGCATTTAAATATTTCAACAAATCAATTAATGGAGCAATCACACGAATTGCTGAAATCCGTTGATGAAACATTGAAAAAAAGTAATTCCATCATAAAAAAAGATGATTATTTGACTTGCAAATCTAATAAAGTAAATTGTACATCAAAATCTTATAATACACATAACATAAAAAATAGTGACTTTTCCAAATTATCATTAGATTCGATGAAACATTCATACAATGATCAAATTAATATATTTAATGTTACAAACATGTGTGATTCTTCAAATTCCACATTGGCATCCAATTTTATTGCTGACATTGAAACATCTGAAGACAAATTATTTACAATAAATAACAATAGTTTTCTATCTGAGTTTAGAGATAATAATGAAATTATAGACGACAAAAATTGGCAAATACCAGAAGTTGTCTGTAAGCAATGGGCAGCACAATTACTCTTGGCTATAGAGGCTTTACATCATCAAAATATAATTATATCAAGTTTGCGACCCGATGATTTATTGATTGATCAATCTAATTATATTGCACTATCATACGTTATACCACGCCGAAGTAATGAGTTTAATAAATTACAAATGCCTTATGCAGCACCCGAACTTTTTTTATATTTACCTGATAATTCAATTAATGCAGCAGTTGATGTTTGGAGTTTTGGTGTAATTCTCTATGAATTACTAACAGGAATTGTGAGTATATTCTTTGTCATATTTTTTTTAATCATTTCATTAATTTATTTTGATATTTCAGGCATTTGACGTACAAAATCCTGGACCATTTTATTCTTATTCAAATATCAATATTCCTCATGGACTCTCAGAAAACGCTAAAACATTATTGATTAATGTAAAATAATAAATTATTATAAATATATATATATATTTTTTTTTTCAAATTAAAAACATGTAGATAATTATATTTTCTTTTAATATAACAGATTTTGAAATTTGAACCAAGTGAACGACTCACTATTCACCAAATTAAGGAGGACTCATTTTTTGAAAATATAGATTGGGAAAAATTACTCAATTTGAGAAAATAATTTGAGTTGGATTTGATGTGACAGAACATAAAACCGTATTATATCAATATTACATCAAGTAATATTATAATTCATTTTTATGTGGTATAATAACACGTGTGACAATTTTATACATTCATGTTATCTACAATTTTTCAGTATTAAGTTTCATCATTTTTATTACTTAAAATTATTTATGAATTCTGTGTCTTCATTCCAATATTAAAATTAGTAAACAGAGGAAAAAATTAATATTTATAGATTAGTTTTACGGCTAAAACCAATAATTAAATATTTAAAATATTTTGCAATTATCAAATAATATATTTTCACTCATATACTGTTTGATATATAATAATACAAAAATTACAAATACATTTACAAGTCAATGATTAAATCTAAATTTTATTTCAAACTTCAAATTATTTCATTAAATTATCATTAATGAGAAAAAGATGAAAGATTAAATTCAACATCGTAATGTTAATTGAAGTAATACTAAAAATATATGTGTATTTGTAAATACCTCATGACAAAATAATAAAATCAATCGATATCAATTATTATTGTTTCGCAAGTTTTTACCGGAATTATTTTTTAATTTCTCTGCTCTACTTATAGTGGACATACCATCAATAAAACGAGTAGTGAAAATTACATTAGCATTATTAAACATACCATCCTTAAGTGATACAATGATAAATTGCGAGTGTTTAAAATGCCTTTTTAACATAGTACCAATATTTTGTGTGTGAGATAAATCCAATGCAGCATCAACTTCATCTAAGATATAAAGTGGTGCCGGTTTAAACAGTAGCATTGCCAAAATAAGAGATAAAGCAACCAAAGATTTTTGACCACCCGAAAGTTCACCCAGTGACTCTTTCCATATTCCGGCAAATCCAATTTTCACTTCTAGGCCATCCAGCACATTCTGAGATTTAGTTGGCTGTAATTTGGCATCAGCTCCAGGTAAAAGACTGCTAAATATTGATCCAAAATCACGATTGACTTGTTCCCAAGCACGGAGTAAAGTTTCTTTTTTCTTTTCTTCTAATCGTGAGACAGTATCTAAAATTTTCTTTTTATCATTTTCTACTATTCTTCGTTTTTTTACCGTTTCACTATAGCGTTCCTCCTCCTTATTCAACAAATTTAATGCTCGTGTATTTATATTTCTGCTCAATTTATTTCGAAGTATTTCAAGTTGATGATGCTTTTGTGACATTACATCCGGATCGTTACGGGCAAAATCATAAATACCACCGGGTTCACCGAAAAATGCTTTATCATGATTTATCCACTCATTTTTTCGTAATAATTCATTTAATTGTTGATTAGATTCCATAGAATTGCATTTAATAGAATTCATTTTATGATTCAATTTTTGAATATCCAATTCTAAACTATGATTTTGTTTGATAATATTATCTTTTTTATTTGACAAATTTTGTATCTCTTTATTTAATTGTGTAAAAGTATTTTTTTGACTTTTTATATTTTCTTGTAATTTCGTGACAGCTTCATGAGCAGCTGTTAATTCCTGTTCAAAATTTTGTTTCTGTTCTTCAAGACCTATTAATTTTTCTTCAGCAATCGCCAACTGATTCTTCGCATCCTCAATTCCCTTTCGTAATTCAGATATTTCTAAATTTAATATTTCCGCATTATGCTCGTGTTTCTGCCATTCTTTTTTGCTATTTGCTGATTTTTCCTGTGCTATTTTCAATAAATTCTCCGCATTTTTTGATTGTTTATCTCGAATACTGACTGAGTCTTTGAGTTGTTTTTCCAACTCTAACACTCGTGATTTACCTTCACGTTCGGCAATTGTAGCATTTTCTATTTTTTTTTCCAATGCATCAATGCTAAGCTGCAATGCATTAACTTCCTCTTGTATTTTATAATAAATCATTTGTTCCAATCTCTGTTTAATCATTGTTACTTCGAGATTCTGCATATCGTACTTATTTTTCAACGACATATATTTTTGTTGCAATTTGGTCATATTTTCAATGCGTTCCACGATTTGACGTAAAGATTGTTCATTTGAATTAAATTCATTTTGGAGCGCCTTAAATTCTTCAATTTTAAGTAGAACTGAACCTGACTTGGATTGTGCACCACCAGTAAGTGAACCTGATGGATCATATGAATCACCATCCAGTGTAACACATTTTTTTTGTATTTTTTCATGAAACGCTATTGTCTTGGCAGTATTACTATCTTTACATATAAATATTTGGCCAAATACCCATGTCATAGCTGATCGTATACTTTCTGGAAATTCTATGAGAGATAGTGCTGGCTGAACATTCTCTTTTCCTACCAAATTTTGTGCTAGTTTTAATGTCTCATCGTCAATTGAACGTCCATTGATTTTATTCAGTGGTATTATTGTAACTCGTTGCTGAAGTTGACCGCGTTGCAGCAATGCTTTACTTGTTATCTCTGTATCTACAACAACATTATACAGTTTACCACCAGCTGCAACATCTAAAGCATATGCTGTTTGTTTGTCTTTTAATTTTAATAATGTGCAAACAACACCTTTAACTGAATTACGATTAAAATTCGGATGAGGATCTTGATATTCAAATTGTAAATAAGGATGTTTCAAAACAAAAGAATCTATTTGTTCTTGAAGTTTCTTATTTTGATTAATCAAATGACTTTTTTGTTGTTGAAGGGTATGCATCACTTCGTCATTATAATCAATTGTTTTCAATTGTTTATCGAGTATTTTTAATTGTTTTTCTCGTTCGGATAAATCTTTAGTGTAATTTAAATAATCACTGTCAATTGCTTTCAATTCTTTTTTCTTTGTTTTCAACAAATCTGTATTGTGATTGAGTTCCATTTTACACTGCTTCATTTCTGTTGCAGCATGTGAAATTATTTGTTTTGCATCTATCAATTGCTGTTCTAGAGTTGCATTCTCCCCGCTGTCACTTAACAAAAAGCCGGCATTTATTTTTTGCAAATTTTCTTGTGCCTTAACTACGGCAGCTGCATCCTGTCGATCCATTTCACGTAATTTTTCGAATACACCACCGATATTTTGTGCATCAGTCTCTTTTTGCTCCAACAGTTTCGTGTCTTCTGATATATTATTTTTTAATTCTTCTAATACTTTAATCGCCGCTTTAATACACTCTTTATTACTTTTAGCTTCTGCTAACATTTTACTTTCTTTTTTCTCTAACATTTTCAATTCATGTTCAAGCGCTTCTAATTTCTCAACTTTATCAGTTTGTATTTTATCTGTTGTATCTTTAATATTTTCCTCAATCAATTGTATCTCTTTTTTTCCACTGTTAATTGCCGCTGTTTTTGTTTTAATCTCATTTTTCACAGATTGTATATCTGCATCAGCTTTTTCAGTACTTTTCATCACTGATACATATTTCCAAGCTAAAACAATCTTGCGACAATGCTCTAATTCACGTTCGACTCGCTGAAATTCTACAAATTGTGCTCTCTCCTCTTTTAATTTTACCAATTTCGGACCGATCTCTTCTGTTAAAATTTCATTTATTTCTTTCAATCGATTATTTTTTCGTTCAATCGTTTTCATCGCTATCTCTTTTTTTTCCTCATACATTCTTGTACCAGCAGCTTCCTCAATCATAGAGAGAATTTCAAGGGGTTTCATATTTAATACTTTTGTAATTCGTCCTTGCATGATTAAAAAATGAGGATTGTTGACATTCAACTGCACCGAACAAAACATATCTTGTACTCTTTTGTTAGTAACATTAGTCCCATTAATCAGATATTTATTTTTTCCATCAATAATAACTTGTCGTGTGACAGTAATTTCTTCATAAGACTCGTAACCTATTGGCGACGACGCTTTATCATTATTATCGAATGTTATAGTGACACTGGCTTTTTTTATACCAGCTTGACCGGACTTGTAAACAAGTTCCTGTAGTGATGTTGCACGTACCTTTTGAACAAAAATTAAAATATATAAGGTTATGATTTTTATATACAATTGTATTTGAATAAAACTTTCGTACAGAGAAAAAAATATTACCTGTCCAAGAGCCGTAATACCAAGAACAAAACATATTGCATCCAAAATATTTGATTTTCCACTGCCATTTAAACCGGTAATAGCATTGAACTCTTTATCAAAACCATTTATTTCAATTCGTTTACCATAAGATTTGAATCCATCGAGTACCATAGATTTTACATACATCGTGCATGTTATTGTATTCAAATCTTTAAAAGTAATAAGTTATTTCAAGTGTGAAATTAAATTGAAAAGAAAAAAAAATATATATATAAATAATTGTTAAATAATTCTAAGCAACGGTGAGGAGGTTGTATATTTTTCAAAATAACTCTATTGCACATGCTTATGTCTAACTGAAATTGTTACACTCAGCGGCAAAAGTATATGAACACAAGTGCAGAAATTTCCCATATATATTATCAGGACGAGAAATAGTAACATCTTTCCGCTCTATCAACTTGTGTTTATGCTCGTAATTTAAATGTAGAAATGGCGCGTAATATAAAATTAAACTGATGGGAACAAAAAAACGAACTGCATCGTCAAAAAGCTGCTAAATCACATGGATATATTTCTACTCATTTCAAATGATAATAGAAGTCATTTGTGGAATAGAAAAAATAACAGCATTAATTTGAAAGTGATAATAGGTCTTAAAACTTTCTGATTTATTACTGTAGCATTTTTAAAATTCACGTCAATCGATACAATTCACTAAATGGATAAGTACAGTTTGCTTTGAAGTACCAGGTCAACGAATCGACTAATAAAGAAATTACCATTTGCGTTCCTTACGAGTCGCGTGGGAATTATTTCTCATTTATTTTTTCAATTGAATACAAGATTAATAATCTAAAGTCTATGATATTAACTTTGGACAAAATATGGTTTTGCGGCAAATTTACTTATACGAACTATATAACCTTTTTCATACATTTCAATTTTGACACAAGATTGTTATAAATTTTACTATTATATTTGTAATTATATTTAATCGTGGTGGGGTAAGTTAAATGTATATTTGAAATTTCAAAGATATTGAAAAACAGAAATATTGTATAATTATACTGTAGTGTGTGCTTTCTGTGACAAAACAATTTGCAATTACATTGTTAAAATTTCAAAAAGCATGTGATTCAAGTAATAGAATAGTAGTGATAATTAATAATTCTAAAACTATGTATATATATAATATATAAAATATTCATTCAGGAAAATAATTGGAAACTGGAACGTATCACAAGATGAATTTCACAATAACACCTGAGACTGAACGTGATATTTTTACATATTTAAGAAGCTCCAATTGTTGTTTAAGTTGCTGTTTACGATTTACTGGTACACAGTCTGCAGAATGTTTTCGTGATTACATAAATAATTCAAAACTGGTAAATTATTTCTTCAAAGAAAATTTTTTTTTTGTTTGGTTCTAGTCATACGATCGTATGTCATTATACAAATATTTAAATGTGATTTTTAAATCAAGTGTACCTTTGAAAATGATCATGATGATAAAAAACCATGCGTTGCATGTCTGGGAATCCTTCAACGTGATATTCAAGAACAAACATTGACCCAGGTATAATAAATGCTTCAATTTTTCATATACACTTTTCGAATGTACACCGAGGTGTTTCAAAATTTCATTTACTCATTATTTTGGGATGATTTAGATTGTAGATTCAACAGATTTGAATGAATTTGATTCTTCGACATTCACCTGTGCTTTATCGATTCCCGTATCTCTCAGTCTCCGAGAAAAATTTCTTTTAATATCTCTGGTACAAAAATTTGAATTATCAGAGGATCAATTATGCAATTTGAAACTTCGCATGCAAAGTATTAAAGATGTGTGGAAGATACAGGTTTTACCAAAAATAGAAGCTGCAATACAGAAACAAGCAATAGCAGGATCAACACCATCCCCCTTCTTAATTGACATTAGTTATAATTTTGTGGACGACGAATATGATTGCAAAAAATTGTAGGTATGAATTAAACTTTATCAATATAACATGATGATACATCAATTTAAATTGTTTTTAGTTTCGAGAAATATGAAAATGCCAAATACAATGGCAAAAAAAATCAAAACAATATTTCTAGCCGAAATAATATTGAAAGGGTATTAAATGATATTTCAGATGAAAAATTTATGAATTGCTTCTCTCTTTCATCAACAGTATCAAAATATGTAACTATTGGCAAAATCAGTTTCTTTCATAGTGGAATTTTCATCGGAGGTTTGTGTTCATACATGCTATTATATATCCATAATATTTTTTTATTTATTGTATGATTTTATATATGATGATATATCAGAAATTATGTTGCCTGTTTTATTCTCCATTTATTTATTTATTATTTTTTTATTTTTCAAATTGTTTATCAACCACTAATATCATCAATGTAATATTGTAATGTACATGTTTAGGACGATACACTAAATTGTCTAGAAATCTTAGTCAAACCCCTTGGTTTATAAATGGCGAAAAAAAAATGGAGACATCTGTTCAAGATTTGCTATGTAATTGCATTGTAAAGTATACGAATGCTGATTGTAAGTCATAATGTGTTATGCAATAAAAATTTTTTCAATCATATATTTAATAAAAATATATATTGTTTTTCAGCATTAAAATTCCAGTCATCTGGTCGGGAAGATGTGGATGTAAGAACAATAAATGATGGTCGGCCTTTTGCTGTCGAATTGATTAATCCGAAAATTACAAAATTCTCTGATGAAAAACTTACAGAAATTGTCGATGAAATAAATAACTCTACGCAATTAGTAAAAATAACCACAGGATTAAAATTACTTAGCCCGTAAGTATATAAATTTTTTAATTATCAAAAATTTATAATAATATTTAAATTTGTACTTTTTTCAATTATAGAACAGATTTGAAGAGACTCAAGGAAGGTGAAAATACCAAGACAAAATTTTATCGGACACTGTGTATAGTACGACATCAATCAAAAGACACTATTGATTTGGAACAATTCACTGACATAAAAAATTTAAAAATCGTTCAAAAAACTCCCATCAGAGTTTTACATAGACGACCACTTACACCACGATCTCGAGTAATTCATGAAATTCGAGCGCGTTGGTTAACAGCCGAAGAAATTAAAAAAGTACAAACACATTGTAATGAATTACCTTCAAATGATATTCTTAATCGATTATTTATTGTTGATGTAAAAACACAAGCGGGCACATATGTTAAAGAATTTATACATGGGGATTTTGGTAGGACACGACCAAATATTTGTGATATTCTTAAAGCAGAAGTTGACATTGTTGCTCTTGATGTAACTGGAATCAATATTGATTGGCCATGATTTATCTGAATACATTGAATTAGAATTTACTAAATAGAATTTTTTATCTAAAATATTCATCTGATTTATTCAAAATTTAATTCCGTCAATAGAATATTCAATACGTAAAATAAAACATAATTTATGTGTGTTTACCAGAATTATTAAAGATAAATTAATTGATAAAATCAGTCAAAATTTGGCTCTGCAATACTGATTCATCATAAACAAAAAAAGCTAAAGATAAGATTAAGATAAAATCATATTATTCCTCTAATAATTATTATTTTCTTCAATTATTTATGTAAAAATTGAAACAACTTTTTTAAAACATATACATATATATTCAGTGAAAGATAAATGATATCTCATTATAAAATAATAAACTTATATTTTTAATTACAAATCTTTTACCGATATATATTCTGTTTTGCACGAGATTCTTTGTATTTATATTTAATGAAATAATTAATTGATATTATTTTGACTAATCATAATAGTAAGTTGATCTTACTCACGGAGGTACAATTAAAAAAAATTAATCACATTGATTACATGATGAATCAACATGTAATCAAATTTTAATAAATTTTTTAAACGTATTCAACAAATTATAAATATATATATATAACTGTATCATTAGATATCTCATTGCCAAGGATGATTTCTTTACAAAAATAAAGAGAGCTGATGTATTAATTTAAGGTATTGAATTCGTTATACGAACAGAAAATAATTTAATAATGACACAAATTCATCTAATTTCATAATGAGTTTTTTATATAATCTATAGAATGTGGGCAACTTGAGAATTGACCAATAAGGGACAATCCATCTAACCCAGTGTTACCGATTAGTGCGATATTCCTCAATTGTAGCAATAAGTCTCTGACGTGATTTTTTATTATTCTGACATGCACAAGAAATGAGTCCAATTAAGTGTTTCTCGGAATATTCCTGCAAATACAGAAGTTAAGTAGAGTAAATGATAAAATTTTCATTTGTACATAGACTTTCAAATAATTTCCAAGGGTAATACATACCAGATGCTCCTTCAACCATCCTTCCAAATTATTTTCTGGAATGTAATATGCTTTTATATATGCCTCAACATATTCACAATGTGGCATAGGTCTAAGTGACGTTATCATCTCGTACTTTGATTTAAGTTGAGTAAAATCCAATTGCATCAATCCTCGACCACCATTCGAGCATTTTTTTGCATTTGCAAATCTGAGAAAAAAAAAAATTAATAATAATTGTCAGTGGTGAATCCGTTAATTTGAATAATTAATCAAGAAATAAATTTACCCTTCTACCAATGTATGGGTTACTAAATGTGCAACATTTTCCCATATTGTATTTCTAACTTCAATCGACAGCGGCACAACAACATCAATTTCATTCATATATTGTGCTATGTGTCTTATTTCTTCCAAGATTGTATCAACATATTCGCTGTGTTGCGACATAACATCACGCACTTCCCAATTTACTCGATTCATAAGAATTAAAATATTTGTTACGTTAAATGCTTTAGAAACGATTGTCATATAAACTGGTTTTCGTAAATCTTTTGCAGATACAATTGTTTGACTATAAAATTGATTGAGAAAATCACGCTCTAAACTGTTCTCTATTGATTGTTTCAAATAAGATTGTAAATTTTCATATTGCTGACTTAAAAATATAAGAGATTCTACACCAATGATGCGTTCATTAATACCATATAATTTTTGTTCAGAAAATAAATTAACTGTCGAAGAGAGTTGGGGCGAATGAATTTTATTTCTTTTTTCCCCACGATCATTTTCACTCTCATCAATAATTAAATTTTTTTTGATACGTGCAAGTGTTAATTTCAATATAGGACTATATAATGAATCACTAGGAATTTGAAGATCAGATGCGAAAAATGAGTGCACCGCAAAGAGACACAATTCAAATAATTGTATCATATTTTGAATAACAGTAACAGCAATTGAGCTTAATAATCGGGACATTTGTAAATATTTTCCACAAACTCTTAAAATACTTAATGTTGTATTCGTTACTATAGGTCCACTATGCATAGATTGATATAATTTTCTAGAGGATCGTGCGCGATCGATTTCTTCACTAAAATCACTCTTATGTTCATCGGTTTGTTCATCATCAGATTCCTCAGAAAAATATTCTGGTGCTTCACTATCAACATTCATTAAGATATCCTCATCTACAATTTCATCAAGTCCAACGTCGAACGGTGAAATATCACTCTGTATATATTTAATTAACCAACCACCACCTAATAAATTATCACGTTCGCTCAAATTTGATACATCCAGTGTGCCCAAATTTTTACAATTAAACAGTGATGGTCTCAAGCTCTTGAATTCTTGTAGTTGTGTTGCAACAAACGTAGATTTTACAGGACACAATTCCCAACCGTCATGTTCAAGAAATATTCGCAATTCATCCAATCGGGACGCATGATAATGAGCAAAATATGATAAACATTGTTTTTTCATTGAGCTATGTAAATATTCAGATTGACTTCCACATAACTCTGAACCGACTTCTATAAATCTGTAATAAAAAATTATGTGAATATTGTGAAAAAATTAAAAAATACTTGATTAATACCTACCTATTAACAATTCCTAAAATTTGGACAATTTGTTCAAATTTGAAAGATGTGATATCAGTACTTTCTAAAAATGTAGAAATTTTAATTTCAATATCATGCCACATTCTCATCATGCCTGATTCTAATTTTTGTCTGATATATTGATTATTGAAATACAATGCAGATTCTAAATTATCATCTGTCTTTATTTCATTTTGCACATCTGAAATATGCCAATTCAAAACTTGATAATAAGAACTGATTATTCTCCATAAACCTTTGCTCAATTCTATAAAGGCGGCAATAAAATTTTTTCGCGTTACAGATTCACACAATTGACTGTATTGTTGTTTAATATCACCGCCTGTATAAGAATGAATAACAGCAAAAGCAGTATTATGAATGGCAGCTGTAAAGTGCATGTGCAATTGATCAATTGCACTCTGAGTTTTTCCCAATAATTTGTATGCAGCTTGAACTGATGAATACGTTTTACTGTCAAATTGCCTACAAATCTTTGCCAAAGTAGTATCTAAAGTTTCTTCAGCTTGTTCTAGAATATCATGTAGTTTCCCATCTAATGCTGCTACACAATAAAAGTGTTTGTATGTTTGTGCAACATTTTGGCATTCAAGCAATAAAGAAATAGCGCCAGGATAATTCTCTTGCATCATAAGTTCTTCAAGTCGATTACCCGTACGTTGCTATAATAATTGAATGAAAAATCATTGAATAATACAAATAATAAGATAATTATTTTGACAGTTTAAAACTATTTTAAATGATTCTAATTCTAATGAATATATATTATACTTGCAAGAGTTTTAATTGTATTCAAACTATTCAAAAGCTTTTGAACTGTTTGCCTCTTCTTGTAATTAGCAAGAATACCGAGACTCGCTGTGGTAAATTGTTTTTTAGCTAAATTCAAATCAAAACGAGCCACTTTACATATTTCAACTGCATTTTGCAGTTCATCCTGTATTTTAAGTATTTCATCAAATTTTTCGTTGCACGCACTCTGTTTAATTAATATTAGCTGTAGCACTTTTTTAGACACAACATGTTGCTGCTGTTTCAATTTATTGTGATACACTTCTATATCAGTACAATTTAAATCGTGAGGTAACTTTTTGAGTTCATATCTACATGAATTAAAACTTCCATCTGCTTCATAATAAATAGATTCAATCGATTCAAGTATATCTTGATCTGGCATCGCTTCATTTTCTGTAGTGTGTGTTGCTTGTGATCGAATATCACAATCAGCTTGAAACGTAACTGGATTTAACAAATCCGGATTTACACCCATCGACGGAATTTTTGATTGATTCTGTAATCAAATTTTTAAACTTAACCTTATTTATTCTATCAATTAATATTAAATAGTATATAGATATTTAGGTCATAAAAAATTAAAAATATATAATGTATTATTTATTGCTTACCTGTTTGTTGATGAGTCCTAAAAATTTTAATTTTAAATCCTCCATGTTTACAGAATTTTTCATCGACAAATACAGTTTATTAAATCCCATAAATATCTATTACGATGACTATTGTACATAATAGTATGATCAAGATATGTATTTTTACTTATCCTCAACATAACCACACGACTATTATCAAGTACATTTGTTAGCACACGCAAGTTAAAATTTATGAACGGGAAAAAACAATACGTTTCAACATATACACTTGACCGCAAAAATATGTGAACAATAAAAAAAGAAAGAAACGTTGTTACTCTTCTTGTGAATGGTTGTTTATATGTTCATGAATTAAAAAATAGGAATGGCGGATAGTACAAAATTTGACTGTGAGGAACAGGTAAATAGAACTGCATTCATACAGACAAGATAAATCATATGAATATCGATTTTTACTACATCACAATTTCGAATTTATTTAATTCGCCTGTTAACGAATAATTCTCTACCGATTAGTTCAACATTTAATTATAAATATAATTAATGTAAAAATATATTTATAAATCATGCATGATTGAAAATATATATTATACACACTTATTTTATTAATGCAATTATATTTTTTAATCCTATGTATGATTATATATTAATTTTGTATAATTAATTTTTAGGCTGTCAAGCGGTAAATTATAATTTTGCTAAAAATATATAATGATGTAAAGAAGAAATATAGTTCTATTTAAATTTGAACTCATAATTTTATCATTTATATGAATAATCTACGACTCAATTACAAAATTCGAGCCGCTAATTTGAATAGTGAGTGGACTACTACTATTATATTGTGACAATTTATTTATTATTATTTTTCTTTAATTAATAAACAAGCATGTTTCTTAATTCATCTGATTAATGATTGAATAATCTGTACACAATTCAACATGAGTATAATTAATTCAGTATTAGAAGTATCATTTGGTATAACAAGATGCTGACTAGTGGTAACCGACAGTATTCATCGAACAACTCATCCGAGAGGGCCGAAGAAAATAATTTTTTCATAGTCAAATGTAATTTGAGTGTGATAAAACATATCAAACATATATTTAAATTATTTCTTTGGGCTTTATTTTCCAATTACAATTGTGCCGTGAGGTATTTAGGTGTGTATGACTATTGCTATTTTTTAATTATTCATTTGCAATCTTCAATATTCTTTAGTAATAATTTTACAGTATACAAATTTTTATCGTCCCGTTATTTGATGATTCTACAAGGAAGTGTAGAACTCAACTTCATATACGTTAAAAAACGATATTCTGCATAACAATTTTGAAACTGACTATCGAATAATGAAAGAGATAGGATGAATAATTAAAATAAAAAATATATTGTAAAAAATTAACATTGAAATAATATGTGTATTTACACAAACTGTGATGAAATTTTATTATACCGTTATATGTATAGGTTGTGCTCATATTTCAGCTTATAGCATAATTATAATTTGGATGTTTGGATTTATAAGATAGAAAAAATAATTTTTAATTTCAGTTGATTCAAAATTGACGATTTATAAATTAAAAATAATAGAACAATGTCGGAATTAAAAACTTGGAAAACAGTTTTTGTAACTGGCGGTGCCGGTTACATCGCTAGCCATTGCATTGTTGAAATGCTAGAGAGTGGATACGACGTCGTTGCAATCGATAATTTTTCCAATAGTGTTTCTGGAGCAACAGGTGAATCAGTAGCTTTGCAAAGAGTGGAAAAAATTACCGGGAAAAAAGTTAAATTTTATATTTGTGATCTCACTGATCGTGAAAAATTGGAAAATGTATTTAATAAGGTGAGTTACTTGAATTTTATAGTAATCAAGAAATTTATAAAAAAATTTATAATTCAATTTGATTATTCATGTTTTAGCATAAAATAGATTGTGTTATACATTTTGCGGCAATAAAAGCCGTTGGAGAATCCATGGAGATACCACTTCATTACTATCGTAATAATATCATTGGTGCTATTAATTTACTTGAGGTAATTATTATAATTTATTTACTTATTTATTTATTTTTAGATTAAATTATCTTATTCTCCGGGTGGTAACTTATATTTTTATTTACGCATTTCATAATCAATTTCAGGTAATGAAAGCTGCACAATGTTTTCAATTAGTATTTTCAAGTTCTTGTACAGTTTATGGTGAACCTGATTATCTACCGATCACAGAAGACCATGCAATTGGAAATATCACAAATGTTTATGGACGAACAAAATATTTTATCGAAGAAATGCTAAAAGACATAACTCGCGCAGAAAAAGTATATATATTACCAAGTTGTATTCATAATATTTTGCTTAAAATTAATACAATTTTTGAAATTTTTAGAGTTGGAATATTATATCCCTAAGATATTTTAATCCAGTGGGAGCTCATCCTAGTGGATTGATTGGGGAAGACCCTACGAAACCTTACACAAATATAATGCCTTTTATAGCTCAAGTTGCCCTTCAATATAAATCGGAATTGGTAATATTTGGCGGTGATTATCCAACAAAAGACGGAACAGGTGATAATTTTTAATTATATATTGGTGATAAAATATCAAAAAGTAAACGCAATTCTTATTTGTAAATGTCAATTGAATGTATTATATAAAAAAATGAAGAATTAATTTTTTCAATTTTTTTTAAGGGATCCGTGATTATATCCATATAATGGATTTAGCAAGTGGTCATGTTGCAGCATTAACAGCACTTCAAAAAAATCATTTGCGATTAAAAGTGTACAATTTAGGAACAGGCGTAGGTGTCTCCGTTCTCGAATTAGTTAAGACATTTGAGAAAGTGACAAATACAACGATACCATATACGATTTGTGGTCGTAGAGAAGGTGATATTGTATCAATGTACGCAAATGCCGACTTGGCAAAAAAAGATCTTGGTTGGACGACAAAACTGAGTTTGGAGAAAATGTGCCAGGATTTTTGGCGGTGGCAAACGATGAATCCATATGGTTATCGTAATACATCGAATGGTGATGTAAATTGTTGATGAATGAATAAATCAACATCACGATAGAATAATTAATGAATCATCGGATTACTCTATTCTATATAATATATATTAAGTAATTATATTTTTCAAAGCATCACTCATCAATTACAATTCGAATGAGAGTTCTTAAGAAATCTTTCTGATTGATGTCCATATATTTCCATAGCTCAGCTTCTATCTCCAATAAAGCTTGATTGTCATGCGATTGACAAGCAAGTACCAGAGACTGTAAGGCCAGAAATTCATCCTCATCGATGTTAGCATCTATAATTATATTAAGATTAAATTGTAAATTCAATGTCTATCACTCAATGATTACAAAATGTAGAATAGTTAATGAAAAGGAATTATTATTTTCATTATTTTTTTAGTATTAAGCAGATCAATAAATGAAAATAATTTACCAATTATAAAGTCGTCGGTGGCTGAGATATATTTTTCTATGATGTCAGAAGATGGCAGTATAGAACGCTGAGATGTGTGCTGTATCATTAATGTCAACATGAGCCTATTAACTTCAGTTTTATGTAAAAGATCACGATAATATTCTGATGGTGTGCCAATAGTTTCAATAAGATTGATCAAATCATTGCCAATATTCAAAGCAGCAACGTGGTTATCTGAAAAATAACTAGATATAAATTATCATTGATATTTTAATTGCTGTGAAAAATATCACCTTGTTTTAAGCAATAGGACATGAGAGTATTGATGAATTCAACTGTAGGATAAATGCTAATTGCTTTTCTCATGAGCTGTTCACCAGCTGGTGTAGGTCCCAGAGCATTTGCTAATTCTGCTGTAAATGCGGCAGACATTGCATTATATCTTGATTTATTTTCACAACACTTTGTAATTTCATTAAAGCAGTTAGACGCAGCTTGCAAATCCGCTTGTCCAATTGATGGACAGCCAATATTTGTATTCTGTTTATTAATCGAAAGAAAATGTCTTGCAGCTTTGGAGAGATAATTTATCTCAGATTCAGTATTTCCCAATGTATGATAGCATTGTGACGCGGCTAAATAACACATAGCAGCATAGTGCCATGTTTCTTCGTGCTCACATTCGGCAGCTAACGCGACTTGGATTCATAAAATTCACATATTATCATCATTTGTCCGTCAACAGAAATATAACAATTTGTGATGGAATAAAAGTTATCTTACTAAATTGATTACTGGCATCCGCAACATTTGGATTTCTCATAAAACGCCTACAAAATTAAAAAAGTTGAAACTATTAAATTTTTAATATCAGTATTTTATACTTAATGAAATAATGTAAATTTTTCATAAAATTACTTTTTTAGTTTGTTATTGATGTTATGATATTTGATAAAAAAATTTTGTATTTGGGATGAATCCAGAGTATTGCTGATATGTAATTTATGTGAGGGTTCCATGATTGAAACTAGTGCACTGATTTAGATGTCAAATCTACTGTTTATAAGTTGATCCATGGATTTTTGTAGGACCAGAAATAAAAATAATATTACCTCCCTAACTAGTAGTGTTCAAAACCCTAATTTAGAGTAAAGTAAATAAATTGAAATACCAAAGTAAAAAAAAACATAAAAAATAGTAAGATGGCGGTCAAGTATATTGTATAGTATGGTAAAAGCGCTATTTCAAAAATTATTTTCGCGCCACAACAGACTATACATTAATATTTTTGATATTCTACATGTATATATATATATATACGGTACCATGTATATTTATATATACCAGCAAAAAAGTGCTATCATAATATTGTGTATTTTAATGCTCCACATGAAGATTCATATACATATTTATTAATATAATTATAACGAGAAACGTGGTATTTTCTGTGATAGAAAACGAATAAAAATAGTTAGAGTCGAATAATAATTTATCAATCGATAATTGTTTGACAAATTGATTTATTTGGGTCTTTTTATAAATAACATTCACAGTACTATGTTCAAACGTAAACTAAAAGCATTGGATTATATTTATTGGGATAAGGTTAATGGAAATGGTAATATAACGTTAAACGTTATTTTGTAAATGATTTGTTAAAAAAAAAAAAAAAAATCATAATGCAATAAATGAGTGTTTTTTAATTACCATCTCCTTATCATTTCAGATAAACAGCACTTTCGTAAATTAGTTTTATGGTTAGAAGACCAAAAAATTCGACATTATACCATTCAGGATAGAGCTGGATTGAATAAAATTAAAGGGGATGAGTGGGATAAAGCTTTTGAAAAGTATCTCTTGGATCTTGAATGTCCAATAACTACAAATAATTTGGATAAACTCGAGTGGCTAGTAGGTCTCGCTGTAAGACTTGAATTTGAAGATAACGGTAGGTTTTAAATAATATTCATCTCCACATTATATTTATGGTCCTATAAAAATGGATATAATCAATTATATTTTATTATCGGGTTTTGTCAGTGGAAAAATATCACAAGAAAAAAATCAAATCGAAGGATAATATTACGGAGCCAACTGTAATGTCCGCAAATCCTTTAGATAATTTGAATTGTATGTATTTATGAATATAATTTGAAAAAATAATTTTTTTATGTAAGCAATCGATACATCTTAATTATTTTATATTTTTTGCATTGCAGTCAAAAGTGATGAATTTAAGAATGGTACGAATTCTATTGCAAAATTATTAAAAATTGCTCAACATCCAAATCATTTAATAACAATTGATGCCTGTAGCAAGTACGTAACTAAACGATTGAATGAAACAGCAATAAAAAATCCTGAATCAGTTATTGTGAAAGGAACACCATTTCCAATAATGAAAGAAGGAATGAGTTTTGGAATGGGTGATAAAGTTCTAGATAATTTCGCGAAAGCTTTAGATTTATTGTACATTCAAGATTTAAGAAATTTACAAACTACCATTAATGAAGTCATTGTTGAGGTACAAGGAATAACTGCTGATCCTAAAACTAATACAAAAGCTCAAAAAATTGGAATATAAATATACAAATTGATGGTAATTTTGCACATGTGCTAACAATGAAAAATACATATTTTGTATGAAAATTGCAAATTTATGAATATTGAATTAATTGATATTATTACTTAAAGTTATAGCCAATTTCAGTTTGAATTGAAAAAGAATTATCATCGAGCACGATTGATTGTCATTATATAATATTATTAATTATTGTTTGTGCATTTAATTTTCACTGTTAGCAATGTGTAATTAATAAGTAAATACGAAATGACAGCATCTCTTATACAACAATCACGAAAAAAATTTAATTTAATAAATGATATTGAAATAAATTAAAACACTAGTCACAATAAAACTAGATAACTATAAAATTGTTTCAATTACGAAATTTATATTTATAATAACGCTTAATAAAATACTCAAGAAAAGAAAAACATCATTGGTAAATATTTTATTAAATTTATAATGAATTTAATTGAATAATCACGCAATTTATTCTTTAATATTTATTGATATTGTGTTTATTTAGGAATGCATAGTAATTATATCGATTTTACTTTACTTACACACATCATTACCACATACATATTTATATATATGTGCAGATAAAATATAGATTAAATAGAAAAATTTGATTTTAGCAAAAGTGTAGAAACAAAATCTGTGTATTATCCAATGATGAGTGATCGAATAATCGTTAATTATTAATAGACAAATTTCAACTGTACGTAATTTTATTCGAACATAAATATCCAATGGTAAACATTTAATTCTCCAAAACATCCAATGATCATGAATATTATTATATTTTTGTTTCTAGAGTATAAAATGAATTAGCACAATATAGAAAATAATCGTAAGAATAATTGATTTATGCATAATATCACTATAGTAGAAATGATGCGAAACTTTTGACGCAAAGACACAGATTGGCATATAATGATTTTTGAAAAAACAATTATTCTTGATTCTATTCTGAATTCATTAGATATGAAGACATAATTTTCTTGCATTTTTGATTAAATTATTATTATTATTATTTTATTCTTGAAGATAATAAAAACAAGAAATTACGATAGAGTACATCGATCTCGACTACTAGAATGCACTGGTTGCAATTGTTGACGACGTGTTTTCTCTTCATCCTGTAACGATGCCTGAAGAGCTCTAGCTAATGCTTCATCCTCAGTCATTGTGCCTTGAAGATTACGGAATGTATATGAATTTCTGATGTCATTATTTTGAGAAACAGTATTGGATTGTTGTTGTTGTTGTTTTTTCTTTGCTTCTAATCGTTTTAATCTAACAGCTTCTTCACGGCCAACACAATTGTGATCAACAGGATGTCGGTGTTTCAAGCAATAATTATTGCCACAATCATTGCAATCTACGCGTACTATTTCCTTAATTTTACATCCCTTACTTGAACATCGATTTACAAATACTTTTTTCTTTGATTTACCATAATCAGATTGACAATCATTATCTATATGCATTCCAACAGCTAAATCAGGTGGATCACCACGTTTTAATGGTACTGGAACATTACACAGAGGACACACAGGAACTTGAACATCTTTTTTGTATGCATTTGAACACGAATGGCTCACATATGACAAGTGATCAGTACAAAAAATTAATTCACAAGCGTCACACTTTAATGGTAAAAAATCCAAACGATTACATGTTTTTTCTGAACAATGTTCACCCAAATTTGGAAATTCCATTTTAAAATCTGTTATGAATAAAATAATATTTATATGAAAAACGATATAGATATTTATAACTTTTAAAAGTTCACGTATACTTACGTGCAATAGATGAGCTCGATAAGATTGCGCTAAAACTTTATAAACAATTGTGACGGATTAAGCGTGTCACAATGTCATTTCATGTCATTGTAACACGTGTTGATTAATCAAATTTTGTCATGTCATTGAAAAGTACTGTACATACTCAAAAATCACATCATATGCAATGCTAGAAAATATGCAGAAAAAAAATTTAAGTTTTCCATCGAATTATTTCACTTGGTTTTAGATACAACAACGCCATCTTATTTTATATTTTTACCCGGGAAAATTTAAATTTATGTTATTATCTTGGTAAGACTCAGGCATTAATGACATGAAACTTAATGTTTAAAAATACCAATGAATTTTTATTCAATTAAACAAAATTTTGAGGAATAAGCATTCATCAATAAATCACAGAGAAGTCTGATAGTAAAATATTTATTGAGTTATAAAATCGAATTTAAAAATTAATAAACAATGATATATAAACAATACATATTGTATTTTTAGGTTGTGTATTGATTACGAAATGGTGGAAGATCCAATATCCGTGTAATGCCAAGAAAACCCAATACTGAAAATGAAAAAATTAAAATAAAATAAATGTAATGATCGCATGATAAATGAATATATAAAATAAAAAATATGTTAAAAGTAATTTACCACTGGCTACAGAATATACGATAATTGTACCAGGTTTTTTGTTAATTCTTTTTGATTGATAAGAAACGTAAAGGCCCGCACCAATTAATCCAATTCCACTGAATAACCTACAGGTCATACAATTTCTATCTCGATTTGTTACTACCGACTGTCTCGACATTTTTATCTTTAACAATAAATTTAACTACAGCTTGTTTACATAAAAAGCTTTTAGGTTAATAGAGCAATCACTAGTTATTTATTTTTTTACTTTGGCAAAATAAAAAAACATGTCTATTTAAACCATTCAGGATTAAACACTAGTGTCATCAATTGGAAGTTGACAATAATCAACACTTTTGGCCTTAGATCCCGCGCGTTTTTTTTACCACACAACATTATGAAATAACCACAAATATATAACAAAACATATAAAAAAAAAAAAAATACAAATAAGTTTCAAATGAATTTCAATAATTAATTTGCCAACGATACACGTGATTTAATTCCTAAAAGACATTTCCTCAACAGTTATCTACAAGTAGTATGAAAAAAAAAAAAAAAAAAGGAAAAAAAAAGAAATAGACGTATCAAGATTGTTTCAATGATTCCATGACATCGCTACTCTTCAAAGAAGAACGGTAAATCCAATTCCTTTTAAAACATCACGCCTTGATATTCTCCACGAATATTTCATTCCCGTTTCACATTTTATCTTAAATAATACACGTTAAGAACTTGTTCCACAATGCCTGATACACACACTTCATATACCAACAGTCACATATAAATTATTTAAATATTAAAATACTCACAGATAGAAGTGTTCAATTACAAAACAGATGAGCAATTGTTTTTTTGATCACTTTCAAAATATATTATATGGTCGATGTAATAAAACAAAACAAAAAAAAATTCACATTTACCATTGACTCAACCACTTGAAAAAATGTATTATAAATTTAAAATTTACATAAAAAATTATTATAATATAAAACAACAAACAAAACAAAAAAAAAAAATTATTGAATAATATTAAAAGTAATTAATTATATTTCAAATTTGTATTGTCATGACATTAATCGCAATTTGAATCTTGATAATTTTACGTTACGATATGTGTATATATTTTCATCTTTCACCTTGAGAAAGGGCCTCGAATTTATGTATATACGTGGATAATATATTGTCAGTGTGGGTGGACCCAACGATTATGACAAGCGACCGTATTGAAAAAATAATAATAATAAATAAATAATAATAATAATAATCATGAATAATAATGAATAATGAATAAAAAAAATTATTTTATGGCGAACAATCTCCAACATAAACAGAGGAGCCTTCGTATATTTGATTGTGCGGGCACGCGAGTGTATACACGTATGTATATGCAAAGATGTAACAACACCGATGTCTTCTAGCATCCCCGCAAACTCAAGTCCTCCGTCTTTTTCTCTCGTTTATTTTTCGTGTTGGGATCAAACGCGCAAAGCAGCAGTGGCGAGCGCTGCCAGTAGACGAGGCCAGTCTTGGCCAGACGCTCCGTCAAGTATACATAACATACACGCACACACGGCACGTTCTCTGTTTGTACGAATTTTTTTAAAATTTTTTATTTCGACTTTTAATTTTAAAAAAAAAATTTTTTTTTATTTTTTTATTTATCATTATAATCAATATCATTATTATTATTTCAATTTTTTAATTAATTGTAATAAAGAGTTTTTTTTTTTTTGCTTGGTTTTGTGCGTCAATTGTTTGGATTAATTTGTTCATCTTCATAGTGGAGTGAGTGATTTTTTTTTTTGTTTTCGTCTTTTTACATTGAAACACATAGAGAGAAAATATAAATATTTTAAAAATATATAATACATTGGATTATTTAAAATTACGTGTTATGATTTTATATTGAATCATTTGAAATTTTTTTCAAATGACAAACAAACAAAAAAAAATAAATAAATAACTGGACCAAGTATTTTGCAAGTATTATCATATACATAATATATTATAAATCTAATTTTTTTATTATTACATTGTGTATTTATTATTTTCGTTTGAATTATTATTAATAATTTTTTTTTTTTTTTTTTTTTTTTTTGTCAAATGTGTCAGATGAAAAAAGTTATGAAAAATAGGCACAATGCCAAAGCCTAGCGTTGGTTTGAGGTTTATAGCACAGACGAATTAGTCAAGCCCCGTGATGCCGAATATAGTCTGGATTGTTGATTTAGTCATCGTTCACTTTGCAAATCTCATATAAGCAATGTTGACAAGGTCTTTCAATAAATTATAAAATGTATATACTAGTGATAATATATATATATATATATTTTTTTTTTCACTTTCCACTAATTATCATCGTGATCAAGTCGACATTTGTACTCTTGTCATTAATTATTCAATTTTTTTTTCTGCTATACTGCAGTATTAAATATGACATATTACTCAATTAAATTCATATTTTGCAGAAGGTAAATAAAAAATAAAAAAAAAACATTTTTACAGTAGATTCTGATTGATTCAATTAATAAAATAAAAAAATAAAAAAAAATGAGAATAACATCAGTAGTATAAGATAATACGATGAAATATTCTATACCTTCATTATTACTGAACATAATCATTTCATTATTTAATTTTCATGGTTATTAGAGCGTTTTATCAACGGTCAAATCATCAATGAACAATATAATTACTATGAAGACAAAGTTAAATAGAATTTGTAGAACTAAAGAACCAATTGTTCATCATCAATTATCTCTCTCATCATTTTTATCACATCAACGCACACAATTATATATATGTATATATAATAATTTAAAAATACAAATTCGTAATATAAAATTAATGACATCACGTAATAATAATTCAACGATAAACAAGAGTGAAATATGTAAATATATGTAGCAAACGCCTCGATAATTGTCAAAGTGACGTATGTCCGGGTTATTTGATGCAAAGTAAAAACTGTACAATAAAGCGTAGGTAGTAAAAGCACAAATTTTATATATATCAGTGTAAGTTAACGTGCGCTTACTTTGCCAGATGCACGTGCGTAGTTTGTCGGTTCTGACACTCTTTCCCCTTTCCCTCCCACCCAAGACATTTGGCTCAACGATTGGCGCCTTTCCTTTTTCGTGTTTCGCCATACATAAAATATCCATCGCACTCTATTCCCCTTCTCTTCCTTGTCGCCGTCGTCGGCGTATTTTTCATTCTTTATTTTTCGTTCAATCCCTCAGACCTTGCCCAAACCGGTCCGTATCACGTCAATATTTAACTCGTGTAAACTCATCTTCACATAACAAAATTGAAACAAAAATATAAATATTTCCATATTATTTTATTGAAAATATTTTTATATTTTTAATCATACATATTTATGAGTGAATTCTCATTTATCTTTAATCTTCAACTGATCAATATACAGTTGAGATAATTATTGTCGATATATATAATAATAATTTTGAAACAAAAAAATTTATATCTCATGAAAAAAAAAAAAAAAAAAAAATGTAGTTTGAGCTAATTGGAATAGACACGAATACGTTTAACACTGACAACATAAGTATATATATATATACATACAATATCAATCTCTACTATTATATATATATAGAAAGGGAGAGAAAACCGGGACAACAGTCGTTGGTTGTCTAGTGTGCCAGCCAAGGCAGTGGAGCACCCACAAAACACATTCGTAGAACTCGCATCATTTCGAGAGCAACAAAACTAGAGATTAATATTACAATTACGCAACAGGTGCTCCAGACACTTAGATATTTATATATATATACAAGTACAGGGTGTATGTGTAACAAGATGAACATATAAGTATAGATTTGTTGTGTGGCCAATGCCCACGTACATACAAATTAATATACCACACGTACATTTATTAGTCTCATTAGTACAATATAACGAAGGCGAGGATTTGCAACACTCGCTCTTTCATCGATATACTATTACCATCAATTTTAATCTGTTCAATCTTACATTACACTGCCCACACATTTGAATAAAACACGATGAAATATATCAAACGCATTTATAACTATTTATAAAAAATGTGATGTAATCAATTTTTTTCAATACTTTTCAATATAAAATTCAATGTAAAAAAAAAAAACAAACAAACAAAAATAACATGTATCATAATAGATTATTTATTTATTTTTATTTTTATTTTTCATTACATTTAAAAAAATGTATTTTATCTTAATTAATTGTCATTAATGGTCAAATATATTTATCTTGTCGTGGGTAAGAAATTAAATACGCCTACATACTCTCTGATATAGAAATAGTCAATTATATTATATGATATTAAAACATTATACATATGATAATCTACAGGTATATTTTCCATTAAATTATACACGCGATAAGATTTCTTCGTGGCAATTTATATTATTGAATGGCTTTGATCTACACGAGTACCGACTTCGCGTTACGCATATATGTAATTATTCTTATCGGCAATCCGCAATGTAAGAGGAAGCTCGTTTTCATTTAATCGATTCTATCGCCATTAATTGCAATACATATATAAAATAGTGACTGCAATCATTATTGCCATTGTATTATACAATGAAAAAAATAAAAATATTATAAATAAATATTTATATGTATTACATGTAATATATAATTATCTGACATTGATATAATAAGAAAAATTACACTTTGTATATTCACTGTACACTGTGTCAATTTTACATATTAAAGATAAAAATCGCAGTGTTATAATTATAAAAAGAAATAATGTGATGTAATATTTCAATTCTGACCAATTCATTCAATTCAATCATAATATCAAAATAGATTTTACAATGTAAATTATCTATTCATTTACAATAAATGATTTGAATATAACAAATGCCACTTTAAAGACCACTAAATCTAACAAATAATACATTACAACATAAAATTAAATATATATATATATATATGTATATTTCAATACAGGTCCAGGCTTATAAATTTTATTATCAAGATTAATAAAA
Organism: Dinocampus coccinellae; assembly: GCA_963920625.1. NCBI lineage: Eukaryota > Metazoa > Arthropoda > Insecta > Hymenoptera > Braconidae > Dinocampus > Dinocampus coccinellae. Next base: position 15,961,315 of record OY987184.1, read on the forward strand.
ATTGATCTTGACAGTCCAAAAGTGCAGACCAATTGTCCTTGATCTATATTATTAATGACCTTGATTTTATACCATCCACGCAAAAGTTTGTATATAATTTGTGTCCCTCACATTGCTCCCCGTTTTACTTTTCACTCTTATTTTATTTTCATTCTTCGTTTAGTCATCGCCACTTTTATACATCTTTTTTTTTTTTTTTTTTTTTCTCTCTATCTCAACAAATGCCATTCTTCACTAATTTCTTTTGCCACCCCAGTCTCTCGATCTTCTTTTTATTGTTACTATTCTTTTTTTCTTCATTGTTTTTTTTTTTTTTTTTTTTTTTCTTTCCTTTTTTACATTCTTTGACTAACTTAGATAGCGTCATTTTAAGTTTATTTATATACGAGTAAATACAACTCATAGTTATGCGGCTCAATTCAAATACACCATCGCTTGAATTATTTAAACTGAATTGCGTAGGAATTTATACACATGAACAACAGAATATTTGTGAAAAAGAAATATTTACATATGTATATATATACGAATATTTGTATTTGTTGAAATACAAATATAACGGAAATTTTTTTTTTTTTTTTTTTTTTGGATTCGTGTCGTGTGCAATATTTTATTTGCTGATTCTCGTAAATTTCTTCCTTGGCCTCATTTAACCACAAGAATGAAATGAACAAAGCACAAATATCATTGATGTCACACGCAACATTAATTTAAAATTCAACAAGAAAAAAATATTCATAAAAATAAAAAAATTAATTCCATATTCAAGATAAATATTCTAATATTCATTTTGTTCCATTAATATTTTTGTTGTGTAGGACTCAACGGTTAATAAGATAAAGCGAGGATAAAAAAAAAATTTAGGTGCAATGTCGACAACGGTGAGGGAGAGCTCACACATGAGCAGAAAATACGTGAGTCATGGCGGCAGCACTATATCCGGACAGGGCCACTCGGTAAACTCGACCAACAGCCTCGAGAACAACTTGGGTAAAACTCTTTTATACAAACATATATGTATATACATATATACACCAGTCCCTTTGCTCTTCTTCCTTTTTTGTATACTTGAGAAATTTACGCGTGTAACTTTATCCAGCTGCTTTGTACACGTCTTTGCACGCATGAAATTGCGGTACTCTTTTACAATAAGCATATTCATTCACTCCAATTTAAAGAGATCTGTTTGACAGCAAAGAGCCAACAACACCTAGAATTACACAAATAAAATATATAAATATGCACTTGAGAATAAAGAGTATAAGTGTAAATTAAATAGAAGTGCATAAAAAGTCTTGATGATTTATACTTTGCACATAATTTTTCATTGCAGATGCTCTTCTTGAGGATTTGCAAACAAGTGTATCGAGAAGTGCAACGCCAAGTGGTCGTCGTCCAATTTCACCTCAAGTCGAGTATAGAATTGCTGCCAATCCAACGAAAACTGTAACGGAGATCAGGTAAATTAACATAAAATTATATTATCAAATATGTTGAAAGTAATAAGTTAATAAATTACTTGTTGTTCAATAATAATTTATTTTAATATGGATTATATTTAGATCTATTTCACCAACACGAACGACAACGACCACTAAAGAGAAATACGTGAGCACAGGTCCAAGTGGTGTAGGAAGTGGAATTCCAGGCTTGGAGGCATTGGACGCTGAATTGCGGGATGTAAGAATTATTTTTATATCCCTTCCCGTCATCATCATCACCACCATCATCATCATCATCATCATCATCATCAACATCATCATCACCATCATCATCACCATCTCAACATCAGAATACATAGATACTTCCTGGTAATCAAAGTAGATGATTGCCTGGAAGGTTTTAACTGCCCGCATGATGAAATATCTTTATAATTCAATGCAATCACAATTTAATAGTCCCACTATCATTTAAAAAATATTGATAAAGTATAATATATATAATATAAATGCAATCTACACACATAACACAAAATCATAATTATCAAGTTTTTTTCTTTATTTTTGTTTTTTTTTTGTTTTTTTTTTGTTTTCTCTATTTTTCCTCAATCAACATTTAAAATGGAGTAATTGGTTGAGAGATCATAATTTTCATTCAAAACTATAAAAAATAAAATAAAAATGAAAAAAAATATATCAAGACAATTTATATTAGCAATTAAATTGCTTGACTTTGAAACACCCGCACGATTTTTCACAGACTTTATTGAATAATACATGAGCAACTGTTGACATATATTATATATATATATATTTTTGCCTGTATATAAACAACACGATACAAGTATATATTTTTTTATTTAGCATTGAAACAGATGTTGTCATCAGTTGATTTTATAATTTGGTGATGGTGAAGTAGTGACGTATGATTTTACTATTAACATTTGCATTAACCTGTTGCTATATTGAATAATTACACAATTCTCTTCTTCTTTATTTACCAAGTGTATTATATAGATATATAGATATGTATACTAACAAAAAAAAAAAAAAAAAAAAAAAAAATGTCTACCACCTACACGTGTACATTTGTGGCTTTGATTCACACGCTCACCCGTCAAATACGATACCATAATTGAGTATTCACGCGGGTGGTCTCCCTTCTCCAATATTCTATCATATACAATACGGGTTTGGAATTCTTTGGAATTCAAATGTATAACTACCGATCCGCCAACGCGCGTGCTTACGTAGAATGATTATATATACGATGCGTGTGTGCACCTAAATGACCGTAGTCTGCTTCTATGCTCTTATAAGGCGAGCTACATCGAAGCGAGTCACTTTTTTATCTCCATGTTTTGCACTCTATTGCCCACTCCATCATTCAACATTACATATCCCACTCTATTCCCTCTCTTTTCTTACTCTCCCTCAATCTTTTTTTCTTATTTTTATTTATTTCTCTCTCAGTTTTGCAGTTTCTTCATCTCTTCGTTGCTCTATCACATTTCATTTTTTCCAACTACTTGAATCATGCTAATTTACGATAATTATTATCTGTTGATCACTCGTGCCAATACACAGCGATTGTAACATCACAGCAAGTGTAATTTTTACAAAATACGTAATTATAGAAGAAGAAGAAGAAGAAGAAGAGAAATAAAAGAAAATAATTGATAAAAATGATATCATCAAATAATTATCTCACAGAATGTGAAGTAAATTTATTATATTGTGTTATTATTTATTTTTGATTGATTAAAATTTTTTTCTTTTTTTTTTTTTTGTTTAATTTTATTTTATTGTATATTCCAGGTTCAACCTGGACAGAGCAAGACTGTGGCATATAAACAGGTCTCTTATCAATACAGTCGTGATGGCAAACCAATAGGTATATTATATACGTAACAATTTTTATATGTGTCATATATGAAAATATTTCTTTGAGGCAAAATTGATTATTGGCTTTGATAAAATTTCTCGTATACATTTATATATACATGTGTATGTGGGTGTGTGAGCTCGTGTATTTATGTGATCATAAGGAAGAGAAGTATTGAGAGCAATATCCAGCAAAGTGTGTAAAGTTGATGGAAAACGGGCGAAACAATCGTGCCTGCACCTTTTACAGACGTGCATTGGCCTTGTTCAATCAGAATTATAAAATCCAATGTCACCATAACAGACGAAAATGAAAAAAAAAAAAAAATTTGGCAAATAGTGTGAACAAAAATGAAAAAATCCAAGTCGCTTTACATAAATAAATTTGTGATTGTAAAATGAAAAAGAAGATTGTGTTATACAATATTTTTTTGAAGAAATTGATTCAATAGAATTTTATTAGAAGATGATTCTTTTTTTTTTTTTTTTTTTTTTTTTTTCATCAATCTGATGACGGTTTCATGCCGTATTAGGGTTGCTTGTAGTCAGTCAAAGAGGCATGACCTGATTTCACTGACAGTGGGAAAAATAATATGAGAAATGGGTGGTCATAAGATAGAAAGTGATAAACACAAACATATATATATATATGTATGTGGACACAACACAGAAACACTGTCACACACACATACACATGATTACTCAGGACATATTGAGCCCGGTTAATCATGATTGAAAAGGTCACTTGTTTTGCTTATTTAACATTATAAAAAAATTTTTTTTTTTTTGTTCAATATCTCCATATTAAATGATGTTAAATTAATTCCGTTTAAATTGTTGAATAATAATAATAATAATAATAATAATATAAACAATGAAATTTGTCATTTTAGATTCATACTCGGTGTGCGATAATGCTGTGGAGAGCAGCGTCTTGCCCTTGTCGTAAGTGCCACATAAACATATAATTTTTCTTTCTCAGTTGCATACAAAAATATCCTGGCATTTGGCGGTAATCCAAAAAGATACGTCATTGTGCAACTGTATACGCGTAGGTGTCGAGGCAAAATATATTTATGATCCCATACAGTTGAGCTTATACTTTTTTTTTTTTTTTTTTTTTTTCTTCTTCTTTCTATTTCCATTTTTTTGTTTAATATTATTTATATTGTGTAAAATATTTATTTTATAGCTTTTTCAATAATATCTTTTTTTTTTTTATCAGTGATGATTTGCATGAAACCAGCTATGAGGAGACTCACAGAAGACATAAGAGTCCAGATCAAATCACTAAAACTTCTTCCAATGTCAATCGTGAATTGCTGTATGGTGACAGCTATTCGTCATCACGTTCCAAACAGACATCACCACTGCCAGGTAGTCAATCGAGAGATGTGAAAATTATTCGTGAAACAACGAGTAAGTGTTAGAGAGTATTTAATAAGTTTCAAGAGAGATTTTCATCCAAGTGCATTTTTTCTTGATCTGAAAAATAAAAAAATTTTTTATCATCCAGATTCAGGTTATCAGATAGAGCCGAAAACTATTACATCATCATCATCACCATCATCATCATCAACGTATCATACTCGAGATCGTACACATGAGTATGCAGTTGAACATGTACCGGTACCTTCATCAACTCCAACAGTACCACTCAATCTTGCTCCAGGTCCCAATACAAAAGTCACCACTACAATCAAAACATATACATATGAATTGCCAGGAACACCACAAAATTATTTACCAACTGGCCACAGTGGTACTGATCAAACAGTCACTTATAAACTTGATAAAACTCTTGAACGATCATCAAGTCCAATTCGATATACAAGTACACCAGAAATCAATCAAAAATCTTCAATTTTACATAAAGAACATAAATATTATCAGGAAGAATTGCGTGGTTCACCAACATATGGAAAACCAAATGCACCGTATTCATTAGGTCCATCACCAACGAATTTTGAAAAAACAACAACGAAAAAAGAAAATTATTACATTAGAGATGAAAGATACGAAAATGGTTATTTGCCAGTAGATAAAACTGATTATCCACGATATCAAAATCAATCACCGCCAATTACTGAAACTACCACGACAACAATGATTGATAGAATTGAAGAGCATTATCCTGAAAATCATTACTCTGATAAACCTGCTACACCACCTCATGGCTATTACAACAATTCATCAACAAACACGAATTCAAGTGTTTACAAATATTCAAAGGAAACTTATAATGGCAATCATCCAAGTGATCGTGAAGTTCTTCTTCCAAAACCTTTTCCCACAGGCACACAAATGTATCCAGTTAATGGAAAAGGACCAAGTAATGGTCAAGGACCACCAAAAAAATTAGATGACCTCATGGCATCATTCTCGGACTCTGAGGTTTGTATCACTCAAACAATTTACATTTATTTTTTACATAAATTTTATATAATAAAGACTGATGGAAATATTCACGATTTTTTTTTTTATCCACATTAGCGTGAAGTGTTGGTGGATATTCAACGGGAAGAAAAAATACAGAGAAAAAATAAATCGAAGGATAATACAGTTTCAAAGAAGGAGGTTGAATTTGTTGGTCACACTCCACCTCAAGTCCAGAGTAAAAATATTGCGGGTCCTCCGGTTTACTATCCACCGGGTTCTGCTGAATTTACAAAAAAAGAAGAAGGCGCCATGATGCAAGCCAATGTAATCTAATTTTTTTTTTCAATATCTATTTATAAATTGTAATTTTGATCATTTACTTTAAAACTCATATATTGTAATAATTAAATTTAATTCTTGTAAATAGGGCGAATGGGCAAGATCAAGAGGACAATATGAATATGAAGCGTCCAGTAAAAGTAAACAGAAACAGTCCAGTGGAAAAGCCGTTGTCCCTGTTTGCCTGCCTCTCTGCTGTGCCCTGCCTTGCGTTATAATGTAATAACATGAATTTTTTTTTTTTTTTCTACTAACTTACGACTCTCACTAATTTGTCGTTAAATTGGTTGATACACAAATTATATACATATTATATCATTTGCGAACTTTATGTTAATACTCGAAACAGATATATTTTATTGTTATTGTTTTTTTTTTTTTTTTTTTTTTTTTCATTTTTCTTCTGACTGACGCTAAATTATTTGAAGAATATACTGAAACAAAATACAAATTTCACAGCTTCACTTTAATACAAACATTTGTGAATAAGTACGTTTTCATATTAATGAATGTCTACACTACAATTATTGTATAATTCATTGAACAATTTATATCTTATTTATCGATATATATATATATATATATATATATATATATATATACTATTTTAAAATATATTAATATTGACTCATAAATGCGTTTTCAAATTTTTCATTTTCCTTTTTATACCAATATTTGTGTTTTAAAATATTAACGTTAGGTGGTTGTAGGATTTTTCGCGCGTAGCTATTTATTACCGACTGCGTACAATGCTACCAAATGTAAATATTCAAATATTTCACTAAATTTTATATTTCGAGGTTATTTGTAATGATTTACTCAGATAATTGACAGTCACACGAACATTTTGGATTCTATGTAATTATACAGATTGTAGGAAAAAAATTATTTTATAAAAGTTTATGTACATAATATTATCAGATAAATATATTTTCATTCAAACGTAACAAGTGTAATAGTCTTCAAATCTCATACAATCCATCGAGAACATTCGAGCATATATTTATATATATACATATATATTTCTTCTTTGATCTTCTTATAATTATATGATATGTTTCACTATCATCTAGACTTAATATAATCACCAATGATTTTATATGCCAATCACAAAGCTCAACGTGTACTCTTGACGTATCGTCGTGTCATAATATGTAGTTTTGAGATTGCGCGATTAAAATTTTACAAATCTGAATACGTACAGAATTGCCCACATAAAATATCCCTAAGATTACAAGAGAAACAGCTGATTCGATATACGAGTAATATTTTTTTTTTTTTCTCGAAAAATGAATGTATTGAATGATAACAAAACATAATTACAATTAAATACGATTGATAGTGAAAAATTTGAAGAATTCAACCATATATTTATATATTTTGCTTTGCGGCATATCAAAACACAATGATTCATCATGCTATATAGTACAAGCTGGTATGATGTCCACGTATCAACTAATGTTGGTGAAAAATAAGTGATAGTGGGAAGGAAAAAAAAGGAATATATATATAAATTCAAAATCTGTGTATAAAGAATTTTTTGAGGAATAATAAAAAAAAAAACGTATAGTGATATTTCGTTATGCGTAAATGCATTTAAAATTACATCAAGATAATGATGAAGCCAAGTTATAACTATGTGCTTCTATTGTGGTTATCATTACTGATATTTTCCACGATAGCAACAACAAAAAATGATAATGAAGAAACACCGAAAAAAGTAAATTCTCACGATGAAAAAGAAAAAATTAATGTAGTAGAAACCGATGAGGATATTGAGGATTGGACAAAAGTTATTGAAAAATTAAAATTGAAATCTATATTAAAATTAGGTCCTGCTAAAAGTAAGGATACAACTGAAACATTGTACAAAAAACCTAAAGAAAGTACAAATAGTGACAGTGATTTAGATGAAAATGATGCTACAGACAATACAGATAGAACTGCTGAATTTTTGCATATGATAGCAAGAGATATTGCATTTTCCAATTTGCAAAAAACAGATGATGAATCTCCACCGTGGGAAGAGGAGGAAAATGAAAAAGAAACCATTGAAGAGGAAATTCCACCACTACCACTAACTCCAGAACAACAAGAATGTAATTGACAATTATTATTATTAATATTAATATTATTATTATTATTATTACTACTACTTTCTTTTTTCTAATATACTGCAATAAAATTGTTGGAATATGTCGAATAAATTTTTTTTATTATAGCTGAAGAAATGTTTAATAAGGCACAAGGATTATTGAATGCTACACGAAGTAACAAAGCCGAAGCATACAAATTGATAATAGGTGCTGCGACTTTGGGTCACAATGAAGCACGATCAATGTTAGCTTGGGCACAATTGCTCGGAACACAAACTGGTCTTCCATCTGCAACTCAAGATATACCTGCCGCCTTGCAAACATTCAAAGAACTAGTTGACACTGGCTTACCGTCAGCCCATATGGGAATGGGATTCTTTTATGCAATGGGTCTAGGTGGTGTAAAACCATCACAAGCAAAGGCACTATTGCATTATACAATCGCGGCTATCGGTGGTGATACTCGTGCACAAATGGCAATTGGTTATCGTCACTGGGGTGGAATTTCAACGATGACATCGTGCGAGGGAGCATTGAATTTTTATCGAAAAGTTGCGAATAAAGTTGCAGAACAAGTGACGTTAAGTGGTGGGCCAATTATTCAACGCATAAGATTATTAGATGAGAAAGAACATCCGGAATATAATTCAGGAATTTTGGATGAAGATTTAATTGAGTATTACAAATTATTGGCAGAACGTGGTGATGTTCAGGCACAAGTTGGTTTGGGCCAATTACATTATCAGGGTGGCCGTGGTGTACCGTTAGATCATCAACGTGCTCTTGAGTATTTCCAAAATGCAGCAAACGCCGGAAATCCAGTGGCAATGGCGTTTTTAGGAAAGGTCAATAAATACAATATTTTTTTTACGATGTAAATTAATTAATTACATTTATATTATTATATTTAATAAATTTATTTATTACAGATTTATTTGGAAGGAAGCGATATAGTTCCACAAGATTATGATGCAGCTTACAAATATTTTGCAAAAGCGGCAATGATGGGCAATCCCGTTGGTCAAAGTGGGCTGGGTTTAATGTATCTTTATGGCAAAGGTATTGAACGTGACACAACAAAAGCTCTCCAATATTTCACACAGGCAGCAGATCAGGGATGGGCTGATGGTCAATTACAATTGGGCAATATGTATTTCAGTATGTTTTTCATTTTCAAATTATTATGTAAAAGTCCAATAAGAAAAATTCTAATTTATCTTATTCATTGATTAGATGGGATTGGTGTAAAACGTGACTATGGCGCTGCAAATAAATATTTTCATCTTGCAAGTCAATCCGGCCATGTTCTTGCATTTTATAATTTAGCACAAATGCATGCAACTGGAACGGGAATGATGCGTAGTTGTTCTAATACCGTGGAATTATTTAAAAATGTAGCAGAACGTGGTAAATGGAGTAATCAATTGATGATAGCTCATTCAGATTATCGTGAAGGTAGAATTGATCAAGCTTTCGTACAATACGCTCTACTAGCAGAAATGGGATATGAGGTTGCTCAGAGCAATGCAGCATTTATATTAGATCGGGAGGAAGTAACAGTTTTATCCGTCGAAGAAGGATTAGTAATGGCATTAGCATTTTGGGCGCGTGCCGCAGCCCAAGGATATTCACCAGCTCAGGTAATAACATGTTGTCATATCATATACTCTTGATGCAATTATCCAAAGTTTCATTCTAATTATTTTCGGAAAATTTTCAGGTCAAACTAGGAGACGCTCACTACTACGGTAGAGGAACACGTGCCGATTATGAAGCAGCTGCTGGATATTATCGTCACGCATCAGATCAACAACACAATGCTCAAGCGTCATTTAATTTAGGTTACATGTATGAACAAGGACTTGGTTTATCGCGTGATCGACATTTAGCAAAGCGTAGTTATGATCTTGCAGCAGAAACAAGTCCTGATGCGCGAGTACCCGTTGCACTAGCACGCATCAAACTTTTTTTCCTATTTCGTCTTGATCATCTGCAACAATTCAGTTTTTCTGAACAATTTGGAAAATGGGATTTATTATTCTTCGTGCAAAATTGGGATCTTTATTTAATAGGTTTTCTCACGGGAATATTAAGTCTTATTTTATATTATCGTAGACCACAACCAACAGTAGTTCGTCGCAATGGTATGAATGTTCCACCTGTAAATTAAATCATCCTCTCCCCTGCCACTCCTCACTCTGTTTTTTTTTTTTTTTTTTTTTTTTTTTTGTATACGAATACATGTGACCAAGTTCAGAGACAATCTTTTAAATATATAATATAATTTTTATCTATCATATGGCTTATCATTTATTTGATTAACTTTTAAATATTAATTATAAATAAGTAGAATATAATATAATTAAGAACAGTTATAGATTACATTATTCAATTGTTAAGGTATACATATATATAATGAATAATATTTTTAATTTAATTCTGGATTGTTGAGATGTGAGTGTGATGCAATTGACTCTGATCCCAGTCTAATAATGCCACTACTATTCTATATGTCGTTGATTTTTGCAATTTATAAAATGATTCGACAACTTTAATGTTGCCAAGTGAAGAATATATGTGTCGTCAGGAGAACCAAATATACAATAACGACTGAAGTTTGTATTGTGAAAAAACAAAAAAAAAAAAAAAATAAGATTGCAGGAGAGAAAAAAGAAACAATTTCAATAAATTCTTATGGAATTATCATTTTTTTGTTTTGTTTAAATCAAATTGAATTAATTCAAATAGGTTTAATATGTAGATTATATCGATTAAGAATTCAGGTCAGCGAACTGTAATTGTTTCGATTTTACTATGACAACCATGAGGTTATAGGTAGGTAAAATATGAAAAAGATTAATTGAGAAGTGAAAAATAAATAATTGTTTATAAATTCGTTATGAGGATTTTGGTTTTTCTTGAAAATTAAATTGAGTGTAGTTGACAATGCCAAAGAAAAAAAAGAAAAAGGGAGGAGACAAGGAGAAAAAAACCAAAAAGAAAACTGGTATTACTGAGAGAGAAGCGGTATTTTACGAACAACAAATTCAAGATAATAATTTACAATTATCAAGGTAAAACAATAATTGATACACGTGAGTAGATTTAATTGATTATTAATTAATTTTTTCAACTAATTTTCATAGGCTCCGTTCACGTAATGAATATCTTGAGAGTGAATTTGAGGAATTGAAAGGAAAATTAAAACAATTGGAAGATGATCGTGCTGATGTTATTGCCCATCTCAAACGAATTTTACAACAAAAAGTCGAAGAATCACGTGAACTCAGCGAGAGTCTATTAGCTATGGAGGAATTACGTAAGGAAGAACAAAATGCGTGCAAAATAATGGAAGAAACAATGAAACAAGAGTATCACAATATGGAAACTAATCTCAATGCAGAAGTTAAATTAGTCGGTAAGAACAATTCATGTTTTAACGTACATTAAAAAGATTTAAAAAATTTTTTTTATACCACTATGACGAATTTTGTATTTAGCTGGAAAGTTGAATGCCCTAGAAGATTGGCGAAATGCTCGTACTGAGTTAATGCAAAAATTTGAAAAACAAGAAGAAGAAATGGCTGAACAGGAAAAACGACACAAACAAACATTGTACGAGGCGGAGCGATCTTTAATAATTGGAAAAGCTAAGTAAGTATTTTTAATTGACTATGAATAATATGATTTATAATTTACAATAATTTATTATCTAGAATGCAAAAAGAAATGGAGAAACGATTGAATGATCTTGCATTAAAGTTCCAAGAGGCCACGAATATTCGAATAGCCGATGCAACACAACGAGCAATTAGAGAAAATATTGCTTTGCATTTAGAATTTGATAATACATTAAAAACATGTGAGGAATTGGAAGAGAAAATGCAAGTATGTAAAGAAAAAGAAGAAAATGCACGTTTACATGCGTCATTATTTCAAAAGGAAGCAGAAATAGCTCACCACAAAGTGCTTGAACAAAATCGAATAATTGAAAGTCTTGCTGAAGAGCATATGTTGATGCAACGTGCACGAAGTGATAATCAACGATTGGAGGTATATGCAACCAGCAAAGCAGAAACATGTAAAATGTACGAGGATGAATTTGATAATATACAAAAGAAGACTCAAGATTTGAAAAAAAATATTCAAGATACGGGAAATAGTGAAATAATCATTTCAAATGAAATAAAAATTAATCAACAACAAGTTAATCAGCTGACTAATATTTTAGATTCTGTAAAACAATTAATTTCTGAACTGTCAAATGAATATAAATCAATTATCGATACTGAGATAAATGAGTGTGATACTGATTTTAAACAGAAACTTTTAAATATTTATAAACTATTGGAAAATATAAATGTATCGAATGAAGTTTAAGCAACTTGTCGTCGTCGCTTTTCTTTTTTTGTCATTGTTTTTATTATTTCATTCATTTTTTTTTTTTTCTTTTTTCATACACTTGATGAGTACATTCATTCATTTAAATCGATATCTAACCAAATCATTTTTTTCGAATCCTTATATTAATCATTAAAAAAAAAAATAATGAATGTTCAAACTAAAAATGAAGATACACCAAAATATCCAAATAATGTGCAAAAAACAATGTACGAGATTGCGATTGATAATACTCAAGAACGTATAAAAAGGTAAATTAATTTTATAAATTGACATTCTCCATAAATAATATTTCCTATTTTTGGTAGAATTCAAGAACGTAATGATGATCTTTTAAAAACGTTGGAACGTACACAACGCAATATTATTGATACGGATATTAAAACTGCAGATGAAATAGCACATTTCAATAGACTGTTATCCGTAGAATTAATCAAAATAAATGATTTCCAAAACGAAATAAACATGATTCAACAAAAAAAAATTGAGGAAAAAAAAGAACATGATAATAAGTTAGATTCGATCAAGGAAAAATTTCGCAATGTTCAATTCAAATTGTTATCTAAAATGAAAATTTTGAGTATGTAGATTTAATTTTTTTAAATATTTGAATATTCAAATTTTTTTTATTCCAGTTTAGTAGGATGTAAAATTTTTTTGTATATATTTAGATGCAAAAATAAATGTATTGGAAGATTTCAAAAATAAACAATCCATTCTGGAAAATAAATTAAAGATTCGCGATGAAACAATGGCAGAAAACGAAGAAAAAATGGAACGGCGATTAAGACAGATTGATGTAAAATTTAAAATTGACCGTGAGAAGTAGGTGAAAAAAGTCAATGTTGATTAATCGATGATGCGGGAAATGTAATAAATTTGATTCATATTCCTGTGATTTTTTTTTTTAGATTGATTGAAAATTTACATGAGAAATTATTTGAATTATGTAAATTATGGACTTCTGATAGAAGAAAAAGAAAGGCATCAGTTGTTGGCAAATTATTTCATGAAAATATTGCAATTCGATATGAACTTGATCAATGTGCATTAGAAATGGATATTAAAAATGATTTTCATTTAAAATTAAAGTGAGAAATAGAATTTGTCAATAATGAATTCATTAATATTATTTTTCATCATTTATAATTATATTTAGGAATATATCGAGTTTTGATTGCCACTCTGGCGTTCGCCATCGAAAGGATACGATAAAATCATTGATCATCACTAGAACTCTGAACAAATTAATTGAACAATTAAAAAAAAATCGTCAACAACAGAAAACGCATAACTATAATAATCCATCACCCCCAAAAATTTCATTTATCAATTATGATAGTCGTATTGATAAATTACAATCTGATATTTTATATGCTCAACAAGAAATCGCGCATTTGAAGAATAATTTTTATAAGAAAAATATTAAAGTTAAATTCACTAGGAATATGATGAATAAAACAAAGGAAAAAATTTCTGAATACTTGAATATTTTATACGATATAAAATATGTAATTGCATGTGCCCTTCAGATTGATTATTCATCGATTGTGAGATATTTGAAAATTTTATATGTATACATTTCATAATAATTGTTTTATTTTTTTTCTACTGTTTTCCCTTTAGATTGTGTATTGTGATTCAAACCTTGCATCAATGACAAAATCTCAATTAATTTCACATTTGGAGAACATAGTAAATAATAAATAAATGCAATAAAATATACGAATATGTATATTGAACCAATGAATATACCTTTTTAATTCTTCTCTCAAAATATAATATAATTGTTAAGGATAATTTATTTCGATTTAAGTGGCCATGCAACTTTGTGATCTGCCTTTACAAATGATTTTACTTTAGCTTTATTGCGTTTCCTGCGAAAAGAAAAAATATATATTTGTACATATTTAACTGTGGTATCTAAAAAATAAAATAAGTAGTAATGTTGTAGGTAAATACTTACAATACTCGGGTACTTGGTGCGACAATATTTCTTTGTTGCAAAGATTTATACCGATCTTTCAGTAAATTTCCTGTGGGATCAGCATTTCTCAAATTACCCGATAGTTCTTCACCCATTTTGAAGGGTATCTCTGGTGGTTCAAACTTCGTTTTAGACAAAACCTTTGGTTCTAATGATTTTTTTTTCATGATTTTTTCACGTTTCTCTTGGAGAATTTTTCGTTTTTTTTCTTTAATTTCAATATTTTTATTTAAAAATCGTAATTTGTAGAGATCACTGACTTTTTTCTTCTCTGTTTTCTGTTTTTTCATTTCAAGTGCCATTTGCTTCTGCTCTCTTTGTTTACGGCGTGTAACTAAAGTTTTTTTTTTATTTTTAACGGGTGGATTGACAGACTTGACAGTGGTATCATCGTCATTTTCATCCTCTGATTTTGTTTCATCATCTTTTGCATTCAAAGGCAATCCTTCAGCTGACTCTTTCATCCACATTTCATTTTTTTCCTCAGGCGATACCTGAAAAAGAAAAAATTAATAATAAATTAAAGACTAATCGAGTGTTGTAGTAAGTGGAAAACATAAAATCATATCATTACCTTTTTAAACATTTTAGTGGTAACTCTATTGAGATGAGCCTCTTCTTTGATTAATTTTGTTTCTTTTTCAGCTACTTCACGTAACAACTGTTGATGATCGTCATATGATGGATTGTAAGACATTCCAGGATGAGGCAATTCAATTGCAGAAACTGCAGATGGTTTTTTGTGCAATGTTGTGGGTAACTTTCGTTTTCTCAAACCCTTATTAGCGAGTGTATGCCTCACTGTATCTGAACTGAGCCATTCCGGATTTATCTCCTCCAAATTTTTCGATGTTACTGACCAAACGTCAAGATTAAAATCACTTCGTGTTGATTGCGAATTTTGTTTCTTTTCAGCCGAGTGATCATTATTTTCAGCACGGTTTTCCTTCAATTTCATTTGTCTTTTCACTTCTCGTGCTTTCTGAATGCTCCTGATAAGTGGAGTTTTACATTCTTCACGAGTCTTGACACGATTTCGCTTTGATATTGGATCCGGCACTGCAGTATGAGGCTTCAATGATGCATAACAACGTGGCTCAGCATTTCTCAATGCTTGTCTATAAATGGCTTTAGCACTGACTTTTGAGATGTCTGGTGAATCATCAGGCGCAGCATCAACGGTAAAAAGTTCTTTATTTGACCTGGTGGCGAATGGTGTGCCAAGACGTTCCTCCAAACGTTTATTTTCCAAAAATTTATCAACATCTTTCGTGTCAACATGCTTTCTCCATGATTTTTTTGTTTTTTTCGAAATTCTACGGCGTTTTTTTACACCCTCCATCTCCAGATTTTTGAGATTTTTTTTTTTTTCCTCGAGTTTGAGATTATATGTGTCTTCCACCTAGCTTAAGGCGATTTGGATACAATTTTTCTGTTATAATTGATACTATTCGGAAAAGAGGTTAACCGTTAATGGGCGAGAAGCGAATGTTGGTTAATCATATTTGCCTTTGGTAAGGTAGAAAAAAATGGTGTCGCCACACTATGTGAGTTTAGCGCATCAATATTTGCGCAGGCCTCTCAACACCACGCCAGTACTGCCACAACACACCATACAGTACCAATATCACATATTATTTATACGAATCAGTAGTGGTTAGTCTTATATGTATTTAGTTTCGAATTTTATATTTGAAATTCATTGATAATACATAACGGTGAAATCGATAATTTGTAATTTTTACGTGAGAATGTGAATATAAATCAACATAATATAATTATTTGTTAACACTTGATAATTTCATATTGATATTTGTGATAAAGAATAATTATAAATTATTCATATTTTTTTTTATTAAAATATGTTCAATCTTGTGGGTAAATTACTCCTATTTGGCGACGTAGCTCATCCTCCAATTCAGCTATAAGCAATGATTCAGCGTGAGACACTTTTTGACTTTCTTTTAAACCTGAAATTTAATTATTATTTAATATTGACGAAAGAAATAGTAATTTTACGAATTCATGCAATAATAATTTGATTAAAATATTGAATCACACCTGCTTTTATGCATTCACGTGCTTCCATAGCTTCATAACGAAGACCTGCACTGTTTATAAAATTAAATTGATGAGGTGCTTTAGGTAATGGACAATCAAATCTTCCTGATGGTAATTCGACTGTAGTTGGTGACCAGAAATTTGGTATTTTTATCACACCTTTAGTGCCGATGATGAAGGCTTCATTTGGTAAAGTTACTTGTGAATGTGTCACAATTGTAGCGGTACGATTATTTGTATACAATAAAGTTGCTGACATTGATGTATCGACTCCATCGTCATTCAAAAATCCACTGGCTTTGACTGATAATGGTTTCTCACCATCATAGACAAATTGACTCAATTGAAGGGTATACACTCCCAAGTCCAAAATTGTACCGCCACCTTGCTCTTTTTTACTGAAAATTATTATATGAATTTTAATATGAAAATGAAAAAAATTTGAGCTCAATTGAATTGTATTATTACAAATGATTTACATACTTTACTCGCTCTATTTGATCCAATGCAAATCCAAATGACACAATAACTTGCTTTACGTCTCCAATTGCACCGGATCGAATTTCATCTTTTACTGTCTGATATACAGGAAAGCATCTGCTCCAAATGGCTTCCATCAGGAATAAACCTTTTTTCTTTGCAAAATTGATCAATTCCGTTGTCTGTTTGAGATTCATAGTCAATGGTTTTTCACAAAGAACATGTTTGCCATTAGTCAACATTAATTTCGCTACCTCACAATGTTGAGGATTGAGCATTCCAATATAAACAATCTCTGTATTGTGATACAAAACAAGTATAATGGATTCATACAAAATACAATAAAATAGCTAGAAATTTCATATAATTATGAAATATTGCGTGCAACGTACCAACATCTGAATCTTTTGCCAATTCCTCATAACTACCATATGATTTTTTGATTTTATGCAACTTTGCAAAACTTTTAGCTCTATTTAAATCTGTAGCAGCAATTGCTACAACATGATGTTCACTTGGTGATAAAGTTGCTAAGGCAGTTGTGAAATCATGGGATATTTTTCCAGCACTTGCAATACCCCATCGAGTAGCCATCTAATTAAATAATACATATAAATTATTCAAATTATTTGAATTTAATTATCAATGAAAAGAGTATATTCAACAAATACTTCAGTGTATTTTACCTTTTAAACTATTAGTTGAAAAATTTCAGTAGAATGTAGCACGACGAAGTGAAACTTATTAAATGATATACACAAAACTCTCTGAACTATTTTATTATCATCAAGATACTCTTATATGACTTTGTAAAAATTTTTGCCTTTATCATCACGTTAATAAATGAACATTCAAGGATACAACCGCCTTATTATATAATAATTGTTGTGAAGCAATTGTTAGCAACTTATCTAATGTCTCAATATATAATGCGCATTCGTATTCAACTTCAATATATCTTATTATTTTAATGATAAATACTCTCCTGATCCATTGTGAACATCTCAAAAAATATTACATAACCTGTATACATTAATGAATTGCGCATTATATGTATACGTTGTAGAGACTAATTATTTTTTCATAGGAGTCAAGGACATGCATCGATCAGACAATAATGGAAAAAGTTATAGAATTCAATGGACGAAATTTAAATACAAACAATTATTTATCAATAAGTGATATTCGAAATTTTCTATGTACGATAAAACGTAAAATATTATAATATACACGTTCTCTTCACATGGGAATATTGATAATATTATATAATAATAATAACATACAAGCATTCACGTAATAACTTCTTCACGACAACTGTTTTTCATTTTTTTCTTCACTCATTTTTTTTGAGAGTGAGAGTTTTGAACGATAAGTGTACGCGTTATTTTCTTCTCATTTGCAGATAATAATTCTCTCTCTCTCTCTTTCTCTCTTTCACCTTCTCATAATCATTGATAATATTTTTATTTATTTATATATTTATTCATTTTTATCATTTGATTTTTTTCAGCCTTGATTACCGTACCACAGTACACATTATGCAGTCAATCGAAACATTACAATGATACGCGAGTTGTTATATTACAGCAAATTGGAGAATCTTTACATAATAGTTTTTTATTTTTTTACCGTTTTCAAAATTTACGGTAATAATAATGATCGTATTTTGCATGTTTTTATTCTTTTTGTAATTTTTTTTGTTAACTTGATTAACTATCTTCATATTCTATACAACACGTTAGTCGATATTCATGATAACAACAACCAAACTCGGAATGAATTACATGGAAAAACATAATTATTCATTATTTTTTTTGTTTTTCTTTTTTGGTCCAGCTTGAAACGCGTACATACAAATGCTTCAATAATAGTATAAAATTTTTTATTCTCCAATTTAATTTATTGAATATCCATATTCAAGACATCTCAAATGTTTTTTCTCTTTTTATTTTTTGTTTTTTTTGTGTGTTTTTTGCCACAAAAATACACAGTGACATCTTATATATAGTTTATCATTAAACTATTATTTTTTTCCTTCAGTCGAAAAAAAACAATATACGAAAAAATTAAAAATTAATAATAATAATAATAATACATAATTGGATTTTTGTCATTTTCATTTCTTCTTTATCTATCATTTTTTACTCATACGAGTACCAGAATTCGTTTGTTTGATGTACATCATCGTAAATTATCATTTCCAGAAACTTTTCTACAATATTTATACGAATTAAGTGGTTGGTCAATCAATATAATATAATTATATTCTTAACACTTGATAATTTCAAATTATTGTTTAAAATAAAGAATAATTACAAATTATTTATATTTTTTTCATTAAAATATGTTCAATCTTGTGGGTAAATTACTCCTATTTGGCGACGTAGCTCATCCTCCAATTCAGCTATAAGCAATGATTCAGCGTGAGACACTTTTTGACTTTCTTTTAAACCTGAAATTTAATTATTATTTAATATTGACGAAAGAAATAGTAATTTTACGAATTCATACAATAATAATTTGATTGAAATATTGAATCACACCTGCTTTTATGCATTCACGTGCTTCCATAGCTTCATAACGAAGACCTGCACTATTTATAACATCAAATTGATGAGATAATGGACAATTAAATCTTCCTGATGGTAATTCGGCTGTAGTGGGTGCCCAGAAATTTGGTATCTTTATTACACCTTTGGTTCCAATAATAACGGCTTCATTTGGTAAGGTTACTCTTGAATGTGTCATAATTGTAGCGGTACGATTATTTGTATACAATAAAGTTGCTGACATTGATGTATCGACTCCATCGTCATTCAAAAATCCACTGGCTTTGACTGATAATGGTTTCTCACCATCATAGACAAATTGACTCAATTGAAGGGTATACACTCCCAAGTCCAAAATTGTACCGCCACCTTGCTCTTTTTTACTGAAAATTATTATATGAATTTTAATATGAAAATAAAAAAAATTTGAGCTCAATTGAATTGTATTAATACAAATGATTTACATACTTTAATCGCTCTACTTGTTCCAATGCGAATCCAAGTGATGCAATAACTTGTTTTACGTCTCCAATTGCACCGGATTGGATCTCATCTTTTACTGTCTGATATACAGGAGAGCACCTGCTCCAAATGGCTTCCATTAAGAATAAACCTTTATCCTTTGCCAAATTGATCAATTCTGTTGTCTGTTTGAGATTCATAGTCAATGGTTTTTCACAAAGAACATGTTTGCCATTGGCCAACATTAATTTCGCTACCTCACAATGTTGAGGATTGAGCATTCCAATATAAACAATCTCTGTATTGTGATACAAAACAAGTATAATGAATTTATACAAAATACAATAAAATAACTAGAAATTTCATATAATTATAAAATATTGCGTGCAACGTACCAACATCTGAATCTTTTGCTAATTCCTCATAACTACCATATGATTTTTTGATTTTATACAATTTTGCAAAACTTTTAGCTCTATTTAAATCTGTAGCAGCAATTGCTACAACATGATGTTCACTTGGTGATAAAGTTGCTAAGGCAGCTGTGAAATCATGGGATATTTTTCCAGCACTTGCAATACCCCATCGAGTAGCCATCTAATTAAATAATACATATAAATTATCCAAATTATTTGAATTTAATTATCAATGAAAAGAGTATATTCAACAAATACTTCAGTGTACTTAACCTTTTAAACTATAAGTTGGAAAATTTCAGTAGAATGTAATACGATGATGTGAAACTTATCAAATGATATACGCAAAACTCTCTGAACTATTTCAATATCATTGAGATATCATTATATGACTTTGTAAGAACTTTTGTCTTTATCATCGCGTTAATAAATGAACATTCAAGGACACAACCGTCCAATCACGCAATAATTATGAAATAATCATTAGTAGCTTATCTAATATCTCAATATATAATGTGCATTCATATTCAACATCAAAATATCATATTATTTTTTTGACAAATACTCTCCAGATCCATTGTGTACATCTTCAAAAATATCACATAACCTGGACACAATAATGAATAGTGCATTATATGTTTACGTTGTAGAGACTAATTATTTTTTCGTAGTAGTCAAGGATGTGCACCGGTCAGACCACAAAGATAAAAGTGATAATATTGAGTGGATGAAAATTAAATATGAATAATTATGTATCAATCGGTACTTGGATTTTTGGATATTTGGAATTTTCCATGTACGATGAAACGTGAAATATAATAATAATAATAATAATAATAATAATAATAATAATAATAATAATAATAACATACAAGTATTTACATAATAACATCATACACGAAAATTGTTTTTCATTTTTTTTTTATTTTTTTTTTGATATTGAAAGTTTCAAAGGATAAGTGTACGCGTTTTTTTTTTCTCATTTGCAGATAATTCTTCTATCTCTCACATTCTCATAATCATTGATAAGATTTTTATTCATTAATTAATTTATTCATTTTTATTTTTTTTTATTTATTTGTTTTTTTTTTTTTTTTTCCTGCCCCGATTGCCATACCACAGTAAAATTATGCGGTCAATAAATGCAATACAATAATACGCGAGTTGTTATATTTTGGCAAATTCAAAAATCTTTATATAATAGATTTTTATTTTTTACCATTTTCCAAATTTATATTAATAATGATAATTGTATTTTTTATGTTTTTATTTTTTTTGTAATTTTTTTTGTTTTTGTTTGTTTGTTTTGTTTTTTTGTTTTTTTTTGTTTTTTTTTTCTTTTTCGTTAGCTTAATTAACTATCTTCATAATCTATACAACACGTTAGTCGATATTCATGATAACAACAGCCAAACTCGGAATAAATTACATGGAAAAACATAATTATTCGTTTTTTTGTTTTTTTTTTTAGTTTTTTTTTTTGGCCCAGCTTGAAACGCGTACGTACAAATGCCTCAATAATAGTATACAATTTTTTATTCTCCAATTTAATTTTTTGAATATCCATAATTAAGATATCTCATATGTTTTTTCTCTTTTTTCTTTTTATTATTAATACTCTTTATGCGTATTGTTAAGTGATCTGTAAAATATAACAATCACATAAGCATATAATTCAGTATTTTCGTCGTATTTATAGCGATTTTTCTGCATAGAATTACATCAATGCAACTCGATTCTTTGTATTATTGTCGCCACCAATTAACTCCTGTTTTTATTATTTAAAAATTTTTGTTTCTTCCATATGAAAAAAAAACAGATATACTTTTATACTTGATTTTTTTCATTTTTTTTTTTCTGTTTCATTTTCATTATGATTTCAGCGTGACGTATCATTTTATAATAATTTATTAGTTACACACATCATTACTTCACGTGCGCAATATATATATTTTTTTTTGTTTTATTCAATGTAATTTTATGTTTCATTGCCTTGGAGGCATAATCTTATAATGAGAGATAATGAAAATTTGATAAATTGTGTATTGTTTTTTTTATTTTTTTGCGTGTTTTTTTTTTGTCACGAAAATACACAGTGACATCTTATATATAGTTTATCATTAAACTATTATTCTTTTTTTTCAGTCGAAAAAAGAAAAGATATTGTAAAAAAATCAAAAATTAAAAAAAATAATAATAAAAATAATAATAATAGTAAAACATAATTTGATTTTTGTAATTTTCATTTCTTCTTTATCCATCATTTTTTAAACTTATATTATTATTCATATGTAATAATATCGCCTACAGTTCGCTTAATAAGTATAAGAATGTAGGATTATCATTATCATTATTATTATTATTATTATTATTATCTCATTTTTTTTTCCCCCTCAGATTATACGAGTAGTAGAATTCGTTCGTTTGATGTACATTATCGTAAAATATCATTTCCTGAAACTTTTCTAAATTAAAATTCAGGAAGTCGATATGTATTTTGAAATTCAACATTCACATCAATAGTTTAATTTTTTTTTTGTTTTTGTTTTTCTGTTTTTTTCTCTTATTTTTCTCACACGTATCTTCATAATCCACATTAAGAAAGGCCGTTTCGTGGAAGACACAGTAAAAAATGGTCTTGTAAGTGGAATAATGTAGAAGAAAATCGAAAGTGATGAAATAAAATTGAGAAATAAAATATACACATATAGTTTTTATACATGAGAAACAACGTTATCATTCACTTATAACATTATAAATACAATCATTCATATTATATTTGAACAGTATAACGATTTACCAGTTTTATAATTTATTTATTTATTATCATTTTATTAAAAAATGAAGATGGAGATAATAAAACTTCCTCTCACTGTTTACGTAAAAACGTAAACATACGCAAACAAACACGCAGATACTCATTCTCTCTCTGATAATTATAATTATTATCAATTTGAATTAGTTGGAAATATCAGTGTGAGATATATAATTTTTGGCTAAGCCGCAAATATGAAATTTTTTTTTTTTTTTTTTTTTTCATTTTTCTCTTACAATTGATTCTTCAATCTCTCATTTAATGTTTCTCAAATAAAAATAACAATTTTATCTATAATTTCACAATTAAATTCTATTACTCAACAAGTTATAGCGAACTATAATTATATATAATGATGTATAAATGAATAAAGTATCAAATAAATATAATTCAAATGTTAAAGTCATAAATTTAATTGTTGTCGAGTAAAAATGACAATCAAAACGACTGTATTAACGAGCCGTGTGATCGCACAAGTACCATTTTATTATTTAATAACTTTATCTAAATTTTCGTTAAATCGGTTTGATTTTCATTCTAAAAATTATTTTACAAATAAAAATTTATGTATAATAAATAAATAAAAAAAAAAATTAAATTAACGAATTATCTGTCTAATTGGCGCAAGCATAAAAATTTCTTGCAGCCAAACTGTATTGTCTAAACACGTCACATTGAAACCGTTTTTAAACGGTCATCAACACGGGGAGTGTGTCGCACTTTCGGACGGCGAATCAATCCCAACATCGTAAATTTTAAATATTTATTTATTTATTTATTAATATTTAATTAATTTTATATATTAATTTTTTTTTTTTCTCCTTATTTTTTATGTCTAATCTTTTTTCTCCTATTCTCTTTTCTTTTCTCTTTATAATTTATTAGTAGATACAATTGGATCATTTGTATCTCTAGAGATTCAATATTATTAATCTTCATGTTTTATTTAAATTATGCGATATTTAACAGCTGTTTGCCATGGACAATTGAAGAAGTGAAATTTTTTTTTTTTTCCTATTTATCCACTCATCTCTCATTTGTATTGTATATTTTTTTGGTATTTTTTTTTTTTTTTTTTTTTTATAATTATATTTTGCTATTGCTCTCGTTAGTAATTATGTTTTTTTTTTTTTTTAATTTTTTTTCTTTCAAATTATTCCATAAAATAAAAAATTAATTTTTCAAAAATTATATTCTTATTATTGGTTCAATATTGAAATAATTACGGAATAAGTCACGTATAATATATCGATAACAAGACGATAATGAGGCCATAAGATAAATAAAATCGATGCCCACTACCGCAATATTTGATTTCCATTTCTTCTGGATGATAATTGATACATTTTGGTGGTCGTCTACGATAAAGACGTTCTCTACGTGTTGTACAAACACCTGGTTCATTTACCACTTCAATTGGATCAATACTCAATTGTTTACTACCACATGGACAAAGTGTATCAACAACCAATAATATAAGATTGGTGTGAAGTATTTTTTGAACGCTGAATGGCCTACAAAATTTATTTTCAATATTAAAAATATAAATATAAAATTTTGTTAAAAAAAATTAATTAATTAATAATGAATAAGTAATAATATATTATTTACCTTTCACAGCCTGTCACATGGCAATTTGTTAATTTACCCTTGAGTGGATTACTCTGACCGCTTGTATTGAGTCTCTCTGGTTGTAATATATAGAGATCAGTTTTCTTCTCGCATGTACGCAATTTGTTGAGCATATATTGAGCGGACGTGGCGTGAGTAGTAGGCGGTGCTGTAGGTATTGGCGCAACTGCAGGCAACGGTGCAATTTTATCGCTCCCAGCAGTCGGATTTTCCGATAAATTTGGAGAATATGAGTCATAAGAATTAGCACCATCAATTTTAGCGTTGGAATCTCCTATGAGATTAAATAAAGAAAAAAAAAAAAAAAAAAAAAAAAAAGAGGAAAATCAATGTACGAAATTTTAAATAATATCCAACGAGATATTCATTATATAATATATCAAATTATTTATATATAAATGTGTATTGTTTGATTACCAGCATAGGCGTGAGTGTTGTATGACCACGCAAAAGCAGGTCTAATTGAATCGTAAATATTTAATTGCAATATAGATGTCCAAAATAATCCAAACACTGATGCCATTGATGTGACAATTGATTTCGAAATAGTATGCGGTGCAGATGATAAATACGACTCTTGAGGTGGACAAACTCCTTGATAGTCAACTACAGTTACTTTCCTATTATATATAATAATATAAAAATCATGTTAATTATAATATAAACACGTTTATTTTTTTTCTTTATTTTTTCCTTTGTTTACCTGTAAATTTTGTCTTGTACCAGTGAATCCATAATAGTACCATCAATTTCACCAAAAAATTTTCCAGTATGTTCATGACGTTCACTAATTATAATAAATCCACTATTATCTAGGATATAACAGTCAAGTTCCTCTGAGGCGCAATTTTTTTTACACGACGCACACTGTTAATAAACATAAAAATGACAGTGACTATTAGTTAAATATATGGTTTTTTTTAAATTAAAAAGAAGCAGAGGTGGAACACGTACCGTTGAAGTTATGTTCATAAAATGAGATGCTAAGGATGAGTGTTGAAGTTGTAGACCCACCACGGCAGCTGGAGCTTTATGTTGATTTTTACCCTCAACAAATACAGCGTGAGTTGCAGTTACAAGTGGCTCTGTCAGTTCAGCTGAAATTAATTATAGATTAAATTTAATTAATTGTGTGATTTATCAAATGAATAAATAAATTATTTTTACAATAGATATTTAATTTAAAATACCGGCATTGAATGGTACACTGAATACAAAACTTTTGGGTTCAATTGCATGTTGTTCTGCTGCTCTTTTATACCATGATGTGTCCATAGCTCTTTTATTCATATCAGCAAAATGTCTAATCAAAAATTGAATATGTTAATTTTACAGTTTTTTTTTTGTTTTTCTTCTTCCTTATATATAATTTTTTGCCATATTCTTTTTATTCGTTATTAATGAATTAATTTTAATTGAAATTATTGAAATATTATAAAATTTACGGTTCATCCTCAGTTTCACGATTGTCTTGATGATCGTGCCATCGAAATAATCCACTTCTTGTTGCAATGAAACTTCGTATAACGTCAAATCGCCCCTTTCCTTGGCTGCAAAATTGAAGAATAATCAATATTAATTCCAATAATTATTGATAAACTGGTGAAAATTCTCTCGCGCTTGCTCTCCCATATTAATTTCTTCAGTCACAGATCAATGACCCATATATTTATATTTGGAGCACACAACCACAACATATATTTCATCATGATCAATCATTTTTTCAATTTTTACAATTTTCTTTTATTAAATAAAAAAAAAAAAAAAAAAAAAAATTAAAAGAATAAAAAAAAACAAGAAATAACAAAAATGTACACAAAAAAAAAAAAAATAAAGAATAAAAAAATAAAATTAATAACTAGTAATTGATCATATTGACGAGAATAAAGTTAATTCAGTATTTCAACGATATATAAAAGACATAAAAATATTTTTATCCACTTTCTGTAATAATATCAGTAATATAATAAAAAAAAAAAACACAGAATATAAAAAAGTTTTTTATTTCATTTAATCTCTAATATTCTATTAATTTTTGTCAAAAATCCAATGGCAGTATGAAAATATTAT
Source organism: Dinocampus coccinellae (assembly GCA_963920625.1). Classification (NCBI taxonomy): domain Eukaryota; kingdom Metazoa; phylum Arthropoda; class Insecta; order Hymenoptera; family Braconidae; genus Dinocampus; species Dinocampus coccinellae. Next base: position 15,988,325 of record OY987184.1, read on the forward strand.
CATTTTTCAAGATGAAAAAAATTTATTCAATGACTTGAAGCAGAATTTAATAATAAAAATGAAAATATACACGTACACACACACACACGCACACACAATTTTAAATTCATTTGCTTGATATATGGCCATATCAATTGCATTATTATTATTATTGTGATAGTTTTTTTTTTTTTCTTTTTCTAACACATAAAATAGTTATAATGAATTCGTGAAGAAATGTGCTATGTATCACGGGGGTCCCATCAAAACACAATTGCTCGAATGACCGTGAAAATTGACATATTTACCGTGCAAGACTGCGAGTGAGGATTAAACGTATAATTGTGCATATTAAATTACCTGTGCAGTAGAGCCATCAGTATGGCAATGGGGCTGGCGGTGGAGACACACAATAATAAAATGTAATAAAAATATGCAAGAAAAAGTAATAGTAAATATTATAAATAAAAATTATAGGTGTCGATAAAAACGGTGCAGAGTGTTATTTAAAAGCAAATACGATCATTTTTAATCTCCCACCCCCTTGCCTCTTTTACTCTTTTTTTTGTTTTTTTTTTTTTTAAATTAATTTTTGTTGTTGTTTCGTCAATACCCACTATATTCGTTGTTTTAGGATGACTCAAAGTACCTAAATATTTAACCATCATCATCATCATCATCATTATTATTATCGTCATTTATTTAGCACCAGATAAAGTTTAGCGCTCTATTTTTGCTAAATATTTTGTTATCATCAATAGTAAAATAAATAATTAGGAGATTATTTTCTCCACTAGTCGTGATGTTATGATGCACAATATAAATGGCACATTTATGTATATTAATTTTGGTAACAGAGGGATGTGTGTCATCAGCAATTACAAACAATGACAATTATTTTATAAAAATTCAATGTTCAATTGCTCTCACTACTTGTATACATATATGTATATGTATATGTATATTACGTATGTACATGTTTTTTTTTTTTTTTTTTTATCAATTGAATGAATGAATGGTTAATTAATCAGTGCGTATTGTGCATTGAACAAAGTGCTGGATAAATAAAAAACAAGTATTTGTTGCAGTGCATGTACATGCTGTACTTGTTTGTATTACGTTAGTTATTCTTTTTATTTTAATTGTTTTACCCGCAAATTCTGCTAGACCAATCACTTACTTTTGATTCTCCTCTTTGTGCATCACATTACTGTCTCTTTTATTAAATTCGCCAGTTACCACTGCATCCAATACCAATGATTGCACTAATTTCTTGTCACCTGAAAGTGAAAAAAAAAAAAAAAAAAAAAAAAAAAATCAATTTTTTTACAATTTACAGTAAAAAATTATAAATTAACAAAAATTTATATTATTATTCACGTACAATAATGGGCATCTTTGTCGAGTTTGCTCGCCTGATTGTGATGCGAGCTGGGACTCTTGGGCCTCATAGACATCCACTTCCATCCTGGCATACGTGTGCGTGCCAGGAAGTGAAGAATACGTTCCTCTGGGGTCGAAAATAATTTTTCTGATGCCGAATTGTACTCGCAATATACCCAATCGGGATGTACTTTCCAATTACTTCCATTCAAATAGTCAAACACTGCAGATAAAAACAAAAAAAAAATAAAAAATATTATTTTATTATGTTACTAATTATTATTATTATTATTATTATTATTATTTAGTTTTTTTTCTTTTCATTTATTTATACTCACCATTGATAGTTGCGTGTTTTAATTCCGTTTCGGCATGCACTTCCAACATTCCGTAGCCCTCAGGTAGTGCTAACCCCAGAGAGAACGGAGTCCCACCAATTGGCTCGTAAAAATAATTATGTCGGCGAATCGTTACACGTTTCTATTGGTAAGAAAAAAAAAAAAAAAAAAAATAGAATAAAACGAATAAATAAATAAATGAATAAATGTGCCAAAGATTAACCGAGTAATTCAAGATAATATCATTTATTTTTCCGTTAATTTTTCATTATCATGTCGTACCATATTGTCATAATGGATTTTTACTGCAAAATTAGTCTCTCCTTCTTTTTGATCAATCATATCATGCCTCAACTGAAATGAATTTATACATTATGTAGAATTTTATTTATTTGAAATTATTGTTTATAAGTTAAATTTATTTGTATTTTTTATCACTTACATCAAGAAGTAATGAATTATTTGGTGGATACCCGGGTCCATCAAATTCAGCCAGTTCAACTTCTGCCAAATCAACGTTAGTATAACGCGGATGGAGAGAATTTTCATACTAAAAAAAGATAATGAAGAATATTTTTGGACTGTAAAGTAAAATGAATTGTATTTTTTTAATTGAAAAATGTGCATTCTAGTAACTTACACTTGGACTGGCCGGCTAAAATAAATTTTAAAAAATTATTTATGCATACATGTATTTATAAATTATTCAATGAAATATCAATCAGTGTTTAATTGGACACTGTTCAATATTTTTTTGAAGTGTTTAATAAATCTTACCAATGGACGCAAATCATGATGATACAATACTCGGCCGTTATTATCGACAATAAAAGAGTAACCATTAACGCCCAGCTAGAATTGAAAAGAAAAAAAAAAAAAAAAAAAAGAAAAGAAATGTAGACAAAACTCATGGAAAAACAAAAACAAAAAAAAAAGATAATTAAAATGAATTGATGAATAAATTTTAATGATACCTTGTATGGTGGTACGAGTTTTTGTACTTCTTCAATGGGCACATCTGTTCCAACGATTCCTAACAAATTTGCCGTTTTCACCTGTACAAATTAAATTAAATCTCACTCCTGTAATTTGTCACAGTGAAAAACTCCCAACGATAATTTTATTTTTATTGGAATAATGAATTACCGTGTGATTGCGACGATCTAGAATAGGCGCCGTAACGGAAGTCATTAACTGCCCACGTCGTTCCTCACCGTATCTCCCACTCTGGAAAAAAAAAAAAAAAAAAAAAAAACGGATAAAAAAACCAAAAAAAATGAGTAAAAAAAAAATGATTGAAACTGTTCGACAAATAAAAGTCCTGTTGAATCATTTTCAATAATATACGAACTTCTCCCCCAACATAAGCTGGTGTCCAGTGTATGGGATGATCATGCTGATACAAGACCATTGGCCGAGCGAGCACTTTCACATATTCAAATACTTTATTTTTCACGTCTTCCATCGAAGTTACTCTTGCATAAAATCCTTTACAATCAGAACAAATGAAAAATAAATAATATGAAATTGGAATTTTCCAATGAAAAGAAAAAAAAAAAAAAACATAGATTACCTTTATTGAGACAAGCCATATCTTGAAGTTCTGAGCTTTTATCACCACCAATAAGATACGTAAATATTCTTACAGGCATATGCGGCCAATTATATTTTTTAATTAAATCAGCAGAGGCTGCATCAGTATTTGATGTCACTAACATGATTGCCTGATTACACTGTCCACCCATACCAGTTTTATTATACTTGTAAAGTATTTCAAAACCAGTTGCTAAAGCAGCCGAAACATTTGCCGTAGATTCTGCTTGAATTGAATATAATCCATTTTTTAATTGTCGTATATTTTCTGGTGATGCTTGAACGAGACTATCTTTGAAACAGGGAATTATTTCCTCAACAGCCTCAGCGTACCGATAAACATTGACATAATCATTGGCTGACAATGTATCCAAGATATTTTTTGCGGTAGCTATTGTCAATTTACGTAATTTTTTCGATGCAAAACTCGTTGTATCAACTAATATTGCCAAATCTTTTGGACTCGTTGCACCACCGACAAACCAATCAACCATACGGAAATCATGAACAATAAAATTATCATCAGCAGATCTCGATGTTTGTCCACGTGGTGGCCAAGAAATAGCTACAAAATGTCAGAAAAAAAAAATTATCACTTTTTATTTCTTTCAATTCTTCTATGAAAAAAAAAAATAATAAATAAATAAATAAATAAAAACTATATGCCATACAACTTACCGGGAAATCGTCTTAAAAAACCTGCAGTAGCACCAAAATATTGCCAAGACAATGTAGGATCACTCTCGTAATTATTGACAAAAAGTGGATTCAAGTGATCGCTCCACTGCAGTCCAATAGAAACTTCACTATCTGTAAATAATAATAATAATAATAATAATAATAATAATAATGAAAAAGAAATCACATTATAAAATATAGGGAATAAAGCGAATAGAGAAATTGAGACAATGCGATTTATTTCTTTCTAACTCTTACCAGTGGCTACAATACCCGGTGGTAAAAGAACTCCTGACATGCTCAAGTTAACTGGTAAATTATCAAAATGACGATTCATTGTTAATAACAATTCACGTGAACCTGGCATGAGTTTACCATCGTCAGTAATTTGATTTATCTCATGAGAACTATAATAACGTGGCGTTGTCATTGAATCCCTTGGCGATGATACTGCTGCTTGTTCAGCATTCTCCATTAATCTCTACAAATATTAAGAATCCCATTATTCAATTGTCACATATCCATTCATTATCCAAAATAAAAAAATAAAAAAATCAATTCATTTGGATGTAATATTTAATTAATAATTGAAATATACAAATATACAAAACTTACCATCACCGCATTCATTTTAAAGTCCATCATATTTTTCACCTCCAACGCCATTTCTCTCACCAATACCAAACCATCTTTTTTATTCACAGTCGCTTCCATACTGTGATAATTCTATACATAAATAATTATAATAAGATAATTTAAATATAAATAAAATTACTCAAGCAAAAGTTTTTATTATAAATTTATACAAAAATATTTGTCCTTACTCTCTGTATTTCACTGAGTTTCGTTGCCTGTCGACCAAACTCCCAAAGATCAACGCCAAATTTGAGTGCCCAGTTTCTCACCCTGCAACATTTGAGCAGCAGGTTGTCGTATTAACTGTCGATGATTATTTAACCCTAACTGTTATTGTCATTTATCGTTTTCCACTCGTAATCCCTTTCACTCATACTCTTTTTCTCTGTTATTTGCTCTGTTATTTTCCATTGTAATATTTTATCTTCGTATCTCGATACACATCATAAAATCCATTTTCAAATAAAATATCATAATATTATTTATATTGAATTTTTTTTTTTAGTATTTATATATTATATAAATTGTCATATATAGATATTACATATATATAATAAATGTTACATCATTGACCAATGAGAAAGAGGATATAGTGATGTGAGTATAAATGAGGGGCGCGGAAGTATAAGAGAGGTGAAGAGAAAGAGAACGTGACGATCGAACGCGGCCGCAGCCCCATTTCAAAAGTTTTAAACAAAAGCCAAACTTACTCATTGTGTGGAATATCCTCCTCCTGTTGACGGCTGATTTTCACGCTGAGAAAAAGAATTATGCCGAGGCACAACGTGTTCTTCATGTAATGATACATTTTACTCTTTTTTTTTTTTATCTTTTTTATTCTTCTCTCAATTTCCCACCGCTTATATAAGCAATAATTTAAATTATTTATTTATTTTTTTCAATTTTTCGTCTCGGATTATTTTTTATTTATATTTCTTCTTTATTTATTATTGTGCGTGGATTTTTGTATTAAAAAAAAAAATTGTTTTTTTTTTTTTTACTTTCTACCCTCAGTTTTCTACTGTTTCCTGCATTAATTATATTTACCATACAGATTTTTGATTTTACTTTATTGTCCAAAGTTTTTATTACTTATTGATTATTTAATTAAAAACAATTATTTGTTTATTTGTAAATTATTCCATTATAATATTTTTATATTCACGCTATTCACCCACACACACACACACACACACACCCACACACATACGATAAAGTTACACACGCGCACAAAAAAAATTCATCATTTAATTATTTATAACATAAAATTGTGTTTATTATAAAAAAAAAAATTATTTTATTTCTCACTAAACTTTTTGTTTTTTGTTTATTTTTTTTTTTTTACTTTTTACTTTTTTATTATTTATATTACGTACAAGTGACGTTTGAAATAAAATTGTGGATTCATATTCACGTCGTAAATTTATTTGATAAATAATATTTTTCAAATTTTTGTAATGGTGTAATTCATCAGTGTACAATGGGCGATTGTAAAAAATCCATAGGTCTCGTCAAAAATAGTATCCAGTGTACGTCGTCGCTGCAACACGTTGAACAACAAAACTCTTGTTTCGTAACTGAACTTCCACCTCAAACCCTACCAATACATGTGTATAATATAATATATATACGTGGATACAAAATTGTTATATTGTACTTTGTATATATGTATAAGTCCTCATGGAAGCATTCACGATAGGCTCTTTATTATTATTACAATTATTATTTATTATATATATATATATATATTTTTTTTTTTTTTAATTTTTCACACGGGTATATATGTACAACTCTCTTTTCTTCTTTACGTTCTGCGTTTACGCGTACAACTCGACGCCACCGCGAACGGCACGCGCCCCTCCCCCTTACACTTCCTGTGTCTATAGAGCGTCGATGATATACAACACCTTCACCACCACCACCACCACCACCACTTCCAACTGTATTTAAAATTTGTTTTTCTCCTCTCCTCTTATATCTTCATATTATTTATTAAATTATTTATTATTATTTATATCTAATTATTTTCCACTCTATAACACAATTTTATTCATATACCACATTAAATATCCATTTGTATATGGATAAATAAATTTTTATTATTTAAATTTTATTTATCATTCATTTTTATCATTTTTTTTTGTTTTTCCACTCTCACTCAATATTTCAATTATTATATAATTTTTTTCTGTTTTTATTTATTTGAATTATTTTTTTCTACTCAATTTTATTTTATATTTCAACTATTCAATATATTTATTTTTTCATATTCAATCTTTTTTTTTTTTTTTTTTTTTTTTTTTTTTTCACTTTTAATGAACAATCACATTGACACCGAATTTACAATTAAAAATTTTCCTTTATATTATTATTAAGAAAAGAAAAAAAAAGGAAAAAAAAATCATTTTTCTCCTTATTATTCTTATTATTACAACTGTTATTATTATTTTTTACCGTTAAATACTACGATAGATTTTTTTGTTTAACGGGAGTCGAGTAACGAGACGGAAAATATAAGCATCTTCCTCACCCGATTGTAGCCTTGAGTTGTGCGCGCGCGCATTACACTTACTACGTCTATACAAACGACGAGGCGAATTTTGCCCGGTGAGTGGGACGGGGGTGGCGTCAACGGCGGCAACGATAGCGACGTCGACGTCGACGACGACGACGACGGCAACGACGACAGTGGTATACACCAGTGGCGGGAGTGAGACTCAAAACCTTTGCATTGGACAGTTGAATTCGCATATGTATATTGTTGTGTGTGTGTGTGTGTGTGTGGCTATGCGTGATAGTTGGATGGGCAAAGAGTGAGGGTAGAATGGACGAGGGATTTGACGAGGGGATGCGAGAGAGTGTGCGGGGCAAGACGAGACAAAGTTTGTGTGCGCATTATAACTGTAGTATCACTACACTACCACCACCACCACCACCACCACCACTATCGTCCTCAGCTTTTGGCTCTTCCTCCATTCGTCCCACAAACTATTTGACCAGGACTCGCAGCCAACATTACCGTTGCGCGCAAGCCCGGCATCATTGATTTAACGTATCTATAGTAAACTTATATAGGAAAAGGCGTATTGTAGAGAGTATTTCTCTGGGGGTGGTGGTAGCGGTGGCGTACGAGACATCAGACCACCCCCAAGCTCTTTTTCTTCTTCGTCCTCTTCTTCTTCTTCTTCTTCGGCGTCGTCGTCGTCGTTGTCGTCTTCTTCTTCTTCTTGTTCTCCACCTTCTCCTTGTTCGTGTTATTTTTTTTCCTCTTGCTTCTTCTAGCTCGACTTTTTCTCCTTCCTACACACACCCTCTCGGGCCATTTACAAATCTTATACGCAACCTCCTCCTTTTGCTTGCTATTATATACATATATGTACATATTCTTCATCTTATTTTACTCATGCCCCTACTGCTGCTGCTGCTACTGCCACTGCTACTGCTACAGCTACTGCTGATGATGAAATTCACCTTCCCATCCTACCCATATTTTTTTCTCTCTTTTCTATTGCTCCTTTTGCCATCATATACCGCCCACCATCATCGTCTTTGACGTTGTCGTCGTAGTTGCCTCTTATATTCACATGTTCAGCCACCACCCTCAATATATACGCATCATCGTTTTCTTATATATTCTCATTGGCGCACAACTACTCGCGCATTTTCCGGAACGCACCAGCACTTTTCACCTTTACTAATACATATGTATATTTTACTTTTTCATTATTGTTATATGTACATATTTCTGTTTTTTTTTTTTTCTTTTGTTTTATTATTTATTTATTTTTTTTTTCTTTTACGTTTTTTATGTACAATAGCAGTTTTTATATGACATGAAATGTAAATAAATGTTTGATTGTTTATTGAGATATTTTGTAAAAATGTATATAAATGAATGATAAAAGTCTAATGGTATATTTAATACACTCATCATCATCATCATCATCATTATTTTATATGAATATACATATTCAGATCTGTATATATATATATACGTGCGTGATGAATAATGTTCTTTATATTCTTTATATATTTGTCTGGTCAATCGATTTTTATTACACCATTGAACGTATTTTTTGTTTTTTTTTTTGTTTTTATTTTTTATTACTTCCAATGATTGACATGGTATTCATAATTATTCATAATTTAATTTTGAATTGTTCCAGTAATATTCGAGTAGTTTTCAAATAATTTATACGATTTAATACTGTAATTGAGGGAATGTCAGATGAGCTAAAATTACAAAACTTTTAACGTATATAAGCAATTGAATTTCATCTAACGATAATATTCACATTTATAATTATTAATTATAAAAATTTCTATATATATATATTATTTATTCATTTATTTATTATTATTGTTTTTATAATTTTTTATTTTTATATAAAAATTGTTTAATGATTTTCCTCTGGATATTTGAACGGGAATGAAATTTAAAGTAACTGAATAAAAAGTTGAGTTGGAATTTTTTTTTTTTTTTTTTTTTTTTTTTTTTTTCGTTTTTGTCATCTATCGGTTGACATATCCAGCGCTCACAACGCCCAGCCTCGATCGTTCAAAAACTTTTGGCACATAGTCGTGACCCCTCTACATATATATATAAAGAGGGATTTAGCACATAGGATTTATATAATATCCTTGTATATCTTCCGGTTTCATATAGAAAAACGTAATATAACGGAAAAGTATAGAAAGAAAATGAAAAATTGAAATGAAAATAAATTGTAATATTTCATTTTATATTAATTAATAAAATTATTATTTTATTAAATTAATAGATGAAATAATATATTTTTCATTATCAATTATAATTTATTTATATTTCATTTATTTATTTTTATTTCAATTGTATGGATATAAAAAATTACATGTAACTGCAGTTAGATAAACAAGTTTCAATGGGTGGCGATAAATGTGATGTGAGACGGAACGTAGCGCAGCAGGAGCGAGGGATGCAGAATGGAGGGAAAAAAAAAAAAAAAAAAAAAAGAAAAAAATGGGTGGAAACCTTGGAGTAACCCTGACCCATGATTACGTGTGCCCGCATATATGAATTTACTCGATATTTCGAGACAGAATATATTTTTATTTTTCATTTCATTTGTAACTTTTTTTTCTCCCTTGCGATATTTCACGGTGAATAATCACAAATAAAATATTGAATAAAAATTAATATTTATTATACAAATTTTATTGTATTTGTATAGATATATGTTTAGACAAATATGTAAACACATATTATATATATATACAAATATAATTTTATAATTCTCGATAATGTGCCATGGACAAAATTTGAAATTGGAATATATCAATTGGTTATTAATTTTCCCTGATGAATTTATGATTTACACTGTATTGAAGAATGGGACACTTTTATGTTACTACAATTTTTATCGCTTGTCATTATTATTGGCGTTATTGAATATAAATTTATGTATGTGAATACATACGTGAAAGAAAAAAACAAAAAAATATGAATAAATAAATAAATATATAAAACATCCTACGTGTTGATGCGTATGTAATAATTTCACTTGAACTCAATGGAAGAGTCGGGTGGCGCGTTCATGATTCGATCGTTATTGTATACACCCAAAAGTCTACTTACATATATATATATATATATATATATAATAATCAATTGCTTGTGGAAGACCAGACAAATATATGAAATATAATTTACATTGATGACTAAATATCTAGAAATAATTTTTTTTAAAAAAAAATAAAAATTCTACGTATAATAAATTGATAAACTTCTACATTTAATTATTCGATACAAAAAAAGAATCTTATTATTTTTCATTTTTTATAATTGTTTATTCATTTTATTTTATTTTTTTCATTTCTTCTATATACTTTTCACCGTGGCTATTTTTCGTTTTTTTTTTTATTTTTCAAAAGTAAATATGAATTAGGCTTTTATAATTGGAAAATCGAGAAAAGTATTTAAATTATACACAAAAGAGAATAGAAATGAAATATACATAGAATATAATATCGCGTAATTTTTTTTTTTTTTTTTTTTTTTCTTCAGTCAATTCTATGGTACACCAATATAAAGAGAATCGTATAAATTTTACCGTACAAACGGTTCTTATTGCCACATGAATCTAAACATTATTTATTTAGTGACAATTATATATATATTTTTTTTTAATGAAATACTAGAATTATTAATTACAAAATAATTGTTGTCTTTTTTATTTTTTCCATTATATTGTGTTTCAGAAATATTTACGGATACCATCATCTCCATGCATGAGCGCAAATTTTTTTTTTATTGGCAAAATTCATATATATGTATATAAATATTGATAAGAAAAAAAAAAAAAAAAACAAATGTGACAATACTATTATTGAATCAACGATTATGATTTAATACCTGTGAATTCTAGAGAAAAATAAACTACGGAATGCAATTGTACTCGTTGCTTTGGCAACCATCGAATAAAAGATCCTATAATATTTTAATTTATACAATCTTTTCCTTTTCCTTTTTTTTTTTTTTTCGTTTATTATTAATATTTTATTTTCCCTACTGTTATGAAAACGCATAATGTCTATGATATTTTACAAGTATTACGCTGAATAATGACGATTGTATTTTTAGACCATGTGTATAATTCTTATCCAATTGAATGTATGAAAAGAAATTTTAATAGAGAGAAAAAAAAAAAAATTATGCTGACAATTGAAGAGTTCGAATAATGTATACAACGATGTAATTTTTCGTTGATTGTCTGAAATATTTTAATTCAATTGTAAGCAAAAATTTCTTATTATTTATTTATTATTATTATTTTTTTTTCATCCATTCACTCCTTTCAATTTTTCATTTTTTCACAACCAATTTATACTTTTTAATTCGTCGTAATTCGTCAAGCTGCTTAATTTTTATTATTTACGAAACGTGCGTCTTTTTAATTAAAAACTTGCATACCAGTATAATAATTTTTGCCTTGTTGGTTGCTTCTTTTCTTTTAAATTATTGTTAATTGAATATAAATTACTCTCTCTCATTAAATAAGTAAGTCTATTATTGAGTAATTAAATTGCTTTTAATACGTAAATATTGTTGCTAATGTTATGAAAATTTGTTTTTTTTTTTAAGAAATTGTTTTTTACACTGCATTATATCAGTACTGTTCAACATTGAATTATGAAACACCTTCACTAAATGAAAAATAATAATTTATCAAAAACACCTTTTAATTTCTATCTATTATTCCTCCTTTCATATCAAATATGCATTTTTTTGTTTTCATCTGCGAGGTACACTTTCTCGAGTTTCCATTTACATTAAAAAAAATATATATATATTTGTGCTGAATGTAGATGCATATCATGGAAGTGAACTTGCCAATTATAAATTAAGGGAAAAAAAAAAAAAAAAATTTACTGCGTAACCTAAAAAATATATGAATGTACCAAAGAGGATCTTTATCTATTTTACAATAAAAGTTTATATTTTGATAAACTTGATAAACAAATAAAGCAATAACAGGTTTTATAATGATCAATTTTTTTTCTTTGTAAACTTTTCTTTTTTTTTCCATTTGTTTTTGGTACCTCGCTTATTTATTAAATCTTCTGGTCCGCAATACAAACAAAGCAAAAGAATTGAATGTGTCATTTGTGATAAGACATTTGTCGGTCCTAGTTTGTTAAATTAATGGACCGTGTGAATGGGATCACCATTCTTAGCCGCTCTTGAACATTGCATGAATCGCGCTCATTGTACATCAAATTCACATTCCTTCACGTTCATTCATTTACTCACACACAACAGCGGTCAAGAATTATTATGCCATTCTCTTACTCTTTTACTCTCTGTAATGTTATGACAGTCCCTCAAATATTGTTGGCATAAGGTAAAATCACATGGCAGCGTGTACTTAAATTTTTTTTTTTAAATAATAATAAACCGCGGGAAAAAAATATAACTATCTAATTGTTCATAATTTATGATTACTGGTCAACCATGTAAGGCCTTCATAAAGTCCATCCCCAGTCGTGGCACATGATGGTTGAACATACCAATTTCTATCTCGTATTCTCGTTAATCCCAATTTTTCTTGAATTTCATGTGGTTTCATTGCTAAAAAATTGATCAACACATTTCATTAGTAATCAAAAATTATGAATAAAAATTTTTAATTTAAAGAATATTAAAATTTTAAACATTACCATCAGGAAGATCTTGCTTATTAGCAAATATTAAAATAATAGCATCTCGCATTTCTCTGTCATTAATAATTCGATGCAATTCTTGTCGAGCTTCGTCAATACGATCACGGTCAGCACAATCTACTACAAAAATAAGTCCTTGTGTTGCAGTGTAGTAATGACGCCAAAGCGGGCGTATTTTATCTTGGCCGCCCACATCCTACACAAATGATTCCAAGAGTATAATTGTATCATCGTTTTTTTTTTTTTTTTAGTTTTATTATTACAATGCGTTTATATAGTAAAGTAACAAATGGGTAGTATAAAGCCAATTGTAAATGTTTATCAAACTTACCCAAACATTGAATTTTACATTTTTGTATGTAACAGTTTCTACATTAAATCCTACGGTTGGTATAGTTGTGACAGATTGTCCCAATTTAAGTTTATACAGTATGGCTGATTTAGATTGTCAAGGATTACGGTATTTGAATTGAAAATCATCAAATTAAAAAAATTATTTATCTAAATTTTACTTCAAAAAAGGATACTAGTTTTTCCGGCTGCGTCTAGACCAAGCATAAGGATGCGCATCTCCTTATTGCCAAAAATTTTTGACAAAAGTTTGCCCATCTTGCTGGCTCACCACTTTCTATGTACACAGTACCTATGTAAGAATAGGAAAGAAATTAATTAATTAATGAAATTTTTCATTTTAATTTATTTATATGTAATAACTAACCTAATGGTATTTTTATAACTGTTTATTTTTTGATTATGCGATCGGTTTTGTGTACGACACTGGTAAACATACAAAAATTTTCACATGAATAAGATCAAATATTAAATATGAAAAAAAAATATATATACATAAATATATATATATATATATATATATATGAATAAACAGGCAAAAAATATTGTGAAATGCGACAATACTTAGAGAGTCACTCTATTAATTGTAAAACAAATTGCGTCAGTATTCTGATGATAAAGTGAAAAAAAAAAGGAGAAAAAAAAAAACAACGTTAGTAACGTGTAAGAAACATGAGTGTCCGGTTCATCGCTATTCCAAAGAATTCCGTGGGTTTGAAAAGGTTAAGTTGTCGATGAATGGCGTCCAATGAATTGTGCTAAATTCAATTTACAATAATTGCAACAAGCGTTTTAAACGTGGAGTGAGACAACCATGAAGTATATGTAATGAATAATGATGCACAACAAATTCTATTAATTGAACTGACAACAAGGACGTTCCAAGAACGGTGAAAAAGGTAACAGTATTTCAGATGTACCTCCCTACAGGAATGGATAACCTTCTCATTGATTTCATATATTATTGATATTTAAACAAATATATATAATAAATAATGAATTAATTAAATAATTAATCGTAAAATATAATTACCAAAAAGCATCTACACCGAAATAATAATTTATCATCAACAAACGGGCACATCACAACACATACTTGCAATCATTTATGCCACTGTCCCAGCCCATCACTCAGTACTTGGTAGCTGTTGGCTAGCTCGTTTGTACTATCCATTGCTGCCAACTAAGCAAATATCAACGTTCAAATACAAAATTTTAAACGCAACACACACACACACACACACACACTGCAGCAACACATATGCGCGCGCATAGGTAGCAATACAGATAAAATGTATGTGTAGGAATATAGATGAAGTCTACATTCTAAATATATAATACATATCTACATATGTAAATTCATTGACAATGTGATCAAGTGTACATTTTAACTGAATATTTTATATATTTTTATAGTCTATTGAAAATTATATTAAAATTCATGAAATAAACTATTTAACACAGCATTTACATCTTTTTTTTTTTTTTTTTTCTTTAAATTGCTATTTACAAATTTTTGGAGTAAATACATTTGAACACAATAAAATATTTGAAAAATCATATACATATGTGAAGTATATATAATAAGTGATGTGAGTATGAATGTAACATTATATAATAAGAGAGAATAATGAGTGATGATTTAAGCCAAATCATTTATCATAGTTTTTTTGTGAATCATCAAGTACTACACTGTACATTCATATTAATTTTTAATTATGCATATGGTGAATAAAGCGACTAATACTCAATACATTATATTGAGTAAGAGTTTACTAAAATTTCGATAGATTGTGGATGGAATTTTTTTTCTTCTTTTTTTTTGTTTTGATATAATATTCTTAATTAAAGACAATTATTCTAGTTAATATATCAATAAACAAAGCCATAGGGGCTGTCAAAAATGACTGTAATAACGATAAAATCCATGTATCATCAAAATAAATATAAAAAATCAACTCATAATTAAATAAAGAAATTTTTTTTGTTCGTTTTCTGTAATATATGATTCAGAATTGCATTGGGAGTAAATAAAATAATCACTATTAAAAAATATTATGTCGTGCAATAATAATAATAATAAAATTAATAATGATAATAATAATAATAATAATAATAATAAAGAAGTAAAAGAAAATGATGAAATATAAAATCATGAAACTTTTTTTCCTTTTAATTAAATAAAACTGTATTTGGATCTTCATCATCTAACTGCTTCACGTGTCGTAGAACATCTTTCTTTGTTATAACTCCTAACAATCGCCTAAATAAAAGAGGAGATGAAAAAAAATAAAATTGATCATTGCAATATTAATTTTTAAAAATATTATATTGTTTATATAGATATATATATATTATTTTTTTTGGCTTACCCATTATGTGTGATAAGAGTTTGCCGCAAACCTAATTTCCGAAACATGTCAACTACAGTCTCCATCGGCGTTTGATCAGTGATTGTAATTGGTGCCATATCAAGAATTTTCTTCAATTTCAATGGTGTAGGAGTGTGAATTTGCAAATTATTACCACTTGTAAATATAACTAATGACTGTCGTGTAATACCATCCATCATTCTCTTAGCATTAGCAATAGCTAAATTTAAATCACGACGTAAAACAAATCCTACTAAATATTGAGATTCTTTCGATACTATCACTGGGAAACCATTATGTTCAGTTTCTTTCAATATATTCTCAACATCCTCAACAGTCATTGAATCTTGAGTGAATACGTGCAATGTTTCATTCCGCCTGAAAATAAAAATTATTTAATATAAAAATTTTTTTTATAATTAAATAATCAGTGCTCATATTTTTTTAGCGAATTATTATTGGGAAAATTTCTACGTACTTGGGTTGCATGACATCAGCAGCGAGTGTTGTATGTTGAAATTCTTCCTTGCTGTCCAAAAATGGATATCCGTTAAGCCCAATATGCGCATCGTATATGCCTTGCTTACCAAGCGCATCACCAACCCATTTACTCGCCATAGCGGCTGCCATTAATGGAACAATATATCGAACCCCGCCAGTCAATTCAAACATAATAACAACGAGTGATACTGTCATTCTTGTTACACCTCCCAATACAGCAGCGGCACCAACCATCGCATACAACCCTGGAGTTATACAATCAGTGCCAACCGTACATTCTTCACTAAACATCCATATATGTGGATAATTATATGCGAGTTGTTCCATTCCGATTCCTACAATGCGACCAACAATTGCTCCAAGACATAATGATGGTATAAATAATCCACATGGTACTTTTATACCAAACGTAAATATTGTCATGATTAATTTCAATGCCAGAGTGAGGACTAGAAGCCAAACTGCTTTGTAAACACCCGGTTCTGCACCCGCAGTTTCAATTGTTGAATTGAAATTAGTGAAATTTCGTTGATAATCACTGAAAAAAAAAAATATATATATATATAAATTAATATTATTATTATAATAATTAAATGATGAGAAGATACTTGAGAGGATTTATTAATTTTTATTTACCATAGCTTGTCACCATTAGAGATACCACATTTTCGGAATAATAAATATATCAATTGACTTGTACTCATACTCGTGTATGGGTTGGGATATGCAATAACAGCAGTAATTGCAGTTACCACTAATACTTCAGTTACTGGATACTGTCCAAGTTTTGATGTTTTTCGATATCGACACCAGAATAAATTGGCTTTAATAAAAAGCGTTGCAATAACACCCTATAAAATTATTACAATATTAACAAATGGTATCATTCTTTACAAAATTGATAATAGCAATATTCAAAATTATAATTGTATACTTACTCCAATAATTCCTAACATTACGAAGGGTATCAATTCAAAAAATATCCATGGTTTATTGTATTCTACGTAAAACAACACTGAGTGTTCATTACCAAATGGATTGATTGATCGTAAAACGAATGCTGCTATTAAAGCACAGAAAAATGATCGCCATAAAGTTTTCAAAGGAAAATAGTAACTAACCTGTTGATGAAAAATAAAAAAATAATATTTTTAAATAAGTAAAAAAAAAAATTTTTTTGTGATAATTAATATCCTTACTTCTTCAAGACTGAATAATACACCACCAATTGGTGCACCAAATGCAACAGATACGCCAGCAGCCACGGCAGCTGACAATATTTCTCTTTTTTTTGCTTCATTTCTTCCATACTTGGGAAATAAATATGAAAATATATTACCAATACAACACGCAATATGTACCATTGGACCTTCTTTTCCTAAACTCAAACCCGCTGATACTGAAAGTATTAATCCAACTGATTTAATAATCAGTGTCCATTTTCCTAAATATCCACGAATAATAAAACCACTAAGTATAGTTTTTATCTGTAACGTGAACAAAAAAAAAAAAAATTATAAATAGATGATGGGTTTGTGAATAAAATTAATTGAAAAAAAAAAATAATAATAATAATAAAATAAAAAAATAATAATACACACCTCTGGAATACCAGAACCACATGCATATGGAGCAAACATTCGTACTAATGATGCCGAAAGTGATGCAAATAGTAAAGCCCACGCTATATAAAATAAATACGAAATAATACCGGATCCCACACTATCTCTGGATTGACCAAATATTTCCGACCATTGCAACCACTAGAAAAAAAAATTAATTAATTAATAATAAACAATAAACAATTAATAAAATGCTATTTTATTATTTTAAAAATATTAGAAATTGATAAATAAAAAGATAAATTCAAATTGAGCACCTGTGAACAATTTCCACCATCAAATGATGTTTCATTATAACTCCAGCAGCACTGTTCTTTATTCAACCAAAACGCTTCAGGGCAAATACCAAATTTCAAATCTGTCATCCATGATGCTCCAATATCAATGATACCTGCTACAACACCAGTGCATAATCCAACCAATAGTACACATAACCAACCCGACCATGCATCATGGGCACCCTGAACAAGATCACATATTGAATCATGTCTCTTTTTTACAATGTATCGATGTCGCATACGATCACGTGCAATGTCACGTTGCCAGTCGATCGTGTGAAAATCTTCATATTGACCAATGCCCGGGATTTCGTCAGAATCTGCTGAAACTAATTACAATTAGTTATTTTCATAAACTTATCTATTAAATATTGCAATACTGTAGAATAATTTCATTGATATATGAAAACTAAATAATAAAATAATAAAAAAAATGAAAAAACAATTATATATAAATGTATATATACAGTGTGATGATGCATCGTCGAGTCGTAAACTGCGTTCAAGATAAGCATTATTTCCCGTGTGAGAACTTGCTTGACTTGTCTCTTGCATTTCGTCCTCGCTCGTTAAATTTCCGCCACGGTTTAATACGGTACTTCGTAGACGAGCATCGCCACCGCTATCCGCTCCATTAGTCGTCTAGAAAAATGCATTGGAAAAAAAAAAATAATAATAAAACGTTCACTATTTTATTTCATATAAATTCTATAATTTAGTTTCAATTTCATACAGTTCTTATCGTGTTTATCAACATTATGTTTGATACTACTAAGCGTGGCATGCGTGTAGTCACCATTTTAATTTACCTCCAATTATACATGTATGAATAAAGGTAAAGCGTGCAGAGGGTCATTATCAAGATAACGAATTAAATTATTTTAAAAAAATAATAATAAATAAAATTATTTAGTTTTTAGTTATTGTCTGAATAAGATTTATACATATTTAGGTTTCTGTTAATGATAAATGTTAGTTCAATTATCTAATTACTATATAAATCAAAATATTATCCATCTTTCCAGAATCCATTATCAGTTATTTAATGTGTGATATCACATAATGGGCGGATTATACGTATCGGCCATTAATTGATAATTATACTTTTTATACAAAGTAAATTTAACTAACGATTGATTGAATTTTTTATTTTTTTTCTTCTTTAATTCAATTGATTACAATATACAAATTATTCGTATATTGTTGAAAATGTCGAATGGAATACTAGTGCATACCTGAGCAGCCGCTACTGAGTTGTAAGTTGTTCCTGCCGTATGAGTAGGGACATTTACCGATGATGATGATGATGATGATATTGATGTACCTTTCAATGGAAACTTCTCCATGGCATTGCACTGATCTATTTTCACACACGTATAATTTTATTTTATTTATCGTTTTTGTTTATCTTTCTAATTTGACTGTACAATTTTGTTTTGTTGTTTTGTTATGTTATAAAATGTTTGAAAAAAATTCCAAATAAATAATAAAAAAAAAAAAATGTATAGAAGTATATTGATAATGTAATATAAAAATTTTACTGTATATGGCGTCGAGAAGAATAAACACAACTTTACTGATAATAGCTTATAAAATGAATGATTATACGTATACAAAAAAATCTTATCCAGATTAGAAAAAATACACATGTGTAGATCAATTTATGTATATACTATACATACATTAATAATATATTCTTGATCAGACCTTCTGCACTTATTATAAATTGTATGATTGTGTATTATATTTCAAAAAATCATTTGAATATCTCTACAACTTTAAAATAACATATGATAATCTTGCAGAGCCAATTGTGTATATTTAATTAGCAAATAATACTTTCATTTTATATTGTATATATGTTTGTAGAACAGCAATCATGTCAATTAAAACAGCATGGATTCATGCATATAATTTAATAATAACCACTAAACACTGAATCATTGAATCGTAGCTTTTTTTTTGCACTCAAAAGAAAAAAAAAGAAAAAAACAAAAACAAAAACAAAACAAAATAAAGTAAAATAAAATAAATAATAAAATAAAAAAATATGCAATGTTGCAAAACAACTTTACTTACAATCTACAATGTGACCGTGAAAACGACTATAAAATGTATACATATGTAACAAATACTCATGATAACGTGTTATTGAAGCAAATGACAAACGTACCATTTCCAATGAGTTAGGCTCGTGATAATCCAGTATGCCAATAATACCAATCCGCCAATGACGGAATTTAATTTGAACAATTTATAATTATGATAACATTTTTAAATAATTATTTTGCGATAATTAATTGTATTTCAGTTGAACATTTAATAATCCACTGTCGCAGGTTATGAGATAGATGAATGAGTGGAATTAACCCACCCATATGATTACGACAGGATACAGTTTAGTTTTTATGCTTGTAGTCGTCTCTGATCGTGTGTCACACACTCATTTCCATATGTACTTATACATATATATGTACGTATACATATATACGGATAATTCTACTAGTCCGTTTTGAAAGTAAATATGCAAATTATTATACGTGAAGAATTATTGCACAAGATAGAATATATAATAGAATATTTTGAAAATTTTAAAGATTCTCGGGATGCTGTGCCAACTCTAACCAATATATGCATACGTTATTGGTTTCGTTCATGAAAATTAACCTTCATGTCTTCTATTGATGAATATAATTTTACACTTATATGTAAATACTTCATAATATAATTATGTGATTAATTCTTTAAATTTTACTTATGCTTATAAATTAATTTTTTTCTTATACGTTTGAATATAAATAAGATTACAATAAATATTTATAAACTTTTTATTTAACTTTTTATTTATAAGCTAAAGCGCATGTGTAAACCATTTACAAAAAAAAAAAAAAAAATGGACATTCCATTTATTTAACGCGGCAAATATGAATTTTTTTTTTAGGAATTTTTTTTTTTACCATTTTTATTATCAATGATATTGATAACCTTTTACCACTATAAAGTCAATATATATGAAACATATACAATACACTGTTTTTTATCTTTTTTTTTTGTTTGTTTTTTCAAATATATATTTTATGAATAATGCATAGTGATATATTCATCAACTGTTTATTAAATAATATTTATATTTGAAAGAAAAAAAAAATATTTATCAATATAAAAAATATTACATTTTGTTGTCAGATTGACATACAAAGTAAGATGAATTTGTTGATTGCAGGTCATTGACACATAATTATTATCACTTCATTTTACGGTACAAATTCCATGTGTATCACGCGATCCTTTCTTCAATAAACTACGCGAATATTTATATACATTGTTGATACTGTTGTAGAGGAAAATTGTTGTGTGTACTATCACTTGGAATAAATACTAGTTACGCAGGTTACCAACAGAAGTTAGTACGCCAAGGAGAACAAGAGAAAGGGAAGTGGTCATTAGTGATAGAGGTCAGAAAAAGAATAGAAAATTACGAAAACGTACGAGTGCGAATGAGAAAAATAATTGTGCACCGGCAAAGTAGGTTGTCATGTCCGTTGTGCCACTCGGTCGTATCATAAACACCAATATTACTCGATCCACTGCCACTCTCTTCAATCAGAATATAATCGGTAGAACAATCATCAGAACTTTATATATTGCACAGTCACCTTCTGTCTTTTTGATAGAGAGTACAGAAAAAAAATTGTCTACATATACATTCAATAGGACATTTAGTTTATCAACATTAGCAATGGCTAAAATCAAGGTCAGTTACTGATTATTTGTCCTCCATTTTTTTGTGTTTTTTTTGTAATTTATTGCTGTTAATAATTATAATGTATTGAACTGCATTGTATCATATTTTTGTTATAGGCTGGTCCGGTCGTCGACATTTTAGGTGATGAAATGACACGTATCATCTGGGATTCAATCAAAGAAAAATTAATTCTACCATATTTAGATATAGAATTACATACATATGATCTTGGAATTGAAAATCGTGATGCAACATCAGACCAAGTAACAATTGATTGCGCTGAAGCAATTAAGAAATATAATGTTGGAATAAAATGTGCGACAATTACACCTGATGAGAAGCGCGTTGAAGAATTCAAATTGAAACAAATGTGGAAGAGTCCAAATGGAACCATAAGAAATATTTTAGGTGGTACTGTATTTCGTGAAGCAATTATATGCAAAAATATTCCAAGATTGGTGACTGGCTGGGATAAACCAATTATTATTGGCAGACATGCCTATGGTGATCAGTATAAAGCTACTGATTTTATAGTCCCAGGTGCTGGTAAACTTGAAATAACTTGGACAGGCAATGATGGAAATAAAATTCAACATACTGTACATGAATTTAAAAGTGCTGGTATTGCCCAAGCACAATTTAATACAGACGAGAGTATTCGGGCATTTGCACACAGTTCATTTCAATATGCTCTTTCACGAAAATATCCTATGTATTTATCAACAAAAAATACAATTCTTAAAAAATATGACGGTAGATTTAAAGATATTTTCCAAGAAATTTATGATAAAGAATATAAAAGTAAATATGAAGCAAGTGGTATATGGTATGAGCATCGTTTGATTGATGACATGGTTGCTTACGCTATGAAATCAAATGGTGGATTTGTTTGGGCTTGTAAAAATTATGATGGCGATGTGCAATCAGATTCAGTCGCTCAGGGCTTTGGATCACTTGGTTTGATGACATCAGTGTTAATTTGTCCCGATGGTCGGACTCTTGAATCTGAAGCGGCTCATGGAACTGTCACTAGACATTATCGACAATATCAAAAAGGCCAAGAAACATCAACTAATCCAATAGCATCGATTTTTGCATGGACTCAAGGTCTACTTCATCGTGCCAAGCTCGATAATAATCAGCAATTAAAACATTTTGCTGAGACACTTGAGAAAATATGTGTAAGCACGATTGAGCAAGGGTCTATGACCAAAGATCTTGCTATTTGCATCAAAGGAATGGATAAGGTCAAGAGATCAGATTATCTTGAGACTTTCGAATTCATGAATAAACTTGCTGAAAATTTGAAAAAAGAACTTGGCCATTGAATACTTCAAAATATTAAAAGGCTATTAAAAATATAGTTCTTGGCATGCATTTTATATTTTTTAATTATATTTCAAGAAAACAATTTTTTTTTAACTCATCGTATTATAAGCAATGAAAGTGGTGATATAATAATTGAACAGTCGTAAATTTTATCTGCTGTATGTGTCAAATATATTGATGTAAAAGTGTCATTTAATAAATGAATAAATAAATGTGGTACGGTGATTTTCTTGTATTCTATTTTTTAGATATTAACTTTTGAATAATTGCATGAATAATTAATCAAAAAAATTAAAAACTCAGCCACCTCTCACTGCAAATATTTTCTATTTTATCTATGTCACGTTAATCATTGATTAAATGTATGATTTGGACCGTGTCTATTGCAAAATGAATAATACATACCTCATATGAATTTATACGGTACTTTTACGTAATCAATTTTTATCAAATGAAAATATATTGTGAATTTCGAATTTGTGATTGGTTCAAATAAGCCGACAATTTTCCTCCCTCTGTCGTTTGTCTTCTTCAACATTATTGTGCATAGTTTATTATCAGGTGTATTGCACGTTGCTGTTGTAAACAATTGATATTAATATTTATCATGATTATTGAAGGATCTGGCATAGAGTGTTTTTGGGGAAAACTTAATGAACATCCAAAATGTCCACATGGTATATATTTATTGATAAACTACTGTTTTCAAGTTTATTCATTATTGATGTCCATGCATAGCACATGTGTTTGATATAACCTAAAATATATTTTTGTAATACTTGTGTACTGTGTTTAGGTCCTACATTGCTATTTGGAAAACGTACTGATGGCGAATTGCAATATTTTTATGCTTGCTCTGCATGTCGAGATAGAAAATTGTGTAATTTTTATTTGGAAAAAGATCAAGAGTTGACGAAAAATCAAAAAAATGCTTGGCAGGAAGAAACAAAAAAATTTTCCCAAATGTATAATCATAGAAAGTGTTATATTCGATTCAATGAATTATTATCTGAACAACCGGAAAAACGAATTTATTGTCATACGTGTGAAAAATTAATGTCGGTCAAGGATAGTATAAAACACAAAGATCATGAAATTGTAAATAGTCTGTCTGATGAACAAATGCGCAATCCATCCATATTATTAAAGCCACTATCCAATCCAAAAAAAGAAGCTCAATATTTATTTTCGAAAAAATCAATCATCGACATCACAAATCTGTTATTAAAATTAAATGCAAAATCTGTTTTATGTATTGGTGCACCTAGAATTCATGAGTACATTAATGAACATTACGAGGGACAAATATCCAGCCTTCTTTTGGATTTTGATGGCCGATATGTATGTATAAAAATGACAAAATCATTTATCATTGAAATTTTTCTATATCAATCTTTTTTATTTTCAGCATAATTTTTTTGGACCTCTCAATTACTGTTGGTACAATTTATTTAATCATCATTTTTTTAATCCAGAAGCACAAGAAGTTTTCAAAGATTTCATCACTCAAAATGGTGGCAAAGACATGTATTTAATATGCGATCCACCATTTGGTGGAAGAGTCGAATTTATTTCTCAAACATTAAAAACTATCACGGATTGCCATAAAAAGTGGAATGGACTGAAGGATGATGATTCAAAGTTGAAAATTTTTTTTATATTTCCGTACTTTATGGAATCTATAATGCAAGTAAAGTCAAATCCATCCGGTGTTCATGGTGGCCTTGTAGAACTGAAAATGGCAGATTACAAAGTTGATTATGATAATCATCCATTATTTGTTACGGGCTCGAATGGACGAAAATATGGTTCACCTGTAAGGATATTTACAAATGTTTCACTTGATTTATTAGAATTACCAGAAGAAAGTGGTTATAAATATTGTAAACGATGCAAAAAATGGGTAGCGGCAGAGAATAAACATTGTAAACTGTGCAAAGCGTGCACATCAAAAGATGGAAGACGATATAAACATTGTAAAATATGTAAACGTTGTGTGAAGCCTACCTGGAAACACTGCAAAACTTGTGAACGTTGTATTTTAGAAAAACATACGTGTGGATTAAAGCCAAAGATTACTGGTCATTGCTTCAAATGCCAAAGCACAGGTATAAATATACGTTAAATTATGTATTTGAATTAAATAATATAGTTAAAATTGAATTGTTATTAATAAAAATTTCAGATCACATCGAAAAAAATTGTGATAGCGATATCACAAAAAGTGATGCAACTAAATCATCACGGAAGAGAAAAATGAAATCCCCAAATGGCAATGATCTTAATTTGAAAAAGCAAAAAATCACAAATAATTCAATTATTTCAAAGGAGAAAATGAAAAAAGATATAATATCAAAAGTACCAATCAAAATTACTGAATCGTTGAACAACAAACCTAAAACTGATAAAAGTCAAAAAGAACAAAACAAAAAAAGAAAAATTATAAAATAAGTAAATGTACATAAAAATTTGTGGAAAATAAAATTTTTAGTATTAAAAAATGAAAAGCGTTTTACATATTGTTATTCATTTCTAATATTTGAGTAATTATTATTGAATATTAGCATAAATACAATACACAATTGTTATTTTATATAGTGGGAGTGAATTAAAGTACAGAATGAATAGTCTGTTGTGGATATAGTTGATATAATTCTATTGAAGAAATAGTGAAAAAGAAAAAAAAAAATTGAAAAAATTACATTTCATATTTATCTTTAATGCATTCAAAACCTTTTTCCCATCAGCATGAAATAAATTATAATAACGTTCGTATATATGTTTTGAAGAAAAAGAAAAATTTTCATAATCCTTAGAGTGCTCTATTGAGATACCCAGTATATATGACGTGTGTTTCAAAAATCTTCAAGATAAGCTTTGGCTTTCTACAATATAAAAACGTGCGTGTTACTAAAAATCATCAGTAGACTTTTATCCAATAAACTATCAACTGGATAAAACTAGTGGAGACTTTATCAACCAACATCAAATAATTAAAAATTATGGCGAAACAAATAATTATCATAGCAACTATTTTTATTTGTACTACCCTTGGGTGTTTAATCACCAATTGTCCTCGCGGTGGAAAACGTCGGGATATTTCTATGCCATCAATTATGAATTTACTCAAAGAAGTAAGTTAATTTATAAATTTATATTAAATTTATGAAGGTTCGTAATTATTTGATAGTTTTATTATTACATTGAAATACATTTAATAATCATTAGTGTTCAACTTGTGGACCAAGACACGAAGGTCATTGTTTTGGACCGAACATCTGTTGTGGATCAACATTTGGATGTTATTTTGGTACTTCAGAAACATATAAATGCCGGGGTGAAAGTCTTTATCGTCATCCATGTATTGCGGGATTTGCAATGTGTCGTGATAATACAGGAAGATGTGCATCAAATAACATTTGTTGTACTCAAGGTGAATGATTTTTCTCTATCTTATACACAATGTCAATTAAATAATCGCGGGGCCTAAACGCGATTTGAACAAAAAAAAACAGCGCCCAAATATGGGTGACGTGGCGACGAATGTGTCAATATTTTATGATAAATATTAATTTTTATAGAGAGCTGCTTCATTGATCCAACATGTCGAATAGAGGAGGACTACATTAACAAATCAAAAATAAGACAAGAATACTCTAGTAATATTGAAAATGATCCTTCTGAGATATAATTATACGTATATTAATTAATTGTGAAATTATAACATTGATGATTCTTAAATGACCATGTGAATTAATATGAATTCCTTTTTATCTACATATGTTCTAATAATAAATATCTTAGTCATGATGAAAAATTCGTGTTGAAATTATAATCCTTGGTATGTTTCATTAATAAACTTCCATAGTACCCGTGATAGTAAAATTATTTAAAAGATTTCTTTAATAAATGAAGATATGAATTGATAGTAAATTGTTCACATACGATTAATAGCTAACATCACGTTATTATAGTAATTATTTTATCATTATTTTGGGAGTAAACAAAAAAATTATATCGAAGTAATAATAGATATGTGCGAATCACTTTCTTCCTGAGACAAAAATTTAATAAGCGATAAAATTTATAACACGATAAGAAGCAGTAAGGAGGGAAATATAAAATAATATAGTAGTAATGTTTAAAGACGAGTCATTGTAAGAAATTACCATGAATGATAATCTGAGAAAACATCGTTCAATTAATATATACAAAACATATTGAATATTATAATATTTTTTTACATTTTCGCGCGATCAAATGAGAAAAATTTCGTGCGTGAAAGCTCGAATGCGTGCGCAGATGAACGTGTGTAAAAATTTAATCATGGCTATACCAGTGTGTCGTTTGATTTTATCTATCAACAAAAAAAATCCAGTGATTTATTCGCAACATTGTGTCTTAATAAATACCTTGTCAAAATGGAAAATTCAAAACGCAAATAGTCATAGTGAAAGTGGTGGAAAAAATAAATCACAAAAAATATTTTCATCAAATAAAATAATTACTGCTACTGCTTTATTAGGTCTTGGTTATACATTGTACAAGTGGAGAAATGAGCTATCAAGCAATGTATTCAATAATACAATATCACTTGTGCCAGAGATTTATGCCAAAAGTTTTATTCCTAGAGATATTAGTGAAAATCGGAATAAATTTAATTTTATTGCTGATGTTGTTGAAGTTTCAGCACCATCTGTAGTATATATAGAAATTGAAGATCCAACGAGGTGCTTTAAAAATTTTAATGAAATTACTTTGTTTTATTCATTTAAAAATTGATTTTGTCAGTATTTAATTATTCAATTGAATTTCATAATTAATATTATCCTTTATTAATTCAAATTAATTAATATTGAAATAGGAGGGATATTTTTTTAGGTAAACAACGAGTAACTAATAATGGTTCAGGATTTATTGTTAGTGAGGATGGTTTAATTATTACTAATGCACACGTTGTTCGTAAACTAAATAAATTCATCAAGATAAATGTAAGTCTTACAAGATCTTTTACATATACATATCTCACTATTATTACTGACACTTTTATGTATACACGAGAAATGATAAAAAATTACTTTATAGGTCAGACTGCAAGATGGAAATATTTATCCAGGAAAAGTGGAAGATGTTGATCTACATCTTGATTTGGCGTTAGTTCGCATTGATAAGGTACACCTTCAAATTAATTGGAAGGAAAATTTTTAACATTTATAATCAATATTCATATTTATGTATTGTATTATTATTATTATTTTCATTTTTTTTTTTTCGTGAAACTAACGAGTATATTGGAATTTGTTTTATTAGAAAAATTTACCTGCTATGAAACTTGGAAATTCATCTGCTATACGTCCTGGAGAATTTGTAGTAGCAATTGGATCACCGCTTACCTTGAGCAATACTATTACTAGCGGTGTTGTTAGCAGTGTTAATAGACAAAGTGAAGAATTGGGCTTGCATCATAAACATATGGAATATATACAAACCGATGCGGCAATTACCGTAAGTATATTCTTATAAAAAACACGAATAAATATCAATAATTGTAGAGGAAATTTTTTTTTTTTTTTTTATATCAATTGTGTATCAACAGTTTGGTAATTCTGGTGGGCCACTAGTAAACTTGAGCGGTGAAGCAATTGGTATAAATGCAATGAAGGTTACGGCCGGTATTTCATTTGCAATACCAATAGATTATGTAAAAGAGTTTTTAAAAGGAGCTGAAACACGACGGACAAATAAAGGTGCAATATAATTGAAAATGTTCTTTTTTTATACAATCATCATTATTTTTTTTTATTTTTCATATCTGAAATATTATTCAATTGACAGATTCAAAAGAAACGAACAATGTTGATACCATGTCTCAACGTCGTTATTTAGGACTAATAATGATAAGCTTGACGCCGCAAATACTTCTTGGATTACAAAAACGCCATGAAGTAGTTTCACCAAATATAACGCATGGAATTTTAGTGGTATCTGTTCATGTACGATCGCCTGCACATTTGTAAGTTTACAAATAAATTAGAAATATTTTACAATGTAATTTATAATTGAATCAAATAATCTTATATAAATATTGTAATTTCATAATACAGGGCAGGTATACAATTGGGTGATATCATAACACATGTAAATGGTAAGAAAGTAATGGATGTTTCAGATATTTATCCTTACTTGGAAAAACCAGAGGCATTAATTCTAACGGTTGCTAGGAAGGAACAAATTTTGGAGATTCAGGTTGAAACTGAAGAAACTTGAGTGAATATTCATAAAATTATGAAATTCATTAAAATTTTTTGTAAGAATACGATAATTATTTTGAATAAAATTGACAATTAATGTTGGTTTAAATAACAAATATATTATTGTTTTCATTTATATCTATTCGACCACGATATATTTAATGTATGTAAATATAGAAATATATCTAACCAAATGTATTTACATATATATTAAAGATAAAACAGGATATAGGCTGTGGGATGGTACTCGGCGATTACAATTGCGTGTGTGTATGTCTGTTGTGTTTGCGAGTTTTACGACACGCGTGTCCCTACCAAACAGTACACACACTAGATGAGGTTGATCTTTGCGTGTGCGTAGAAGCGCAATCTTATTTTTCATTTTATTATATTTATTTATTTATTTATTTTTGGTATCTATAGATAAAGATATTCTTACCCATTCACACGAACATCCGTGATATATATCTAATTTCTTGATTATCTTTTTCTTCTATTTCTCCTTTTTTCATTGCTGTCCTAAGTGGAATGACTTTAGTACAAGCAAAATATATAGATATAAGTGGAAATAAATATAGTGAAGAAAGTACAACATGCAAAAGAAAACTATACACAAATATGTGTGCGTGGTATTCTCTTGCAGATTGTAATTCGCCTACTCGTAAACGTGAAATTCCTGAATTCACATCCTTTAGCAGTATAATTTTTTTTGTTTCACTATGTTTCTCCTTGCATACAAGAAGTGTGAGCTCGCTTTAATATTAAATCAACAAATTCATGATACAATGAATAAACTCTGTACATAAAATGATATTTGAGTAAAAATCAGCGTGAAAATATAAAATCCCAATTGAAATTGTATACATTCAAAAAAAAAACAAAAAAAAAAAACGATTGACCATATAAATTTTTATGTATTTTATTATTATTTATTTATTTTTCACTATCAACAATCAAAAGACGCAAAAACATATGGAATGGAATTGTGCGTGCGGCTACTTCTGTTATGGTGATGCTCATGAAAGTTGAATAAAATGCGTGTGTCGTGTTGTTTGTTGTTCTTCCTTGACGTGGTGGGTGATCGAGTGGCTATTGGCAGGAATTTTTTTGCAATGGTTAACAGGACGAGTCATGACCATACAATTGTCTCAACTGGCAATCGACAATACCAAAGTAATGCTCTATGGCGATGGATAATAAATAAAAAAAAGCAGTAAAAATAATTATATATATATATATATAAATATAAAAGGCAAATGTAGAGAAGAAATGAATAAAAAAAGTAACAGATATATAAAAGTGATGTAAAAACAAAAAATGAAATTCCTGGTTGAAGTAACGTGGCAATGAACTTGCGAATGGTTATAAGATTAGATCGTTGGATGGAAACTATATCCGAATAGGTATGTAAAGTTGATTTTTCTCTTCAACAATACTAACGTACATGCACGCACGATCTTCATAGCTCCATATAAATACTCAACAGAAAATATCACGTATAAACGACTTTAGTGTGCACTCTTGTTCCAGCAAAACTCGTTCCCCGTTTTATTTCTCCTTCTTTCATTTTCTTATCTTCTTTTTTTTTTTTTTTTTTTTTTTTTTTTTCTTTCAGTAATACCAAAGGAAGTTACGTGGTACTGCTTGTAATGCGTGGGTGTGACAGATGCCCTGAACATAGATAAACTGTGTACAAAAAGTGGATTAATATTTTATATTTTATTCTTTTATAATTTATTCATTTATTATCATTTTTTTTTTTTTTCTTATTATAAATTATAAATGATATTCAATATAAATGAAATTTTTACATTGATCAATTATATATTATTCAAGTGTACTCCAATTAATTTGGATGCCAATACACATGATAAATTATATTGAAAGACAAACTACATCCGTATGGTTAGATGATTAGGTATATACTATATACGGTATTCAAAGCGTTTCTATTTCATATTGGTACGTGACGTGGACTTTGAGATGGTACTATGGAGGTAGAGAATTTTAGTGCCAATGTCAAATCCAACGCAGAGCACCTACGTGATCTATTGTATATTATGAATTGCTTGAGTAATGTCAATGGAGTTACGTGCCCATTGGTATATACAGATATTGACGATGGTATTTCTCATCTTTATTAGCTTATATATTATATAATATGAGTGTAAATGTACATTAGATCAATATAGTCACTTTATTGATAATATATATATATATATATTGAGTCAGGGGAAAATAAAAAAATTAATTAAGATATTATTAATCACTTGCAAAGAAGGAAAAATAATAATATTTTCATCTCAATTATATAGCGTTTTTTAAATTTTATTATATATATATATATTTTTATTCTTCTTATTTATTTCTCAAATTCTAAATTATTATATTAATTTATTAATGATATAAAGTAAGAGGGTAAAGCGTTGAGGAGAAAAAAAAAAAAAAAAAAGAGAAAGAAAATAATAAAATAAAATTACGATGAATAGCGCGAAATGGTTATATGCAAGGGAGGAATAATAAAAATCCAGTGCACGAGAGAGGGATATATCGACAGAGAACGCGCGGCAGCTCGTGCTGAAAGCAATAAACTCTGATTTATCGAGGTGAAAATCGAACTCTGGGTGATTTGTGGTCACGTAGCGGCTATAAGACAGTGAATATATATTCCATAGGGCCCAAGATTGTAAGCTTACGCGTAAACACATATATATATATATATATATATATTTATGTGTATACATTGACCAAGGGTGAATGTGTAGAGAGAAGGGGGAGATGTTAAAACGTATGGCAGTGGTTGGGGCCCGTGCATCCTACCAATCCTATATAAGAAGATGCTGCAAGTTATTTCTCCGACTTCTTTACTCTTCATTGCACATTGTTGTTCTTTGCGTTATAAATTTTTACAATTTAACGTGTGATTTTATAAATTTGACAATTCAATTAAAAAATATTATCAATTATTATCTCACATGATCACAGTGAGTATATAAAAAAGAAAAAAAAAAAAAAGAAAAAATAAAAATTAAATGAAATTAAATTGATAATAAATAAGTGATAAATTTTTATTTTTTTGTTACATGTATAAAGTTAATTTCATTGCTTGGCCTATTTGGCTTTGCATTATGTTCTCCAATTTGGCCTGGCATTCAATTTCACAATCAAAATGGCGCTGGCTCATATCGTTATGGTTATCAAGGGCCCCATCATGCAAAAATGGAAACAAGATCGAATGGTATTACCCAAGGGGGTAAGTTTTTAGACTTTTTTTTATTTATATTTTTTATATTTGCCCCTTTTTCATTTATATTATTTGATATTAGTTCATTGACGATCACTTTGCGTGACTTGAGATATTCACATTATATAATCAACTATGATCACATCAATAAATACGATAATTTTGGTAAATGCTTTCAGGATATTCGTATGTAGACGCTAATGGTATACTTCAAAGTGTTGCATATTCTGCTGATGCCCTAAATGGTTTTCGTGTTCGTGCCAGTAATTTACCACAACCACCAACAAATCCATTATTACCAATGAATAAAACACCAGAAGTAGCAAATACACAAAAACAAAATATAGCTGAATATGAAAAAATTGATAATTCACTTAATAATATTAAAAATAATAATGACGATGATAAATTATTGAAAAATCCATTTTTATTGTCACACAATGAGGCGGTGGGCATTGAAATTCCCAAACCAATTTACTCAAATGCAGGAGCAACACCAATAGCATCATTATCATCATCATCATCATCATCATCACCATCATTATCAAAATCAATGTCAATCAGGACTGCAACAAAGATTGCACCAACAGTGGAATATCCATCAATTGGCGGGTATGTACCAACCACAGCGCCAATTGCAATTTTTCCCATTCCATATAGATTTGTGCACAGTCCACTTCATCATATTCAAGATTCTTTGGGACAATATGACTACAGTTATGCAAGTGACACAAGTGCAAAGAGCGAGTCAAGATCATTGGATGGTACAACGAGAGGTGCTTACAGTTACATTGATGCGAATGGTTTACTTCAACAAGTTCATTATATCGCTGATCACAATGGATTCCGTGTACTTGCAACAAATTTACCGGGAGCTTAATTAAGCAATACAAAACCGAAGAAGAAGAAGAAGAAGGAAAAAATGAAAAAAAAATAAATAAATAAAACAAAAAAACTGTACTTTTCAATTATTATATATATATATATATTTACATGAAATATTTTCATTTATATTTTTATATGATTGTCATTATATAATTTTATTCATCGTGATTCATTTATCCAAGTACTTTCGGTTTATTTTGGTATTTTATATGGTTAATGGGATATTATTTAATGATTGAATGCTTTTTGAGTTGGTTCAGTAAAAGATTGATACCCAACATTTGTAGGGAAATATGAACGTACACTTGACTCGCATTCACTTGTTGTGTGTATTAAATGTCTTTGGGTAATACAATGATAATGATACAAATTAAATGTATTTTATTTCATCTTGTTTTTTTTTTTTTTTTCTTTTATCTGTCCCTCTGTATTATCCTCATTCGTTCAGTATCTCGTGCTAATTGGGAAAACACATGTATACAAATGCAAATGTATATTTATGTAAATTTACACGGTGAACGTTTATTAGTCTTAACAAAATTCAAATAATTTGTTTGAATTCACTTTTTTTTTTTTTATACGCATTTATAATTGTATTTTGAGTATTATCATACACATTGAAAATTATATATACACGTGAAATTATAAAAAAAAAAAAAAAAAAAAAAAAAGAAAATGCTCATTAAAACTTGTAGTGATATTTTTTTGTTTGTTTGTTTTGTCTAAATATTTTTTTGTTTATTTTTCATCTTTACTTTATTGCTAATACTCATGTATGAATAATAACATACAATAACGTACGTAATAACGTAATACTCTTTGTTATTTTTATCATTTTTTTTTTTTTTTGTTTTTTCCATTTAGTTTAATCGCTTGTTTTTTTGTTTTGTTTTGTTTTGTTTTTTTTTTTTCTTGTTGATAAATATCATTTTAAATTATACATTATATTTATATACACAAATGTTTACAATATTATTTATCATTTTTCATAAATATATACACGCAAAATTGTTATTTATTTTGCAAAAGATATAGAGAGTGATAGTATCAACTCACTACATCTCATTGTCATTATTATTCTTCAGTTCTTTTATCTATATGTCAATATACATATATACGATGAAATAAATATACGTGTCAACAATTGCCGCGAATAAAATTACATGTCATTAATCATTGTCATCATTATAATATAAAGACTAGAAGATTTCACTCGTCTAATTTGGTTTTGTAACATGACGCGCAACACACGGTGGGATATTGATTGATTAACAATTGTATTACACGAACAGATATAAATATATATGGAGATACGAGGTGATTGTAACGACACTGAAAAGTTTGTAGCAGAATGAGACGAGTAGAAAAAAAAAAAAGAAAAAAAAAAAAAAACATCATAGATTATGTGGGATGAATTTAATTGTGAAATAATTTTTCTCATCTTGTGATGAGAATTAAAGGAAGATACGATTGAAAATGGACAAAGAGTGTTAGGTATATTATCGGCACGTATATAATTTAATGTGACGGCGCGTGAAGCATCATGTGGTTGATGGATCGAAGAGGACGCGCTGCGTGCCGCTTCGCGTGCGCTACAGTCATCTCGAGTCGCTTTGTGAGTGGGTGTTGTGATCTGAGCTTGGATCAGGATCGGAATCCTCAATTGACACGCCATGTTGTGGCACACGTATCGAATAACTTGGGCTTCTGTCATTTCTATCAGTAATATAAACATAAAAAAAGAAAAAAAAAAAAAAGATTAATCATAATTATAATTTAAATAAATAAACAAAACTATATCGCTATTTATATAATGAATATATTTATATAATTATAAACAACCTGACTGCCAATTGGCTACCATCACTTCCACGACGCAATGATTTCTTCATTCCTTTGCAGAAACAATTGCATATTATTCTTTTGAATGCAAATCGAAAATCTTTACTGAATAAAGCGTATATGCATGGATTTATCGCTGAATTACAGTAGCCAAGCCAGAAGAGAATACTGAAGACCGTTGCGTGGATACAATTTGGACAAAATGCTCGTACCAGGTACATTGTAAAAAATGGCAACCAACACAGTATAAAACCACCAACAATAATGCCCAGAGTTTTTGCTGCTTTAGTTTCCATACGAAATCTCTTTACCTGCAATTTATTTCACTCTATTTGTCTCATGCTGATGTTTATTTCATTTTTTATTTTTTTTATTTTTATTATTATTATTATTTTTTTTTTTCTCATTTCTATCTAGTTTTTCTTTTATTCACTAACATATTCTAACTTCTCAATGATAAATTGACGCTGGAAAAATAAAATGAAAATGAGGAAAATAATAATAAATGAATGATAATAATAATTATTATAATAATAATAAATTAAAATAAAATAAGGTAGAAAATATTACTCTGGTAAATATTTCTCTCACACACACACACACACACACACGTAGTCATACAGAATATTCAAATACACATTGAAATATATTTGTAAAATATACATTGTAATATATACCTGAGCTTTAATATTTCTCTTGCCCATCTTCATGACTCGTGGCTTTTCCTCGTTGCTCGTAGCCAATTCACGCAGTGAAACTTCATCTCCTGTTACTTGACTCTCACAACTACTTCGTCGACTCGGTCTACGCGCACTCCCCACTCGATTTATACCACCGACCTAGAAATAGTATTAAATGAAAAAAAAAAAATAAATAAATAAATAAATAAATAGAATGAATAAAAGAGTGATAATAATAGTTGAAATGAGAAAAGAAATTTATACGTGTAGAAATAAAAGTACAACAAGTGATTAATTGAATGAGCATCAAAGTTAATATTAGAAAAATAAAAAATAATAAAATAAAAAAAATCATCAATATAAATGTACAATGAATAATTTACTATTGATAATTAACAATAACACAAGTGTAGTTACATATCCGGTAAATTTTAATTGACCAGTTCATTTAATCATGTAGATATTGGTAATTAAAGCCACATAAATGAGTCCGGATTCTATTTCTCCCCTTCCTTTTTCTATCATCATTTCTCTCACACTATCATTTATTATCTGTCTTCCTTGTTGACCGGTTTATTCGACTGAACAACTCTCTCATACAACAATTGACAAAATAAATGTCATTCGTGTGTAACTGAATTTATACACACACATACTTTTACAGACTTGGTTGGTCGATGTAGAACACCCATTGGGATCACTCGACATCAGAGACTATCACGCCCGACCATGATTGCGGTTTAGTAGAGTTGAATTGTTACAGAAATGAATGAATAGAAAAAAAAAATAAATAAATAAATAAATAAATAAAATAAAAACGGAAAAATGAAAGAGATTTATATACTTCAATGTTTGAAAAGAGATTGAAGAGTTGAGGAATACAAAGATAAAAATGCCCGATGATTATATTCTCTATTGATATATACATATGAGTTGAATAGTAAATTTATGCACCTTGAGATGAGTATTTTTGGAGGTGGAACAAAGTTGACTTTGTGTTTGTCCATTACTATTGTAGTGCACAGATATTTGTGAACACTTCGATGGTGTACGTTCAAGAGTATTGCACTTTGTATTTAATGTCTCTGTACTAGGATATGATACTGATATCTTAATTTTGTCACGACGCACAGAGGCATTACGACTTGATTCAGGACTTCTTGTGCCACTATTATTACCACCATTGTGAACACTACCACGTCCACGATGTATCCTCAGTGTTACACGTTGCTCATCAAATCTATTTATCACAAATAAATACATATTAATTATTATTTTATATTTATATATTTTTAATAAATAAATAAATGAATAAATATATTTTTTTACAGTGTAATTTTCTCATATCTATTCATCAATACTATGATATAATTAATCTCTATACCTTGAACAATTTTAAATTATATTCAATTGAAAAAAAAAAAAAAAAATGAATAAATAAATGAATAAAATAAAATGAAATAAAATAAAATGTCTGCAGTAATCAATTATATGTATATATATAAAGTTTGAATATTGTCTACTAACTGGGTTATATAAAAATTAAATTATTTCGTTATATGTTCACCTAACAAATTATATAAATAAACTTTATTCAATTATTCAAGCTGAACATTTAAGAGTTTCCCCTTTATCGTTTTTCTTTTTTTTTTTTTTTCAATCCTGTCCACCTTCATCATCAACCTAAACATACTGCAAATATTCATGGAAATAAATTGTTCGTATATCGCAAAGAAAAATAAAATTCATTACAAGTTATGTGTGGTATCATTAGTGGGCGGCCAATGATGAATTGAATTTATTCCACATGTATGAATAATATCGTTGTATATGTGATAAACTTTTCTCATGTTAGTTCAATCGTGTCTCCTTACTACTACTCTCATTGGCCTTATTTTATTTCAGGTAATAAATCTATTTGTCCTCAATAAGAATAATACACACACACACATACACATTAAACAAAACAAAAAAAAAAAAACAAATAAATAAATAAAAATAAATAAATTTTTTAAATATTTTTATTTTTATTATTATTTTTTTTTTTTTCCAAATTGTTCTTATCTACGTTTATATAATTAATAATAATAGTCATTGATCGAGGTTAATTTGTAAATACACAAGTAATTTTCTTACCTTGATCCCAACATTTTTGAGCCTTTTGTTGTACGGAAGCCCTGATTAATAGCTTTTGTTGTTGATACAGCGGCATTGTATATTCTCCAGTAGAAAAAGAGCATGACTAGCATTGGTATATAGAATGAACCGAGTGCACTGTAAACAACATAGCCCGCATCGTTTGTAAGCTCACAGATCCATGGACATGGTGTTACAGTTACAACTATTCTTGTACTGTTGTATGGACCATTTTGTTGAGTTGACAGTGATATTTCACGTCGCGGTGTATTTGACTATTTGAAATATATATAAATAAAATTTGTATTTCATTATAAATTATCAATGAAATATATTATATTTCAATATTTTTGTATAATTAAATTTTTCTTCTATTTTTAAAAATAACAAATTTAATGAAAAAAAACAAAAAAAAAAATTGTTTCTTTACCCTTTCATCTTTCCATCCTACCAGTGGTGGAAAACATATGACGAAACTCAACACCCACACCATACAAACCAATAATTTTGCTCTTTTCGGTGACATTATCTGTAAATTATTATTTCCAGATAATTTATATAATTGAATGAAAATAAATGAAAAAAAAAAAAAAAGAAAAAAAAATTGAAATAATAAAAATTAAATTTGTATTTACCTGAGGATAACTCATGGGTCTTGTAACAGCTAAATATCTATCTAAACTTATTGCGCATAAATTTAATATTGATGCTGTACACATCCACACATCAACTGCCAACCATACAGAACACCACAAGTCTCCAAAAATCCAAACCTGCGTGGCAAAAATCAACAAAGAAAAAAAATGTGTGTGTGTGTGTATTTTTTTCCCCCCTTATTCTCTTCTTTGCCTTTTTTTTTTCTTTTATTTTTTTTAATGAATAAATTATACATTAGGATTAAATTAAAGTGTAAATTATATCACGTATATGATAAGGTAAAATAAAATTATGTTAGGGTGAATGCCACTTTATTTACCTTAAATACCTCCCATGTAGCACTGAAAGGAAGCACAGCGACGCCAACAAGCAAATCGGCAACGGCCAAACTCACGATAAACATATTCGTAACATTTCTGAGTTTGGTTGTATAGTAAACGGCAAGAATGACGAGAACATTACCGAGGATTACCATGACGTCGACGATCGCAAGGACGACGAGGGTAGTAACGA
The DNA here is from genome assembly GCA_963920625.1 of Dinocampus coccinellae. Lineage (NCBI taxonomy): Eukaryota > Metazoa > Arthropoda > Insecta > Hymenoptera > Braconidae > Dinocampus > Dinocampus coccinellae. The sequence goes on from OY987184.1 coordinate 16,027,537, forward strand.
TACCAACACCCGACCACTCGACGTCCTCGTACAACTCGTTGCAAGCACTGGCGTTTAGATCCCGCATCATTAATAACCACCACGATTATCGTCCACGGTCCTCGTTTCGCCCGTTTGCCTGTACGTCGACGGATGAGCACCGACGGCTCACAGAACATTCTCTCTCCCATTTTCGTTTCATTTTACGTTTATCTTTATAGATACATATATGTATATAAATTTTTATTTCACTTTGCACAATGTCACTGATGTCTATAATATAATATAATTTTTTTTTGTTTTTTTTTTTTTCTTTTACGTAAATTTACACTTTATTTATTTTTATTTACTTTTTTATTTAGTGATATTATTTATTTTATATTATTATTATTATTATTATTATCTTTTTTTTTTTTTCTCAATGATATAACGTATATAACTTTTTTTTTTTATTATGATTAGTAATTGTAAAAATGAGGAATTATTAATTACTCAGTCTTTATTATTTATTTATTTATTTATTACTATTATTTGTTTTTTTTTTTCAGTTAATTGATATAATAGCATGTATTTTTCATCTTCAAGCGTTATCAATAGAGAATTTGTACGTGATGATAAAAATGGAAAAAAAAAAAAAAAAAAAAAAAATATGAGAAAAAAAAATGAAAAAAATGAATGAAAGAGAATGAATAATAGTAATAATAATATAAAATAAAATAAAATAAAATCACAGTCAATGAAGTGAAAAAGAAAAATATAATGGGTTAAAAAGAGGCGAAAAAAATAAAATCAGAGGATCTTTCCGGTACTTTCGATAACGACGGTAGTGCCTTGGTGGCATTCCATGTCTCCCATCCACTCTCGTAACTCGCTTGTCATTGCACATTCTCTCTTCTCAAATCGTTTCTTTCCCTTTTTTTTTTTTTTTTCTTCTTCTATTTTCTATTTATTTTTTTTCCCCCTCTCGTTCTCAATCTCTCTAACTCTTTATCTTCTTTATTTTTTTCCACTTTAACTTTCTTCGTTGCTTTCTTCTTCTTCTTCCTCTTCTTCTTCTTCTTTATTCTTTATTCTTCTTTTCACTCACTCTGCCCCCTGCTCACATCCATTTATACCTCACACTTTCTCTCACTCTTACTCTCACTCTCCCTTTCTCTCTCTCACACACACACACACATATATATACACAAATGCACACCCTTGGCTTTTATTTTATTTTATATATCCACTTTTACGAATTTATACATTCTCGTAATTTTATTTTTATTCGTCGCTAGTGTATTCGTGTGTGCCTTCATGGCACAATTTATTTTACGGAATGTTAAGAGATTCTTTCGAAGCGCGTGTATCGCATTTCCCCTTTATAACTATCACACATATGTCACACACTTTATATATATATAAATATATTTATATTATCCCCACAGTTTTGTTAACATTTTTATATATATATATATATATATATATATATATATATATTATAATTATTATATTTTTCTTTGTCGGTATGTGTCACTTGAATTGATGACTCACTGTTGGCTTATCCGCCTCTGAAATATGAATCATAAATATTTTTATTTTTTTTTCATTATTATTATAATTTTTTTTTGGTTTAAATAGTAAAAAAAAAAAAGAAAAAACCACTCATACGCGTAGGTTTATACGTAGTACATACATTTGTATATATACAAAATACATTCACTACATTTATATATTTACGTACGAATTGAAAGTCAATCATGCAAAGCTCCATGTCAAATTCATCATACGGAGCTAGCAACAAAAAAAAAAAGAATATAGTAATAATAATAATAATTGTTTGTACTGAGGAAATGGAGCAAGTATGATCAATGAAAAGGGACGCAAAAGAGTGAGTGTAATAGATAGATGATGGAAATATATTTTGTATGTGTAGGTAGATGGAAAAGAATGAAATAGAGAGGTAGAGTAAAAAAGAAAAGAGTCAAAATATGCTCGAGGACATTTTGAAATGCAAGCACATATGAATTTTCATTGTAAAAAATTGTTTGAAGAGAATTTTCGCTCTTCACTACTGACTTTATTTTTTTTGTTTTTGTTTTTTTTTTTTTTTTGTCTCTCGAAAGACAGAGAGAGAGAGGAAACTAAAATTATATTCTATAAAGAACGATATAAATTAATTTATATTATTATTATCATAATTATTATGATATCTATACTTGGATACAGTATAATTAACGATAAAAATCTTTTATTTGGTAAAAAAATAAATAATAATGATGAAATAATGAGGGAGAGAAAAAAAAAAAAAGTTAATTGTGTTGTAGAATTTTATATTTTTATTTCATTATATTGAAAAAATTGTAGATGAATTTTTTTTAAATGATGAATATATATAAATATCACGTTAATATATTTTTGCATTACATTGATAATATTAAAGATAGATAGACAAATAACAAGAAAAAAAAAAAGGTGTAATAATCTGTTGATTGTAATTTTTTTAAATATTCATTTGGTTTATTAATTTTTTTATTTTTCCCTGTTCAAAAATGAATAATTTAAATTTGAAATATTTTTATTTATTCAATTTGAATTTATCGTTGTGCTGTGTGGTCAAGGTGGAAAAAAAAAAAAAAAAAAAAACAAACAAAACAAAAAGTTAATAAATAATAATAAAAGTAATGTGTATAAGTGTTCATTAACAATTAATGAATAAAGTCAATATAAACAAAAAAAAAAATTATCATTGAGTTTTTATGCGTATACCTACGTATATTCTCATAGATTTTCATCGTACAAGTGCTACAGGTTGTCGATTATAGCTGGGGTTTATCGCCCGTTGATGGTGGGAAAGCGACCAGACACGACACTTGCTTGTTTCACTATTTTCGTCATTCATTCGCGCCTTCCTCTCAATCTCCCACTTTCTATTGCTCTCCTCCTCCTCCTTCTATGTCCTTCTTTTTTTTTCTCAACTTCGTCTTCTTCTTCTTATCAAACTAATTTCATGTTCAATACACCAAAGTCCGTTCAAGGATAATAATTATAATGTACCATCACGCACGACAATCGAACTAAAAACAGAAAAAAAAAAATATATATATAATTTTTGAATTCACACAAAATGCATGATTTTTTTTTTTTTCTCAATTTCTAATTGTATTATTAATCTAGCATACATTTTATAAAATTATCAAGATATTTATTTATATGAATGTGTAAATTTCTATTTTGAATTTATACATTTACAAATTGTCTTTGCACTACAGTCACGTTAATTCTCCAGAACGAGAACAAGAGCGAGACAATGAAGAGTAAGGAGGAAAAAAAAAAAAAAAAAACATACAAACTGGAGAGATTTAATTTGTACGAATTCACTACGTCGACTAATGAACCGATTCTACATTTTCAGTTGTTCTATTGTAACTGTACATGGCTATTGAAATAAGAAAAATAAGAGAAAAATTATACGTCTTTTTACATATTCATTTTTAAATAAAAAAATACTATCATCAATTACATTGTATATGTATATGTTTTAACATTATATATATACATATATATTTATATAAAACATCAGGAACATCCAAATACATCCAAGTGAATTAGTTAATATTGATAAAAAAAATTTTCTTCCTCGTCTCACAAACTTTCGTTTATGTCTTTAATTTTCTATATTTTTTACTTTTTTTTTTTTCATGCTCATTCAATCGTATTTTCTCTTCTTCATCCTCTTCTTATCTCTCTTACCTTCATGACTTCACTCAGTTTTTAACTCGACTTGAAGCTTATGGTAACTTATTAATTTGTGCCCACGTTTCTTCGATAAAGGTCAAATGATTCTGCGCATTTTTACATTATATATTCATTAATATTATCAGTAAAATAGTTATTATTCACAATTATTCATTTATAAAATATATATACAGTTGGAAAAACAACAACAACAACAACAACAATAATAATTATTATTATTATAAATTCACTGATTTCCAATCGTATATATATATTTAATTCATCAAGTATGTACAGATAATCGTAAATTTTAGTTTACTTATCCTCTCTCCCTCGTTTCACTTCATCTCCACAATTTTTTTTTTTTTTTTTTTTTTCCCTTCCAATTGCCTTCAACTAATAAAACTTTCGACCTCTCATTTTATTCCTCCACTTCTTTTACTCAAGTTGTGAGTCAATAATGTTCCAATATGTCTATATATATATATATATATATTTTTGTTTTTGTTGCAAGGATACGACTGGATTTTTATAGGAAAACGAAAAATATAGTGAAATAAGAAAATAAGAAAGAGCGCGATGACGTACGAGAAAAGGGTGGGAAGGGGGTGGGATAAAAGAGAATTATAGTGGATAAACGAAAAAAAAAAAAAAAAAAAAAAAATAGAAAAGATAAAGTGAGATGTGTATGCTCATTAACTACTGACTACTGCTGTATACTTTTTATTTATTTATTTCTATATATATATATTTTTTTTTTTTTTTTTTTTTTTTTCGTACATTTTATTTTTCCCTCGATATATCATTTTACCGCAAAAATATAAACACAAATTATATTAACGTAATACCCGTTAATAATATATTGTACGATTTTTTAAAAATTATTATTTTTATTATTATTATTATTACTGGGGGGTTTTTTTTTTGTTTCTCATTATTTTTTATTGTATGTACTTTTATTCTATTTCAAATCGCTTCCTCTCTGTATTTTATTATTATTATTATTATATATTTCTTTTTTTTTCATATCAGAATTGAATAAAAAAAAAAAATTTTGCTTTTATTTGCCCAATTATTCATAATTATTTATTCATCATTATTATTATTATTGTTTATTTAATTTAATTTAATTTTTTTAATTTTTTTTTTTTTTTTTTTTTCCTACCTACTATGTTGTTCAGCCAACGTTCCGAAACACAAGTTTTTTCCATTACATTTCACAATGTATATACAGTACTCAAAGAACAATGAAATATGAAAAAACAAAAATACAAAAAAATAGATAAATAAATAAATAGAATATAAAAAATATAAATGATTTTTATCAGTATTTATCAATGAATTTGTGTTTATAATTTTTATGTATAGAATTTGTTGAGACAAAAAAAAAAATATATATATATATATATATGAATAAATAAATAAATAAATAAAATAAACTATTAGTAATAATGTGATAAAGATAAGAAATTTGTTTTGTTTTTTTTTTGTTTTGTTTTATTGACAATTGTGTGTATGGTAAAATTTATAAGAAAAAAAAAATAATAATAATAAAATAAAAAATAAATAATAAAAAAAATAAATAAAGGTAAATGAAAATTATCACGAAATGGTATTAAAAATAAATAACACAATGTGTTATATTATCTAAATAAAATAAAATATTATTACATTCACGTGAAACATTTGACGATTAATAATCGTTGGGTGTTAACGCGTCAACGATACTGAGCGCACTGACAAGATCTGGGCATTTGTGAGACGCGGAACGGTGTATTCGCATGCGCATCAGACGTCCTAGTCGGCTCACCGTTTTTATTTGTGTGACGTGAAAGAGAGAGAGAAAGAGAGAGAGTGTATATGTGTGCAAAATATATTGAGTATGTAAAAGATGGAAGCACAGAGTGTAATAGAGATAGAGAATAGTTTCTATCGTCATGTATACAGAGTAAAGAGAGGAGAAAATCTAGTCTACCCCGGCCGCAAATATCACCGGTGTGCACCATACAATTCCTTCTTTTAACTTCTCTATATGTATGTACATTTAGTTTCTGCACTTTTTCTATACGATTCAACTCCGACCTCTACTCATTATCTCTACGTCAGTTCCATTGACCAGCGAGAAAGGAGACAGAACATATTAAACTGAGATGGTGTTTTCCGCGAGTACGATGTTGATATCGTTGTGGCTCCTTCAACGATAAGTAAAAGACAATTTTATAATACCAAATGATAATTGAATTTCATCAGAGAAAAAAAAAAAAAAAAAAATTAAATAAATAAATAAATAATAAAAAAAAAAGATAAAAATGTATGAAAAAAAATTTTATTATTATTATTACTATTATTTTTTTTTTATCATTTATTTTTATTTTATATTTTTTTTATCATCGCTTAGATAATAAATATACTTCATTGAATAATAATATTTTTCTTAACGATAATAAAGACATATAAAAAATAAAAAATAAATAATAAAATACAATGAAATAAATTATAAATACAGGAGAGATAAAATTAAACATATTAATGCAAGTAAAATTCTTATTTATTCATTTATTTATTCATTTATTATTTATCTTTTTTTTTTTTTTTTTTTTTTCTGTTTCATTAACAATCGCTGTTACGTCTAACTTTACTCATTATTAATTTTCCGACTTATTATATAAGTATTAAATATATTTTCATTAATTAAACAAATCACATTTATATTTTTTTAAATTTTTCCCTGTTTTTTTGTTTATTTTTGATTACACTTCTGATAATAAACTTAACATCTTCGAGAGTATCAAAATATATTTACACACGTAATAAAATAGTAGAGAAAAAAAAAAAAAAAAAAAAAAAAGCACAAAAACAAAGAATAAATTTCAAGAATGAAATATATATAAAAAAAAAAAACAAGAAAAAAAAAGAGTTTATTAATTTATATTTTTCTATTTTTTATCGTTTGCTTTTTTTTTTTACTCTAAAGCTGTAAGAGAAAAAAAAAAAAAAAAAAAAAAAAGATCGGTGGATATAAAAGGAAGACACGATGTTGAGGTAGTCATTCATCCGGGGTAAAAATGGAGCAGAGATTGAAGAAGGTCATTGAGAAAGGGTGTCCATTTTTCAGTATGGCAATAATAACGGCCGTGTAAAATTTTTGTTGCTAAATATAGTCAAACGATGAATGTACCAAAAGAAAAAAAAAAAAAAAAAAAAGGAAAGAATGTGATACACATAAATTGACACAGAGTGTACATTTATTCATAAATAATATATTAAATATATCAAGTAAAAAAGATAAGAAAAGAAATTAAATAAATTAAAATTGTTGGGGTTGAGATTGGAAAAAAAAAAAAAAAAAAAAACATATTGAGATAGTTATTTTATTGATGGATAGACGGGATATAATACACACATACCGTCGTCGATCAACTGCTATATTATTTCATGTAGAAGGTTAAAAACGATGGAAGTGGTTGAAGGCAGCTAACGCCAGCCACAATCCCCGGGAGTGCAAGGATGAAATGAAGTAGGAGAATAAGGCGCGCGCGCACAACATATATAGATATATAGATAGATTGAAAGTTGTACTAGTAATACTATGTAATCACAAGTAGAACACACACATACATATATATATATATATATGAACAAAGAGAGAAGAAGAGAAGAAAGATCACGACTTACGTCAATCGGCCAAAATCACTTGGGACGATTCCCCACAAACTATCGCGGAATATTGAATAAAACTTGTAGTTAAACTAAACATATGTATATGAAAACTTATAAACTTCTTCTTTACCCTAAAATATCCCAGCAGCTGTTCATCGTATGGATCAATGTGCGTAGATTTTTCATAATATATGTCAAATATAAATCATCAAAAAACAAAAAGAAAACAAAAAAATATCCATATCTATATATATAAATATAAAGATACAAATCTCTATTTTTCTTTTTTCGTTTGACGTAAACTTTTTTTTTTTTTTTTTTTTTTTAAATTTAATTTTAAATTTTAAACGTAAATATTCAGAGAATGGCACGTAATTTATATACATAAATTGAATAAATATATTTTATTTTATCTGTAATTTCAACTTTTTCACTGAAATGTTGATTATTTTATATACACACGATTATTCTGTTGTTATAATTTTTTTTTTTTTTTGTTGTTTACCGAATTTTATTAATGAAACAGTGTTAAATTATTACATTACAATTGTGAGTTTTAAAATTGTGGTTTTACTCTAGAGCAGACATATCAACAAACTGACTAGTGTTTGTTGTGATGGAAGAGTGCACGAGGCAAATAACGACAATGATTGTGAGACGAGTTAACATTAAAATGAGATGGCAAGCAAAAGACTGTTGTATATAACATACAAATGTGTATATATATATATATATATAGAATAAAGTGAAGTAAAAGCGCTTTGACGCACAACAGGGAGAGATTATTCTATATAATCTTTGTGGCAAGTTGTTAAAGGCGTGAAAATGGGGACACCCAGCGCACACGTTATGTATACATTACTCGTATAATATTCATTACTATATATAAATATATTCTAATACTAGTTTGTAATGCATATAGTCTATCTGACTTGTTCACTGGTAAGGAAATGAAATTTATGTAATTGGATGTTGCATACAGGAGAGACTTTACATTTGTGATCTCTCAGTTTGCTCTTTATCCAGATACTGTCATCCGTCATGTATTTCTGTGTATAATTTATATCACTAGTCTCACGTTTGGTTAAATTTTATAGATGTTGGATTACTAATTGTCAGATTAAATTAACTTTTGACGATTTATATTTACAATATTCTATATAATCAAATATATCCAATTGATTTTTATATAAATCTACATTTGATATATTAATAATTAAAATTTTTACTTGTATTATTATCTTTTTATATCTTCTCCAGGTTTATTTTTTATTTTTTATTATTTCATATTCGCTCTTTTTTTGCTTTTCGATCATTATAATCTTTACTTTTTTTTTTTTTTTGTTTTTTTTTTCTTTAAATTGGTAATTCAATTCAATGGAAAAAAAGTATAGGCATCACACTGAATACACATATACACACACATATATATATATATATATATATTTTTCACTCACATGATTTTATATATTGAATTTGATGATAGAGGTGGCTTTTATAAATTCTTGAGATCGTTCAATTTTCCACTCTGGATTTTATATATTTTCTTTCTTTCTTTCTTTCTTCATTTCTCTGCTGTCGCTGATGCCCCCCTCGCCATTCTATACAGTACTCTCTCCCCCATATTATCTTATTTTTTATTTATTTATTTATTTATTTATTTTTTTTTCTCTTTCGTCCGTACAATAATTCACAATATTTTATCTATTGCATTATTGTCCCGGGTAAGCTGCTATTGACCTAATAAAATTATCGATGAAAATAAATTTTCAAGCTTTGTTTATTTTTTAATTTAATTTATTCATTTTATTTATATTTTATTCACTTAATAATGTGAACAGAATTTTTTTATATATACACTTGATATAATTTTTATTTTATATTTCATTAAATTGATATTGCACAATTTTGAGAGGATAAAATTTATATTTGATTTATCATCAATTTTTTTTTTTTTTTGTTTTTTCTTCTTTTTGTAATTTTAATTAGTTACAATCTACATGTCCATCCAAGATTAACACTATATATATACATATATTAGTATTTAGTATGTATGCACAGCGAAAAAGCCGATAAAAGCTTTTTCGAGAGACGAGATAAATGTAAAAGCTCTTGAATAGTAGTGCAGATGGCAAGAAAAAAAACAAAAAAACAAAAAAAAAATTATTGTAAAAAGTTCAGTTATCATAGTGAGTGTGTTTTTGTCTTTGAGATAAATCGCCCTTCGGTTTTATATTCAAAAGAAGTGAGAGTAAATAATGAGGAAAAAAAGAGTGAGGTGGGGGAGTAGAAAAAGAGAGAGAGAGAGAGAGAGAGACAAATATAAATAGATAGTGATAGTGAGAACGTGTGGTGCAGATGAAGAAGAAGAAACGATGAAAAAACAAAAAAAAACAAAAAAAAAACGTAATGAAATAAAGAAGAAGAAGAAGAAGAAGAAGAAGAAGAAAAAAGAGAATATTTGCGGCGGGATGAACTTTACGAATGCGACACCGGGAGACACATTGAAAATATAGGAAAAAGAAACACGATGCATTAGTGTAATTAATGCCATGGCGCATGAAAGAAGCCGTCGTTTGTGTGGTATTATTATTATGTGTGACGTTTTTCGAATGTAAACGGTATATACATTTTTAACTTTTACACCATGTATTTTTTTTTTTCTTTTTTTTTTTTCGAATTCTTTTTGTGTATACAACCCTCTTAGCCCATTATACAAACAATAGAAACATACATACGTGTGTTGGAAAAAAAAGTCGCTGTAGTTACAATAAATGTTGCGTGTACTTGTATTTGAAAAAAAAAAAAAAAAAAAAAAAAAAAAAAATGAAGAACAAAAATAGTTTTTCCCTTATAATTTTTTTTATAGTCACGGCTATTATTACACCAGTAGTGATTGCAGTAACAATTTTACCAATTGTTGCTGCTCTTGTTCTCGTTGTTTCTCTTTGTTGTTCTGTTATCTAAATTACACTCTGAATTAAGTCACGTATAATTCTATAAAATGTCACATTACAAATATTACAACTTGTCCCATCAAAAAATAAAACAATAATAAAATAACTAACAATTATTCTCCTTTTTTCCTTTTTGTTTTTGTTTTTTTTTTTATTTTTTTTATTTTATTAAATTAACTATTAATTTGAGATGACCGATGTGAAACTGTGATATTAAATTATTATATAATCATATTTTATATTTTTTTTTCTATTAAACTGCCATCATTGATAATGTCAAATACAATCGATTATAAGTGGATATCTCGATGGCACGTGGCTTTTGACACCTTCACTTTTGAAAATTACCAACGTGTGTCGTTTTACAATTCTCTTCTTCAATCCCTTCGCCCTTTATTCTTCCTCATACTTCTCATTCTCTTCTCATTCCATTTTATTTTTATTTATTTTATTATTATTATTTCATAAAGTTTTGTTCTATTGACTTGATATGGGTCTAACTACAAAGGTCATACATATGTATATTTATATACGTGTGCCATGTATAAAACGTAAAATAAAATTGTACAGAACTGTATTAGAACGGAGAAAACGATCACGCTTGACTAGACATTGTCGTTGGATATTATGAATCAAAGTCCCAGCGGTGCTATTTATATATTTTGAACGGTGACCGCTTACTTGGTAAATCGATACACTAACCGTTTACAGATATTCACCCTCCAACCAAATCTTCAACGACAGAATGACGAAAACAATGTCGCCCTGGCTAATCATTACTTTGCATTATCTTCCACTATATCAAGTCATTGATTTTATTTCATATATAAATATATATCGTTTGTAATAATAATATGAAATAATATAAATTCACATAACGTCAAATATTTAGTCAATGTGATTTTAGAAATGCTATTTAAAAAATTTATCTACACATTGACTTGTAGTCAAGACATAACAACTGGCAATTATACATCAAACATCACTGAGCTATAAAAAAAAAATATATATATATACAAGTAAACATTAAAATGTCCCACGTGCCAACATATCACTTGAGAAGTGTTTTATTATTTTCTCTTTCCTCTATATTCAGCTTGTTTATATGCTCAGTGTGTGTATATCAAGTTTAATAACACACTGTGTGTCTTTGCTACGAGTATTTACGCAGACCCTCGGCCATTTGGGAATAAATCATTTGGGAATTTGAGTGTGACAGTAAATCCCACGATAATACTTTGTTAGAGGACAACCATGTCGATGAAAGTTTTTCATGTGATTTGAGTTGTTTGCCATCAAATTTGATCATAACGTTGGAAAAAAAAAAAAAAAAAAACAAACAAACAAACAATCAAACAAAAAAAACAAAACAAAATTTTAAAAAATTAATTTACCCATTTAAACTTTGAATACTCTATTTTAAACAAAAATTAATACTCATACAAATATAAATAATAATAATAATAATAATAATAAATGTATACAATAATGAAGATAAATGAAAGTTTCATAAGTAAATTTATCGAGATTTTCCGCAATCATCAATAAATATAATTGGAAAAAAAAAATAAATATTTCCTTTTTTAGTGTCTTTTTTTTATGTTTTTTTTTTTTTTTTACAATTTTATTTCTATGAATAATGAAATATTTATGTGTTTATATATATATATATATATTTATTGAAATAATTGCGCGTTGAAGTGAAGAGAAAGAAAATGGTTGAATGAAAATCGCAATACGCAACTGAAAGAAACGAATCTCTACAGTGAGTGGGAAGTGAAATAGGGTCGGTGAAGTACATAGTCTTTTTGACTTACAGTAAAGAAGAGCGGACAGGAGTTCGAAGAGATGGTGAAGTATATAAGAGAATGGCTTTTGTCGTTACGAAGAATAGTGAAAACTAGAGAGAAAGAGAGAAAATAAGTGAGTGAGAAAGTGGCGTAGTTGAGTAAGAATGAAAGCATGAGAAGAGGGGAAATTGAAATGGTCGAGGTATGAGCACTGGGGCGGAAGTTATTGCCGGTTGGAAAAGTCTTTCGCGCCTGTGTGCCCAAACACACACACACACACACACACACACACACGAATATATATATATATATATATTTTTTTTTTTAAACGGAAAAACCTCATGTGCTTTTGCCAGTTACACAACGGATCCGTATAATTTCACTCAATGACTCCTTGACCCTCAAACGTTTGTGGAAAGACTTTTCATACGGAATTTCAGTGTCCATTTAAATTCAGTAAATTTCATCAATTTCTCTCTTCTTCTCGTCATTTTCATCATCTGTCTCTCTCAATCGTTCTCAATATCTAATTATATACTCTCATTGCACTTGAATTGACATTCACTTCGAAATGTTGAAGCAACGACCGTGAGTGCAATTAGTGAAATAGAAGCGTCAAGCGCACATTAATAGGCTCAAAAAGGGGAGCCAAAGGCGACGGAGTTTCAAGCAGGAGTAGTAGTGATAAGAGTAGTTTAACATTGCAATGATTTAAATATATACCAATACACGGGTCAATACAATCCCCTATTAATTCGCTTCTGTACAGTTAGTAGTAGTTGAAGTAAGTATATGATCAGACATATATAAAGAGACATTTAAACTCTCAAGTATCACTGCTCATATACTTATTCGAATGTTCAACTCAATTGATTATTTATAAATACTATTTTTTTCACCCTTTTAAGCCTCACTATTCCTCGAGTTTTTTTTTTTTTTGTTTTTTTTCTTTATATTCCATCTTATTCATTCTATATCGCACCCTTTCTCTCTTTTGTTCTTTCATATTGCCATTTCTTGTGTATATTGAAACAATGAGATTTATAAAATTTATTCACTCCCCGTGTCTCTCTCATGTATATCGATCTACTTCAACTTTTTTTACATGTTCCTTTTTATTATGTGTATATATATAAAATTTTTTATTTGCTTCTTTTTTTTTTTTTTTTTTTTTTTTTCTTCTTCACTCTCTATACATAAAAATAGGAACTACACGTATATATATAATATATACATAGGTGTGTGGGTGTATATGTAGAAGAGAAAAAAAAAAAAAAAAAAAAAAAAAGTGTGAACTTTACTTGAGAATTCGCGACTGCAAAAAACTTGATGTTCAGTATGAAGAAAAATGAAAAAATGAAAAAATGAAAAAATGAAAAAGAGAAAAAGAAAAAGAAAAAAAAATCTTCCAACGTGCGACGTGACGAATTGATTTTTACGACCAGCCGTTACCCTCATCTTGTGGTTGCACTCTCGATGACAGGTAAAATCATTCAGTTCACTAAACGCAATATATATATATATGATGAAAAATTTGATATCAATGCACGTTGTTGGAATAAAATTTTCAACTTTCAGGTAAATAATAATAGTAAATCGAAAAATAGAAAAAAAAAAATTTTTTAAAAGAGAGAGGAAAAAGGAAAGAGAAGAGGAAAAAAAAAACGAAAAAAAAAAAAAAAAAAATTGTCACAAAGTCTTGTTGATACTTGAGAACAATTCGAAATGACAAAAAGACGAATGTGTATATATATAAAGTGGGAAAAAAAGAGATAATATAGTGAATGATGCGACGAGCGTTGCATCAAGATCACGTTTATCCTCATCTGTCTAGGACAAAAAATTGCAGGATAAAAACCAAGACAAAAAAAAAAAAAAAAAAAAAAGAAGAAAAAGAACAAGAACAAGAACAAGAGTAAGAGGATGAAAAAAAAAAAAAAAAATTCCTCTATTTCGTTTTCTTTTTTTTTTTTTTTTTCCTCCTCATACACTTGATTTTTCATGTAATCATTTTCTCTCACATACAAGTGAGTTGGTAAAAAGTAGAAAAAACTTTTTATTTGAGATTGACATTGCAAAAATCTTCTCTTTCATGATTAAACTTATCAATGATTAATATTAAAAATTTGAATATTATCATATATAATATAAATAATATATAATTAATTTATAAATTCATATAAGAATAATAATATGATTAAATAAATAGCAACAATAATATCCACTAAATCAATATTCGCCCACACCGCAACCCCCACACACACCCACACTTATATAGTTAAATATATATAAACGAATTTTATGTAAATATAATAAATAACAGAACAATATTTATCAATTGTCAATTACATGAAAAAGCAAAGCATCCGTGAAACCGCTGTATGTGAAATAGCAATTTTAACGGTAGTGAAACAGATGGAAGGAGAAACAAATGAGAGAAAAGCATAAATTGTCCCTCACCCTCCTATATTAATTGTTACTTAATACATATACAGTATAATTATTCTCTTCATATATATATATATATATATATATGTACCCATTACGTCATTCACCTTCGCAATTCTCAATTCAATTCATACAAATCAGCGATGAACCCAGTGAAATGTCAAAATGAAATAGAAATTATTCGCATTGTAAATTGTACAATATAAATTCGATTATTATTAATATATATGAACAATATAAATCAAATAAATTTTCCGTTGCAATACATGCACACGTCATTCAAATAATAATAATTATAAATAAATAAATAAATAAATAAAAACTCATTCAATACTCAAGTTATAACGTCAATAAAATCAATGATATAAATAGATAAAGTTTTTTTTGTTTTTTTTTGTTTTTCCTATTTACATATTATAATATTATGTATTGTGTATATAGTCAGTAGATAACTTTTAATGTTAGTAATATATAATTCATCCAAAAAAAAAATATATATATATATATATGATAGAGGGGGTAACAAGTTTGTATAGTTTGCTGTGGAGAGCGAAAATGTAAGAGAACTAGGGTGGCATTACGATGATTGTGATTCAGTGGTATAGATATCTATTCTGGATTGCACGAATTCCACACAATGACAAGGAAAAGATAAATCCGAGAAATCCTGAGTCTAAACTAACACACACACATATATATATTTACGTATTTAAACCTATCTATATATATATATATATATATGTGTGTGTGTGTATATAGTAAATGATTCGATATCACGATCTCCAATTTCCTCTTCTTGGCAATCTGGATGAGATTTATCACTAGACGATAGAAGCAATTGGCCCCAAAAACTCCAAGCCCAATGTCTTCATTCTCAATATATATATTTTTATATAAATTTATAGATTACAATTGTTTATAAATACAAATGAACCATTGTAAAATGATGATATTAATTTTTTTTTTTTTTTTCTGTTTTTATAAATGAAAAATAGTTTTATTTTATTATAGAATTATTTTACATTTATTGATATATATTTCGTATTTTTTTTTATTCAATTGATACGTCTATGATTATATTCAATTTCCAATCGGATTTATAATTAATCACTGTATATATATATATATATATATATATATATAATCAGTTATTGGTATTTTCCATCACTTGAAATTCATATAAAATACATAAATACCTGTGTATATGAATATAAATACATAAAAAAATATATTAATTTCAATGAATTTATGTTCAGTCACACTTTATTCATCAATGATATTCACCAATGGTCATCAATGTGTGTGCACTTAATATATTATATATATATATGTATATGTATATACCAATCTATATAAAGTCTGCATGTGTATTATATTCATGTTTATATTCATTCGATTCATTTCAATTTCTATATTTATTACCTATATATTCAAATCAAACATTCACGAACAATATATTTTCCACTTCATTGTTATTTTCCTCATCCATCATTTCATTCACTTTTATTTTTTTATTTACCCTCACAATATTTCGTTATTTATTATCATTATTACTGATATTCCAGATTTTTCTTTCTTTCTTTCATTCATTCATTTTTTTTTTTTATTAATATTTAGACGCGCGTATTTTTTTCCTCCCCTTCTTTTTCTTCTTTTTATTATTATTATTATTTTTTTTTTTTTTTCTTTTCCTCTTTTCCTTCGTCTATGTAGTCAACTCTCAAAGCGAATCTCATTCACTTGCTCAACGAAATGACAAGAAAAATGTGAAGCAACGCGTTGACACAAAAATATATATAAGGGAAGAAGTAAAAGAGATGGAGAAAATACCGATGAAATATGAGACTAGTAGTACAGTATATACATATATATATATATATATATATATATCTTGTGGATACATAAATGGTGAGCGATGCATTGCTCGGAGCAAAATATGATCAGGTAGTGCCACTGTGGTAAACTCGTGCAATATTCTTTTCATATAATATTATGTATAGATATAATAAAGTTAGTTGAATAAGAAATATAAAAAAAAAAAAAAAGAAAAAAGAAGAAGCAAAAAAAAAGGAGGAGAAAGAGAAAAATTAAAATGACAAAATGGATAAAGATAAAAAAAAATATCATGTTTTTTTCATATTATTGAAATTGTAGATGTTGATGTACAATTTGAGATATACAATTGTGGATTTACAGTGATTTTCGTGCAGTTAATCATTATTAAATCTCCAAATGTATTGTAAATATTGAACAAATCGTGACATTAAACGACAAAATAATAATAATAAGAAGAAGAAGAAGAAAAAAAAATAATAAATAAAAATTTGTACTTATAAGTTAAAGTTAGAATTAAGATTAATCTTGAATCAAGATAAATTTTTTTTTTTTTTTTCTGTTAAATTTATACATTTTAAACGAAAATTACATCACATTGGATAATTCATAAACGCATATATACGCACATGATAATATAAAATATATTATATATTTATTATTATTATAATATTATTTTTTTCCCTCAAGTTTCCGCATTTTCTTAGGATACAAATAATAACTTTTTGTAAAAACAAACTCAAGTTACCCATATATTTATAGATAAAATAAAAAAAGTTTATATAAAAAAAAAAAAAAATTTTTTTTTTCAAATATATTATCGAGATAAAACAATATCGAATTATTGAATTGTTAAAGAAAGTTTTGTATATATAAATAATATAACATTGAGAGTAGAATATAATTTTAAAAAATGTGAAAATTTTCGATCAACAATATTGCCCATATGGAAGTTGAATGCAAGAAAAAACAAAAAAAAATAAATAAAATAAATAAGGGGGCCAATATAAAATAGATACGAAGTCTGACGTATGTACAAGGTTGTCCGACATTGGCGGCGGAAAATTAATAGCTTATGAAATGGCCTCTCGACGTCTTGTGCTTTCTCTCTATTCTACCATCACTACTGCTACCACCACCACCACCACCACCAGAACCCTCTTTCTCTTTTGCTATTGCTCTCAGTAACTCGCGTGCAAAGTACCCTCGATTTCAAACTCATATACTTATATATCTTGGCACGATGGTGACGGCAGTTGCCTGAGAACGTAACACATTTTAAGTTGGCCCACTTATATATTTTATATTATATCAACAATAGAATTAAAACTCAATATACAATCTAATAATATTAAATAACACAACTAAAAACAAAACAAAACAAAAAAAACAACATTTCAAATAGTAAAATAAAAATTTATCTCTTTGATAATGACAATTGTATGATGTACCAGGTCAAATGTGAATTGTATTAGCTTTTAGTCTGTTGCAATATAAATGAGTTTTGTTGTCATCACATTCACACATATATATATATATATATATACAATTTATACACATATAAAACTAGTCAGATATATTTTAACGATAAGTAAACGTCATCGATACACTATTGTACACTCAATTGTATACCCAATATGTATGTGTAGTTAACATCAATAATATCCTATAAATACACGTGAACTCGTACACATACACGAAATATTGATAAAAGACAAAGAGAATACGAGATACAATGACAGTACATGTGATACATTTTTTTTTTTTTCGTTTATTATTATTATTTTTTTTTCATATTTCATCAATTAAATTAGTGATATGTCAATATGTTATAAATCATGTGATTGTGAATGTAATGTGAATTGCGAATAATTGTTCATTTTTATATTGTAATTTGTACAATTATAAAGAAATTAGATAGATAATAATAGGCATTGTGAAGAATTTAATATAAAAATGAGAGATTTAAGTGATTAAATGTGTTGTTATGTTATGTGTAAAAAAAAAAAAAAATAAATAAATAAATAAATAAAAAGAAGATGAATAAATAAATAAAACTCTTTTTTTGTACACCTTTTGAATGTCAATGAAGTCACTTAACTCACACAGCTGCGTATTTTCTCGTGTATTAGTCTCAATCCTCCTATTTTATACAGATATATCGTTTCTTTCTTTGTACAGTATCACTTTACTAACAGCAAGCGCTTCGAAATTACTTCGACCGATAAATCCCCCATTTATCTGTATGTTCTAGTATCTGTACGGGCATTCAGTGTTTCGCACTCATCGGTGCATCCATCCTTTAGCAATGTTCGTTGAATTGAAACTAACAGAGAAATACCGAATGTTAAGATGAAGTAGCAATTGGGAGGGAAAATTGAAAGATATAAGAAACAATAGGTGAATAATTGATGAAGATTGACGTTAATATTATACAGTGTAAATAAAGTAAAAGTCATCAGTGAAATAATTCAAATGCAATACATGAAAATTATCTCGACATATTTGTATAGAGTGAAGTGCACACCTGTTGAGGTTACAAATATGATAAAATAATAATAGTACACTATTGAAATAAAATTAATTAACACAGAGAATAAAAGAGATAAATAATAATAAAGGAATAATTGAAGAACTGAAGAATTAAAGAATTGTAAAACAAATTGAAAGAATAAAATAAATGAATAAAATCCGAGAAATTCCATTGAGTAGGTAGAGACAAATCGAAGCAATTACTTACACACGTGAAACGATGAAAAAAAAAAAAAAAAAAAGAGAAGAAAAGAAATAAAACAACATAAAAAAGAAAAAAAGAAAAGTCAAAAAAAAAAAATTGAAATGAAACGAAACTGTGAGAATGCGGATTGATACGAATAGTTGGAAAACAACGAGCGCACGCTTGAAAATATAAAAATAAAAAGAAAGGGGAATCCCCGAGTTGCGTTGGGATTCGTGTGGGCGCGGCTCACACGGGATAGAAGAGCCAACCATGCGCTCCTGTGGTCATTTATGTACAAAATATATTATATCTATATATGTAAACTTTCTTCTGTAATATCCATAATATAAAAAATCAAAATGCAATGAAGTACATGATACAGTAAACTTCAAAACTAATTTATCTTGATAATTGAAAATATTCAATTTAATGTAAAATTAATAAAGGCAATATCTTCATTATATATTTATATAAAGGAAAAATTTCTTTTTTCATTTACTGTCAAGATAAAAATTTACATTTTATTCCATCACACTGTTATCATTGTATCAGTGTATAATTTCCATGTGGAAATTGTATGAGAATCCTGACTATTGTTTTTGATCAAAACAATTCAACAACAAAACAAAGAAAGAAAGAAAAACACGTAGAATAGTTATATACGGACGAGTAATTTGAATTTCGACTTTGCTTATTTTAATCTTTGTATTTAATCTTTCAATTGGATGATAGTACTGATGTGCTACAATATTTATAACTATATAATTCACTTGAAAAAAAAATATACGTATAATAAATAATATAATTCTTTGAAGATTTTTTTTATTATTTTTTTTAATTCCCTATTTCTTTTTGAAAAATTTGTATTATTATTATTTTATTATTATTTATTTTTTTCCTTTCATCTGCCAGTTTCTTTTCATTTAAACACACTAATTTTCACTATTATTATTATTATTGTTATTATTTTCTTTTTTTTTTGTTTATACTATCATTAAATTATATTCAGTGTGGGTATCCGAAGTCTCGCACGATTGAATAAGGAATGGATCAATGCCTGAGCGCAATTCTCTTTTATTATTACAGTATATTTTTTTTTTGTTTTGTTTTTTTTTTTTATCTTTTTCGTAAATCGTTCACGTTTGTGATTTTTTTTCTTTCCTCATTTTTTTTTTGTTTTTTTTTTTTTTTTTTTTCACTATCCCATCCTATATCCCCAATATATTCATTGACAACACTTCAATGTAAATGTCAACAATACGCCAAAGATTCTATCTTCCATATTTTATTTTATATATTTTCATTTTACCTCGAATATTTTATTTTTATTTATTTATTTATTAAATTTTTTTTTTTTTTTATCTTCAATTTATTATTATTATTATTATTTATTTTTGTTGGTACACGTTATATTGAAATGTAATTGTTAAAAATTTTTTCCCAGATAAAGATAAAAAACAATGTCGTTGGTAATTTTTTTTTGTTTGTTCTTTTTTTTTTTTTTTCGGTATATAGAATTTTATTTTTGAATAAATATGTAAAATATCTGACGAACTATTGATGGTAAAAATAAAAAAATGTGATATTTGTATTATTTGATGTCGTTTTTTTTTTTTTTTGTTTTCAATTTTTCACTGTTGATGACTATCGAAATATTTCCATTTTTGAATTAAAAAGTTGAATGTAAATTATGTAAGTAAAATCATGTGTGTATATTGTTATTGAATTTATTCGAATATCGACAAATCATCACGAAGTATAAAAATATTGTATGGGTCAGACAAACAAAAAAAAAAAAAAAAAATGAAAAAAAAAGTGAGAAAAGAAAAAGTGAGAAAAGCAAATATGATAAACCAAATTGAAAAACCAATGAAATACGTATGTCAAAGCTTCAATAAAATTATTGAATTAAATTCGTATTTATATCGTGATTTATTCATATCCTACGATGAGTAATCGTTAAAATCAATTGATTTCATATAAATCATACGGTTTGCATGTAAATGAATCCACACAATCGTTGAAGAGAAAAAAAAAAAAAAAAAATTCTAACGAGATTCACGATTCTCTAGTCTCATATATTGACACTATTCATAACGTGAAATTGAAGTTTGATTATATTTATATATTCATAATATTAAATCTCAATATTCCATTTCTGTTTATATATAATATTATATATACAGTTTTTAGAGATGTGTCCTACAAAATTATTCCTCGTTTAAATTTTCCACAGTCTTGCAAATCCAAAACAATTGACAATAAAAATAAAATATCCAAGATAAAAAAACAATTAAAATAGTGACATTAACATTTAAACAAGTGATCGTGAATGTTAAAATTTTTGAATTAATTTATTTTCCCCATAAAAAACCCCACTCTCATTGTCATCTCAATATAATTCCATGAATTTATTTGAAAATATATATCATAGTAAATACACATATCACTATAACTAAACAATAAAATTGATTTATTGAAATTTGAAAAGTTATTAAATGTGAATTGAAAGGTTTTGGATGAAGGGATGATGAGGGTGGAGGGACCAATTTAGTGATTGACAAACAATTAGTTTATGAACTCACTTTACTTGCAGAGTGAAAGAGCTCACTGTTCACATCCTCATACTGCATTCACTTTTATCTCTATTTTATTCTATATACGCATATATGAATTTACATACACACACATTTATATATATACTAGCAGATACCCGTCCGCTTCGCTGGACGTGAGTTGGCATTGAATCATGAACTTTTGTTTTCATATTGGTAGACAAATTTTGAGTACATAGTATGATAATTCATCACCATGATTAGGAAATGAGTCAGTGAGTAACAGAATATGTCGTTACACAGATTTCCACATTACCCATGAGGTACTGTGTAGTGGCATGCTTTCCTATTATTTTACATGGCGGGTCTCCAGTAGACAAATTCTGACATTTATCAGTCTACACCCTGTATCTATATATTTATTTATTAAAGCAAATCATATCGTTGCTATTGTTGAATTTCACTCATTATTCAATTAATATTTGATTTTCAAGACAAATGTTTATGAAGATATATACCTATAAGTGAAATATTATCACATGTTAATAAGGCAACTGATATATATTTTTTTTAATTTTATTCATTTATTATTTTTAATTACACTTAATGTTTCTTAATCAAGTTTATATATATATTTATTTATTCTTTTTTTTATATCGACACAATTCAATATTATGGATTTTTATTTTATTTTATTTTATTTTTTTTTTCCTCACTTGTACACTTTTTTTGTTGCTGTGTTAATGAGTCATTATACGATCGACTTTTTCATCCACATTATACGCAACAACTTTTTTATTTTTTTATTATTAATTTATATATCGTCCCCATCCGTCTCCCTACAGAAGGTGATGTTAGTGAGTAAAAATTACCCAAAATGAAGAAAAAAAAATTAATAATAATAATAATAATGAATAAATAAATAATAAACGAAAAATGTCAGATACAAATGAAGGTTTTTGTATCATTTTTTCATCTATTCTATTTAAAGGGAATTAAACGAAAAAAAATGTTATATTTAAAAAATATATAAAATAAAAAAATATAAAGTTAATAAATAATAACAGGTAGAGGAGTAATATAATTATATTTAATAGTTTTTCACGGTGTGTAATATATTTATTTATTTATTTATTTTGATAAATGTTGGGGACGAGATATAAAATAGAAAGCAAAAGAAAGAAAAAAAAACAAGTTGGAAGATCCGCTCACAACGAGTACCAACGTTAAACTGTCGCAGTGTATATCGGGCATTGTAATTTGGGCCATGAAACAAGACGTCAAACGTACGATGACGACAAACAATTTTTCCGTGCTGTTGTTATTTTACATTGAGATCTAACGAATTAAATCCAAAGATTAGGATAATGATCGGTTGAATTGGATAAGGATACCCTTGACCCTTTAATTCTCCATCCTCATTTTACCACTCTATACGTTTCTTCCAGTCATTCTCATCGTTAACGTTAATTATTCTCTTGAAAACCCGTCCGCTTCAGTCCAACACCAACTGACTACACACGACATATCGAACTCTATAACATTGGGTGCAACCCTATCGGCGTTTGTTACGTGCAGCTGCATCGCGTGACATGCATGTGAGATGCCAAAATTGGCGCGCCCACCAACACATAATTCAATGCTATTTCTACTTTCTTTTTATTCCTTCTTTTTTTTTTTGTTGAAAATCGAAACACTTGCAATATATACACGTTTATATAATTAACAATTATAATTTGAAAAATCACTCTCTTATTTTATTTATCTTTTTTTTTCTTTATTAAAAAAATTTTTTTATAATTATGGCTTATATATAATTTTTTTTTTCCAATGTATAATAATGGATATCAGACTTTTTGTTTGTATGCATTTGTGTGTGTATGTTTGATGGAATAATTGATAGAAAAGTTACATTGGTACTACGACAATAATGCTCGAAATTGCCACAAGTGTCCATAATACTATGGAATAACATCTTACCCATACGTTTTATACATTCAAATTTTAAGAATAATTTATAATATTTTTACTAATGGTAAAGATAGTGAAATTAGAAAAAACAAAAAAATGTAATTATAGTATAAAAAAATTTTTAGTGATAAAAATTCACAATTAAATTTGTTACATAATTACGATTATAATTTAAAATTGTATATATAAAAAAAAATTTTTTCGACAATATAATCAATGGAGTAATAATAAATGCATTTTATGAATAAATTTCATTGACTATTGTGTGGATAATATAAAAAATTATCAAAGACATTTTTTCACTTGATTTTACAATATTTCTAGTTACATTAAATGAAAAAAAAAAAAAAAAAAAAAAAATTAAAATTAAATTAAATTTGATTTATTATTAATATAATTAATCCTTTTTCTTTGGTTTTTTTGGATTCCGTGAACGTGATTTTGCTTTGCATAGTGGGCAAATTGGTGCATTCCGATGAATTTGCTGATGACAGGAGAGACATGATTTCATAGGTGGTGGCTGTTGCCTGTGTGTCAGATACATGATGGGTGACGAGAGAAAAGAAAAAAAAAAAAAAAATGAAAATTCTATTAGTAGTCAGTTAATTATCTGCGGATCGGGCATTATTATTTGTATACATCATATAAAAATAATAATATTATTGTAGATAAATAATGTGAGAAGAAATAATAATAGTGCCCGCAATCCGCAGTTTAATATATTATAACAAAGATTGATATGAAAATTTGAGTTATACCAGTGGTACCTGAATGTTGGAGCAGGTGGACCTGTAGCTGGTGGCAATGGTCTAGGTTCAGGTTTACTCGGTCCTTGAAGAGGTTGTGGCGCTAAAAATGGTGTTGAACCACCAGGATGACCTGGATGGGCATGTAATCCTAATGTTGGCATAAGATCTTCACCCCGTACTTCAACACGCCATTCAGCCTTTTGCATAGGTCGTTCAAAATAACTAAAATAATAAAATAAAAATATATTTTCGTAATTCAAATTTGATTTTCACGTTTTCACGTCATCAATTCTTCTTTCAAATACTTACTCAGGGGAAATCAAATCAGTCTCTGTCTCATATAATTCAGGTAATCTCTCTAAACCAAGATATTCACGACGCATTCGATCAATGTCATGTTTCAACGGTTGATATTCATTGTTGTGAATTAATTTAGCGTGTTCTCGTGCACGATTTCTTGCTTCCTCAGCTTGTTTTATTACTGACTCCATCTATAATAATAAAATAATAATATGAATTCCAAAACACGAAGAAAAAAATAAAAATAAATTATTAAATAATTAACATGGTGTAAAAATTAAAAACAAAAAAAATTTATATATTATTTATTAATTGTATGTACTGCATTGATATCTGCATGTATTTGACGTAATTCCTCGACATGTGCCATTTTTTCTTGTATAAGTAAATCCATTTCATGTTTATATTCCATTAAACACTTGTCTTCTTGTTCAGTCTGTTCAACTTCTTGGATAATCCTTAATTTCATTTTTTCCAACTGAACTGTCTTTGATCTGCAATGAATTAAATAAAAAGAGATAAAATTATACATTCGCAAAAATATTATATGTATTCACAATGTATTGATTTACACTGAAAGGGATTAATTCAAATCAATTCCGTGAAATATAAGAAATTTTCACTATAGATGGATCTGCTTTCAGATTAAATAAACGGGGAGGGGCATATATATGCGTTGGCATGTGTGTGTATGTGATTCCCTTAGGATATAATAAGTACATTGAACTTCCATATATATTTTCAAATAAAAAATAAAATTGCACATATAAAAATATACCTTATGTCCTTGAGTGCTTCGAGTTTTGCAAATATCACTGTAGTTTCAGCCGCCGACATTGTCACCGTAATTTTACAAAACTCAAATTTATAAATGGATTAATTACAATATAATTCTTATTTAATACAAAATATCAAATAAAAAAAAAATTTCCTAAATTGAAAGATATATATATATATATTTTCTTTCGATAATACAATGAAAATTATTTACATTTGTAATACACAAAAAAAAAAATTTTTTTAAATTTAAAAAAAAATCAAGTGTCATAAGATTTATTTGACAAATGTAAACTTGTGTCAAATCACAATTTAATTAAAGTTACAATTAATTTCCTTCACTATTCACTCAATTATAATTATCGCTATAATTAGTAATGTCTATATTTATATACATATGTATAGAATACAAGTTTTTATCACAAATAAATTGATAGGATCACGCAGTTTAATTTGTCAAAATTGATTGCTTTGTACAGCATCCGTAGCGATGGACTCGACGCGATCATATCGAGATGAAAATCCTTTCCACCCCTCTATATTTTCTCGCCTTTTGTGGAGAGTTAACCATCGACTACACACTATTAGTATATGAACTACTACTCAATGTAATTTTGTGTAGCGTCTCTCTACATATAACGTTGGAGTTAGTACCACGGTCGATCACTTCAGTGGCGCTCATGAAAACTCGTCAGCGAAAATTTAAATGAAAATACAACTTTCACAATAAAAAATAAAAATCAATAAATATAATATTTTTATATTTCACAGTGTTTTATTTCATATTTTTGTATCATGAAGTTTTACATTTACATCTAGTAGTAGACATTGTAAGCATAAAGAAAGGATGTCACAGCATAAATAATGACATAAAACGACACGAGATTTTGGACTTGGAATCACAAAGGAGAAAAAAAAAAAAAAAAAAAAACCAAAAAAAAAATAAAAAATAAAAAGAAAGAAAGAAAGAAAGAAAGAAAAATTAATGTGCTGCATTGTTGCGTCTTCCACGTCGTTTTCGTCCACCACCACCACCACCACCACCACCTGGTCGTCCACCAGATATTGCCCATTGCTCATAAAAACGTTCTGCCTCAAGCCAATCTTGATATTTGTACCACCATTCTTCCCACTTGATGTAATCATCAAGTGTTAAATCTCGCAGGTAACCGCGCGCTTTGTAATAATCATATCGTACACGAACGTCATCCCAACAATCTAGTCCTCGAGGGCCTTGAGCCATTAAAGTTTCAGGATAATGGCCGGGTGGTGGTGAATCATATCCCAATCGTGCAATTCGTTCTTCACCTTCAATAACAACTTTCATTGCATTTTCACCATCCTTAGTGATACGCATATTTTCCATATCACGTCTGTCCACGCTCCATTGGGCCATTTTTCCAAATCTAAAAAAAAAAAAAAAAAAAAAAAAAAAAAATTCATGTAGACAGATAAGACTGAGAAATTCAATAAATTAACGAATTTCATTAATAATTATTGTTATTTTACCTCTCAGATAGTGTCATACGCGGTGGACCCACATGCGATGCATTTGATGAACTGTCACTATCTTCACTACCTGATGATTCTGCTGCTTGTTGATGGATAATTGCCGTGGGTGGTGGATGACCAGTAGTGGAGTGGGTCTTCTCAATTTTAACATGTTTTCGCATCTACAAATGATAAATTACCATATAATATTGAAAACATTAAAAAATCTATTTATATATTTAAAAAAAATTTATATTCTGTATAAAATTGAAAAAATATAAGATGAAAAACATCGCCTTGGTGGATTTGGAACCAAGTGATGATTACCAAAGGTATTGAATCGGGGACTCTTGGATCCTCTGGCACACGTGTGCTGTGATGTTTTTCTTTACGTCGCGCTTTTGCCACTTCTTTCTCCTTCAATGCCTTATACTCCTTTTGATGGCGAGATGATGGTGGTTGCGGTGCAGCAGGTGGTGGTGAACGCGGTCGCGGCATCGGTGGTGGTGATCTCGGACGTGCACGTGGCATAATCGAACGCGAGCTCGACGCGACAATTTCCTTCGAGTGTTGAGGTCGTTGTCGTATCGGTGACATTGACCTCGAGCGTGAACGTGATTGTGGGACAACGCGACGACGGTGTTCCCTTGGTGAACAAACCGAGCACGATTTGTCAGAGCAAGTACTACCAGTACTTGGACTACGTGCCGGTCTTATTGTGCGAGTATGAGTACGTTCACGTGGTGAACGTGGACTTCGTGCGCGTGGACTGTGCGGACTGCGTGGACGCGGACTCCTTGGACTTCTGGGATGATTTCTGCTCGTTTCACCGCTACTGGTACCGCCAACATACAATTCTTTGTATCCGCTGTGGCGCCATCGATTTGGATCACGTTCCTCCACTTCAAGTAATTTTTTATTCCAATAGCTGGATTTTGATTCACGTGCTTTGCGCATCATATTGTCAAGTTCTTTGCGTTTGCCTGATGATGATGATGTTGATGATGATTCGCCATGGGGACGTGATTGCGAAACACTCGTGTCCAT
Organism: Dinocampus coccinellae; assembly: GCA_963920625.1. Classification (NCBI taxonomy): domain Eukaryota; kingdom Metazoa; phylum Arthropoda; class Insecta; order Hymenoptera; family Braconidae; genus Dinocampus; species Dinocampus coccinellae. The sequence continues at coordinate 16,055,530 of OY987184.1, forward strand.
TCGCATTTTACTCGATCCACTTGTGCCTGTACCACCACGTCTCCGGCTATCGTATTCTCGTGACATTGTCCTGGATAATAAAAATAAAAAAAATTAATAAAAAAATTTCTTTTATCAATTTAATTTATTTTTATGTCAATATCATTATTATAATAAATTTTGAAAATTGAAAAAATAATTACTGGATTGTGCGTATGATAGTTCAAGTCTTCGATGATGCCACGATGAATAATCAGCCTTTCCAAACGCCTGTGAGATTAGTGAAGAGACGTTAGTTCTCATTACACGATTGACCATCCAAAACGATAATTTTGTTGATTTGATTTCGGCAAATCATCCAAGAAAATAACCAATATAACTCATCCCAGAGTTTATTGGATTTCTTTTCAATACATATCAAACCGAGAACGCGACACGAAAATTCTGCATATATCTTTTATCATTATTATTATTATTATTATATTTTTTTTCTTTAATTTTTTCATTGCTGTGTATATTGACCAGCTATCACATCCCATGCTTCAACACAAGCAACGCGAATTTGCTTTTTTTTCGCGACGACAGCATTCCAAACCGTAAAATGCTACAATTTTACGAGTGAAACATATAGAAAAAAATCCTCTCTTTATTGTTTTCATTTTATTCTATAAAAATATAAATTGAACGATTTATTATTTATTATATTTTGTTATTTTCCTGGTTATTTTTGAAATTAAAGTCGAGAGCATTATACGGTTGAATGCATCGCGAAAAGACGATTGTCACCTCGACATTGCGTTCGAACCGAAATAAATTATGATTATTGCGACGTGATTTCCTTGGCCCCGGGGAGCATGAACCGAAATTTGAGTACGCACTCAAAAATGGCTCGCCAAGGTCGCGACCAAGTCCCAACAACGCGAAAGTTTTACGAGACCGTGACACAATAATTAACCCATGGCCATTGTAAGACATTGGAAGTAATGTGTCATTGCGAATTTTGATGATTTGTTGGGACAATCGGTGGTATTGTCGAACGCGCAAGTGAACGTCAACCATTTTCCTCAGCCTCCTGATTCTTATTAATAGAAAACAACGGTGGGAGATAGAAAGCAAATATAAAGACAAAGACAGAGAGATTGATTAATAAAGAGTGAAAGAAAGACCGAGAAGATTGAGATGACAATAATGCAATAATGTCGGTGGAGAAGAGAGAGAGTCTCATATATTCACACAACATTGTTTGATTTATTTTTTTATAATTTTTGTTCACCAAAACAATTGTTTTCTCTCTATCGAACATAATCGTAATACGCCAATAACTTGCATGCATATTCGTTATACTTAATGCGTTAAACGTATGTCCCAGGTATACAGACACATATGACTGTTCCCCGGAAACTAATTGGCCCGTAAAAAATAAAATACATTTACAACAATATAAACCTCGAATTAATTCGTGGTACAATGACAAACAATCACCGGGCCAATGTTAATTTTGTTTGTTAACGGACACTCACGTTTTTATTTCTTTTTATACTTTGTTTGTTTGTTTGTTTTTTTTTTTTTTTTCACTCCGGCAATGATCTCACTGGCATTTTTTTCTCTGTCACAAAAAAATATACTAATGTATGTACGTTTATATGTACATACGTATCATGTATAATAATCGCGATGAATTATCAAGAATGTGCGTTCGTCAATGTTCGTGTCTCAATATCAATGACAATATTATTTATGTAGATGTGAACATAAATATCAAACTCTTATGCTTAATCGGTAATATAGAATTTTTTTTTATCGTAATCATAAATGGTTTTAATGATTTGTCTCGCAATTCAAAGGGGCGCTGATGATAGCCAATATGAAAACATTAACCTCAACTCATTTTGCATTTGAATATACACCGAAACGTATAAATACTATTTTTTGTTTACATCATTACGTTTTTGTCACTGCAAGAGGCTGTCCATGTATATTTTTCATTCATAGTTTGTAAACAAAAAAAAAAAAAAAAAGTTGTACTTATTGATATTAAACATGGTTGTGGCAATTGGTTTTGAAGGTAGTGCAAATAAACTCGGTATAGGAATTATTCGTGACAATGATGTGCTGTCAAATGTTCGACGTACATATGTAACACCACCGGGTGAAGGTATTACATTTAATTATTAAAATACACGTATTATAATAATTATTATTGGTTTTTATTTATATAAAATTGTTCATAAAATTTATTATTAATAGGTTTTTTACCACGAGAAACAGCTGCACACCATCGTAATCACGTACTCGATGTGCTTAAACAATCATTGAATGATGCAAAATTATCATTGAAAGATGTTGATGTTATTTGTTATACAAAGGGTCCGGGTATGGGTGCACCATTAACTGTATTAGCTCTTGTTGCACGTACCGTTGCACAATTATATAATAAACCAATTGTGGCTGTCAATCATTGTGTTGGTCATATTGAAATGGGAAGATTAATAACTGGTAGTGATAATCCAACAATATTATATGTATCTGGTGGTAATACCCAAATAATTGCATATTCAAGACAAAGATATCGAATATTTGGTGAAACAATAGATATTGCTGTTGGTAATTGTCTTGATAGATTTGCAAGATTACTAAAACTTTCGAATGATCCTAGTCCCGGTTACAATATAGAACAAATGGCAAAAAAGTAATTATAATTATTATTATAAATAATGAATTATAAGTGTATATATATACAATAGATAAATCAATCTATTGTATTTTTTATTTGTTTTTTTTTTTTTTTTTTTTCGCAGAGGCATGAAATTGGTGCATTTACCGTACACAGTTAAAGGAATGGACGTATCATTTTCTGGAATTTTATCTTACATCGAGGAACGATTGGAGAATTGGCTTGAATCTGGCAAATATACAAAAGAAGATTTATGTTTCTCATTGCAAGAAACCACATTTGCAATGCTTATTGAAATAACTGGTAATTGCAGGATGAATTCTCTTTAGGATTTAAGTATAAGAAACCGCTAGAAAAAAAAAAAAAAAATTATTTATTGCAGAAAGAGCGATGGCACATGTGGGTTCAAATGAAGTAATGATAGTCGGTGGTGTTGGTTGCAATGAGAGACTACAAAAAATGATGGATATAATGTGTAATGAACGTAATGCAAAATTATATGCCACTGATGAAAGATTTTGCATTGACAATGGTGTCATGATTGCCGTTGCTGGATTATTACAATATAATACAAGCAAACCAACGCCATGGTGTGACACATCGTGTGTTCAAAGATATCGAACTGATGACGTTTTTGTAACGTGGCGAAAATAAAAATTATCAAGTAGAAATCAAAAATCATACAATTCTTATTAATATTATTGATTTTAATATGGTACTAAATTAGATGTCATGCGCGATTTTTGTGTGTGATTGGGTTGAAATGTTGTTCGATAACAAAAGATATATAGAGTAGTTGGCTTCATCGGTCAGGCAGGCGCAATACTGGCTCGTGTCCAAGTGTAGCGGCCTCGCGTCACAGCCGTGAGGTAAGCAGTAGAAGCAGCTGAGCGGCTCAGTCGTAGAGTCCCGTTCATGAGGGATTACTGAGCTCCCTCTTCATATCGTAAAAAGAAAAAAAAAAGAAATATAAGAAGAAAAAATACTAAAAGAATAACACAAAAAATAAATGATAAATTAAAAGTGTCCAATCATTCATTGTTATTTGTTGTTGTGTTTACAATTTACATTGGTCATCCACACATCATTTGTGTTACTTGAAATTAAAAAAAAAAAATGTATATATAAGAAAATTCGTATCGTGTTCACAGTAGCGTAAACGAGAAGAAATAAAGGTGTGGAATAAAAGAAAGAAAAAAAAAGAGAGAAGAGGGCAACGAGAAAGCGCGCGGCCCGGCCTGTTTTAAGGGGCACACATGGCAATCGATAGTGGAACGTATCGTCGTTGCTTGCAGCGCCCATGAAACAAGTGGTAAAGCACGTTTCGCAAGCTCCCGACTAAAGTGCGTTGATAGTTCGCCTCGTGTGACGAAATATGTTGAGCTTACGAGTGCGTTGTGACGTGTTGAGAACGATTGAGGAGACAAATACAAGTCTACCTTAAAAAGGTGAGAGAAATTTTTGGATTTTTCGATAATAATAAATAGAAAAAAAAAATAATAATAATAATAAAATGGGACAAAAAATTTCACAAGAGAAATAAAAAAAGGAAATTAAATAAAAATAATTATTATTATTCTAACGTACCTTTTTATTTTTGTTGTTTCAATTTTATTTTAGACATATGAATACTTATGTGATCGAAAAAAAAAAAAAAACGCGAATGAATGTCACGCGGCTATTTATAATTTTCGTTTATGTCAATGTATAAAATTAAACAATAGACAGATGTATATATGTATTATATGTTCATGATAAATTTAATAGTAAAAAAAAAGGTTTGCAGTGTAAAATATTTAATTCTAATCATCAAAGAAATACAATGAAGAAGAAAAAAAAAACAAACAAATACTTGTAAAAATATTAATATTTGAGAATGTACAAGTGAAAAATATTCGATGTCATTGACACCCACTCATTGACAAGCAAAAATTTCCTCAGAAATTGAAATATAATTTTATTTTGATATTTAATTCAATTATCTCTAAATTATCTCGTGTTATTGATAATATTTCACGTGAATAAACATTTAACTGTACAAATAAGAATATGTTAATCGATTAAATTTGTAAAAATAAATTGTATAAATTTTTATAAAATTTTTTTTTTTTTGTTTTTATATAAATTCACATTGAGATATTTAAAATATAAAATCAGTTGGATATTGTTCAATTAGAGTTTCTATGATAAATCGAATTTTCACCCTTGTGGTTACCATTAGAATATCTATCTTACATTTCATTTAGGGTAGAATTCGTGGGACAAGAGAGAAAGAGAGAGAGAGAGAGAGAGAAAGACCGCCCATCGACATATCGCGCATCAGCCTTGCGAGGTCGAATCGTTGAACCCACCCTATTTAGGGCAGTGGAACACCACCCCCGTATTCAACGCTATCGACTATATGACGTTTCCTCTTTTATATACTCCTATGCTTATATACTTGTGTGCGTGCGTCGATACGTACAATATGTATATAAAAGTTGGTGGGCAAAGGAGATACTTTGGTGAGAAGTAAAAAGCCACAAACACCACCAAGCCAATCATTTGGATTTCATTATACTAACGATTGTGTTATTATACCATTCGTTTTAATGATATTCTGAATGGAAAATCATTTTATTTCATAATTATTCCAACTCAATTATTATACTCTATATTATTATGATAATTGTAATAATTTTTTCTTTTTTTTTTTTTCTGGATCATTATATACCATTTGAAGACACCATTGCAGGGTTGAAGCAAGACCCAATGATAAAATTATCTTTTGTCATGGTTTGCGATCTTGGCTATGGCCTTGAGAGGGGCATCGCACGCTCACACATTTGTCATTATATAGTTTTGTGATAAACTTGTGTGTGCAATCCTTTCAAAATACATTTCCGTTGTTCCAATTGTCATGAGGCATTGCGGATCATGCGTTTATATATGTAATCATGTGTGTGTATGTATGTGTTTATTTGTTTGTAGATAACACAACTACTGACAATGAATCGTTAAATATTTTTCATCATTGTATATACGTGCAGGCACATACACACTGAGATTGTGGAATGTCAAGCTGTGAAATTTATGATCCGAAAACGAACGAACCGGCATTTGATACTCCGCCAACTTCATACGTTATAAGAAGATGAAGAAGACGAAGAAAATATAATAATAAAAGAAAGGAAAAACATTAAAAGAAGATTTGAGTAAAACTGATGATGTGTCTGTAGAAATGTATGACAATTTTAATCTCTATCAAGTTTCCCATTTATAAATGTTCTTTTCTTATACTCTCCACTTATTCCACATGTCTATTCGTGACCAACCAATTATAAAATAGAATATCTGATCTTGGCGTGACTTAAACAACAAGGTCATTTGTTGTAAAGTGTTCATTCGAGTTATATGACTCATCATGATTTTGTACGATTGAAAGATTGAATTGTCAAAAAAAAAAAAAAAAAAAAAAATTGAATATATCATAAGAAAATAATTATCCAAATATTTTATGATTATAATATAAATATAATATAAATATTTTTTACTTACCCTCTAAATAAATGTTACGAATATTAGAGTGAAAAAGAGAAATATGTCCGAGGAATGGGAGTAGTTCAAGGACATGATCTTGTACGTCGATCTAGAAAATGCCTCTGGCAAGGCAGTGCGTGGTCGTGTTCAAAAATGATTATGGTGAAATATTATTATATATAGTGTGAGAAGTTTACATAGTCACGAATAATCTAACATCACGCTATTATATTATGTCTAGGTGAAAAAAAAAGTTAAAAAAAAAGTTTAAAAAAAGTAAAATAAATAAAAATAAAAATAAAATAAAATAAAATGTAAGTACACACATAAAGTGTATACGACTGGTGTAACATTTCTTGACATATATGCTGTTAGAATGATTAAGTAGTTAATTGAAGGTTGTAAATAATATTATAGAGTATATATATATACATGTATACATATGTATTGATCGATGTAAAAAACTTTGGAATCGATTGTAACTAAATTTAGGTATAACAGTTTATACGGGATATCATTTCAAACAATCAACTATTTTGTTTGTTGAGATATTTATATGATAGCAAACATGCCATTTACGTAGTTATTATATTTACATTATCATTATTACATATTGTTAATGAATGAATTATTTATTTTTTATAATTAAAGATTATGAGGTGGCTCAGAGCCACATTGATGACGGTGGCGGAGAGGTGTTGTGCCGACGGATGAGAAACCAAATATTGTCAGGCTGACTGCAACAATTAAATCCGTGTGGTTATCCTGAGATTATTAATTAATTAAAGAAAAAGAAAAAAAAACAAAAAAAAAAAATAAGAATAAGAAGAAGAAAAAAAAAAATTAAAAACAATCAAATATTCATCTGATGCTGAACGACAAAAGATACGAGGACGAAGCGGGAGTGGATCAGGACGGAAATGGAAATGGATATGTACCAGCGACGTGTTCAGGCTCATACCTCGTGTCAACGGGAGGAGAAATCTTTGGTTTCGACAGTGGTAGCAATGCCACAACAACAACAGCAGCAGCAGCAGCAGCAGCATCATCGATTGGTGGTGGAGGTGGTACAGGTTGGAGTAAAGAAGTGCGTTATGCGCCATTCACCAGCATCAATTCGGCAATGGCATCGCCACTACCACCGCCCCCGCCGCCGCCACTGCCACTTCCTCTTCCTCTTCAGATGCAGCAACGTACTTACTCCCGATCCATGACCTCACTACCACCAGAGCCATTTATGATTATGAGATCAAAAGCTCTTAATAGGCGAGTATCAATAAATGTTGGTGGTGTCAAACATGAAGTATTATGGCGTACATTAGAAAGATTACCGCACACTCGACTCGGTAGATTACGTGATTGTAATACACATGAGGCAATAACTGAATTATGTGATGATTATTCATTAATTGATAATGAATATTTTTTTGATCGTCATCCAAAATCATTTAGTTCTATATTAAATTTTTATCGCACTGGTAAACTTCATCTTGTTGATGAAATGTGCGTATTAGCATTCAGCGATGATTTAGAATATTGGGGAGTTGATGAATTGTACCTGGAAAGTTGTTGTCAACATAAATATCATCAGAGAAAAGAGCATGTACACGAGGAGATGCGGAAGGAGGCTGAGTCGTTGCGGCAAAGGGAGGAGGAGGAATTCGGAGACGGTAAATGCGCGCAATACCAAAAGTGGCTGTGGGACCTGCTCGAAAAACCCACCACGTCCATCGCTGCCCGGGTAAGTTTGTATATATATATATAATGTTTTTTTTCTTCTTTCATTGAATTTGGTTTTTTTCCTTGTGTTTTTCCTTTTTTTTTTTTCGTTCCATCTTATTGGAACATTAACAAACTGTCCCACTTTCTCCCCATTCCTCTCCACACTTCACATCAAATTTATCAACAAATAATTTTTACTGGGTACGTATCCAATTCATACATATAATACGAATAATATTATAATGTAAACACAAATTGCACCATCTCGTTGAGTTTATAATAAAAAATAAAAATAAATTCAAAAAACAAGTCATCAATAAAAAAACACGCATTCATGAAATTTTCAATTCAATCACTGAACTGATGATGTAGTAAAAAGTAACCATCAGTGTATGGGAGAATTATACAAATGATATTCACATCTAAAATTAAACTTAAACATCACAACGACTCATAGAGACCGTATAGAATAACGTACAATGTAGACAAACGAATAGAAAAAAAAAAGAAAAAAAAAAACAAAATTATACGGATTTCTTTTTACATTATATTTTTATTTATTTTCTCAAACAATTTTTGCCAGCTCATTCTCGTGTTATTTCTCTTTATTTTTTTTTTTTTTCTGTATCTCTCTACATTTGTTTGTTGTTCTTGCAAAATAATAATAATAATAATAATAATAAAATTAATAAATCAATTCTCCTTTTTTTTTTTCTTCTTCTTTTTATCTGCTGATCTATCACATTTTTTGTTTTGTTTTCTTTTCAACGCTTTTTGAAGTGACAACTTATGAGTACACGCACTTGCCAAAATTCTTGCTGAAAAATATATGCGCAACATCACGTAACATAAACACCGTAATACTCTTACAAAATTGTTCATCAAGTTGTTTTCTTGTTTTTATCTATATATATATATACGCTTAACTAGTAGAATAGAAAAAAAATAATAAATGCTTCTTGTTTTAAATGTTCAAATGAAATTATATTTGTTGTGTATTGTAATGTGTACTTTATTTCTAGGTGCTGTCAAATACATCACAAATGTTTTATTGTATTCATGTATAATCTACAGCTTATCTCTCTTTTCAAGCCAATGCTATATTTTTGATAAAAAAAAAAAAAAAAAAATCCCAAAAAAAAATATTTATTGGTTTATTTATATAAATATGTTGGATAATTAAATAAAATAAAGTCACAATGATGATGATGATGATGATGATGATGATGATGGGAAGGGTTAAATTCGCGATTACCAGGTATCACGTGAATCTCTTCTCGATATTGCTCCTTGAAAATTGAAACAATAAATAAACAAATAAATAGATAAATAAATAATCAAACGTATTACTAAATAAATACATAATTAAAATTAACTATCATTTTTTTATTTTTTATTATTATCTATCTATCAAATAAAATGATATTTAATTGTATGATAAAGTATACGTATGATTATTGTATCGATCATGGAGCAGTCTCCTGAAGGGACATTAAGTGTGTGTTTGTAATTTGGGCTCATTAATTTAATTTTACAAAAAAAAACAAAAAAAAAAAAAAAAACAATAAATATATATTTATTTATTATTGTTTTCTAGTAATCGTATTATCAAAGACATAATTGTGATTTATTGTTTCATTAAGAAAAAAAAAAAATATATATTATACAATACGCGAGTAGATAAATTATCAAAAAATTTTTTTTTATCAAAATTTTTTATTATTTCATATTTGGAGCCCGAAGCATGACTGCAACATCCAATGTGTGTATTTGTGTTTTTTTTGTGTGTGTGTGCGTGTGTGTGAGTATGAAATTGGATGAAAATACGAATGTTGTGTGTATTCTGTGATGAATGATTTATTTACACCCGTGACTATTAAAACGAGGCACCAGTCCCGCTGGAATATTCATGTGATATATTTAGCAATTCTGAAAAAAAAGAAAATAGAAATAAAAAGAAAAAAAAACACACACACACACACACACACACACAAATACCATTGGATGTGTTGTGAATGTGAATGATTGTCAAATGTGTGATTGATATTTTGTGTGTGATTTAAAGAGTTGAAATTTAATGTAAAATTGGGCTTCGGCAAGAGTCGTTTCGTTGCAACACTCCAAGATTATTCATTATTATAAAGATAATATAATTGAACGGAAAACTATAATGAAAAAAGAAAGAAAAAAAAAACATGAATAATTATAATTATAATAATAATAAGCAGAATTGTTAAAATCATCGAGCTTGATGTTATTATTAATTTATTATCATATATTTTTAGTATTTATATCATCAATTGATTATTCCATCATAATGTGCTTAATTATTCATGCGACCATAGATCATGGCTTGTTTAGTTAATTATTTATTATTTGAAAAGTAAATGTATAAAATGGACAATTCGAGAAAAAAAACAAAATAATAATAATAATAATGAAGAAGAATTGCATTTAATAATTTATAAATTCGTTAAATTGATTGATATAACTCAGTTATATTAATTGGTCAGCAATTGGTATTATTTTTCAAGAAAATCATGAAGAAATCTCAATTGTAACACACTCTTGGTTTTTTTTTTTTTTCTTTCTTTTTCTTTTTTCTTTTTCCCCTCATAATTTGTGATGCCAACTTCACTCAATAACCTTGAAAATTTTTGATATTTTTATAAAAAAAAAATATTTATCGTTGATTTTTTTTTTTATCGAGATTGAGTAATGATTTATGTTTAAATTGTGATATAATATTAAATGCAATTTTTTTTTAAATTTTTCTTATACAAAATAAAATTCAAAATGTTTCAAATGAAATATTATCCTCTTAGAGCCATATAAATTCTGCTTATATTTATTTATAATTTATTCGGGTTGTATATATATGATAATAATATAAGTATGAATAATTTTGGGTCGGCTGTGTATTGCTTTTAACGCTTTCATGGCAATTCTATTTTTTTTTAATTTTTTTTTATTTTTTATGTATATATATATACATATATGTATATCAATATACATTAATTTAATAAATATAAATGGTGAGGATAGAAAAAAAAAATTATTTATTATTTATTTATTATTTTTTTTATTATTATTTTTTTTTTTCTGGAATGATTGAAAAAAAAAAATAAATATATATATATACAAATAATAATACCAGTGAAATGAAATGAAAGAGCCCACGAGGCGTTAAGGTAATATACAGTAACGTGAAGACTCTTCGAAGTTGAATGATAAAATAAAATTAGACTGTGTTTGATGAAGAAAAATGAGAGAGGTGGTCGTAGAAAAAATACTACGTTCTGGAAAAAAAAAAAAAAAAAAAAAATCATAAAATGAATAAAATAAAAATTGAAAAAATATATAATAATTGAATGGTCAAAAAGTATGAAAGAAAAAAAAAAAAAAAAAAAAAAAATTTTAAAACTTATAAATTCGTACCTAGGAGCACAACTTCACGAAGAATATATGTCCGCGAAGTTATGCTAGGCTAGGAGATAAGTCCAGACCGAAGGAGCAACCAATAATAGCCGATAAAAAAAAAAAAAAAAAAAAAAAAACGAGAAAAAAAAAAGAAAAAAAAAAGCAATGAACAGATGAATAAATAACACGATTGTGGAGATGGTGCACTCGATAATAGAAAAGAAAAAGAAAACGAAAAAACGAAAAAAAAAAAAAAAAAAAAGAGAATAATTGGAATTTAATATAAAAAATTGGGATATGATGTGTATTGAATGGGAAAAGATTGAAAAAAAAAAAAAAAAAGAATAGTAATAATGATAAATAATAGATGAATAAAAAAATTAAAAAAAAAAAAAAAAAAAAAAAATTACCCGTGACATTGCAGGTGATAGCTGTGATATCGATACTGTTTATTGTGCTATCAACGATTGCACTTACACTCAACACCATTCCTAGTATGCAAGTAAACGATGAGAAGGGAAATTTTCAAGATAATCCACAACTGGCAATGGTCGAAGCTGTATGCATCACATGGTTTACACTTGAATATGTATTAAGATTCAGTGCATCACCAGACAAATGGAAATTCTTCAAGGGTGGTTTAAATGTCATAGATTTATTAGCAATATTGCCATATTTTGTGTCATTATGTCTCGTTGAGACAAATAAAAATACAACAGATCAATTTCAAGATGTACGTCGTGTTGTACAAATATTTCGTATAATGCGTATATTGAGAATATTAAAACTAGCGCGTCATTCAACTGGTTTACAAAGTCTTGGATTTACATTGCGTAATTCGTATAAAGAACTCGGGCTACTGATGCTCTTTCTGGCCATGGGAGTACTCATATTCTCGAGCCTTACATACTTCGCGGAGAAAGAAGAGCCCGGGACCAAATTTATAAGCATTCCTGAGACGTTTTGGTGGGCAGGAATCACCATGACGACCGTAGGTTACGGAGACATTTATCCTACGACTCCTCTTGGCAAAGTGATTGGCAGTGTGTGTTGTATATGTGGTGTCCTGGTAATTGCGTTGCCCATTCCCATTATTGTCAATAATTTTGCCGAGTTCTACAAAAACCAGATGAGACGCGAAAAAGCTCTCAAACGTCGAGAAGCTCTTGAGAGAGCTAAACGCGAGGGCAGTATTGTTTCATTCCACCATATCAATCTAAGGGACGCATTCGCTAAGAGTATGGATCTCATTGACGTCATTGTCGACACTGGTAAGACCTTCCCATTTCATTATTTCTTCTTCTTCTTCTTCTTCTTCTTCATCATCATCATCTTCTTCATTCATTCATTCATTCATTCATTCATTCATTCATTCATTCATTCATTCATTCATTCATTCATTCATTCATTCATTTATCTCAATTTATTATTCTCAACAGCAGCTAATTCTTCTTCAACCAAATCCCACCATTTCACATTATTCATTTCATCTCATTATTTATCTTCAACACATTTATATTCAACTGTCCGTTGCAGGTCATAATATGTCTGGAGTGGATGGCAACAGTACTGAAGGTGAGTCGGCGTGCGATCGTGGACCAGCACAAACTGGCGCTGGTTGCTATCGCAACTATGATCACTATGGTTTATCACGACATCGTAGAAGTGCATCTGGCTCGTGTTATCCAACAATACCTAATGATTTACCAACTACACCCGATAGTCCCAATCGTCGTTTACTTGATTTTGCTCAAAATATACCGGGCACTCAAAATGATGAGTATTATCAAGATGAATTACCAGTACAACATTCAAATCAAGGCAATACACCCAGCGTAAGTTTTATATTTAATTTATTTATTCATTCATCTATACATTCATACATTCATACATTCATCCATTTATTTATTCATTTTTTTAAAGTTGAAATCGCACATCGATATTTTGTTCCATTACACATTTTGTGCTTACTCAAATTTTTTTCTGTAACGCACAATTAAAAATAATATAAAATAAAACAACTAATTACTAATTTATTGTGAATTTTATAGGATTATTTGTCATGTGATTCTATAGGAAAGTCACATTTAATTATTTCAACGACATTTATATTTGGTATTTCGTTTTAATAAGTTTTTTTTTTTTTTTTTTTTTTTTTTTTTTCTGCATTATGTTTTTACTTTGCTCGGGTATTTCTGTAAATTACTCTGTCAATTCATCTACGCAATTTCGATTACGTAAATGTATTAACTATATTCACGTAACATCGGTAGAACAAACAATATTTAATCAAAGATATGATAATGTTTGATATTACAGTTTATATTCTCTCTTTTTTTTTTTTCTCTCTTTCTCTATATATATATTTATAAAAGAAAAAATATAATTTAAATTTTTAATACGTTATGTGGCTCTGTTGAAATTCCAATATTAGATTCATTATATTTTATCGTGGCTATCGATCTTATGCGAATAAGTAGATATGAATTTAAGATTGAGGAAATTAAAAAAAAAAAAAAAAAAAATCGAAAAGTTCATATTTGTCTGATTATTCATGACATAAAATTCTAAAAATAAATATATAATTTTCATCAAATACTAAATTTACAGTATTGAATTAATTTTATATTTCGACAATGATATACGATAGTAATTTAATTAATAATTAATGCCGTATATTTGTCATATAAATAAAGACTTTTCGATTGTGTAAAAATTTAGTAAATCTATTATAAATGATAAATTCAATAATCCTATTGCAAATTTTAAATATACAATTATTTATTGTATTATAAATTAGAATATTCATTTATATTTATTTATACCAGGATAATTATTTGGATTAAATTATAATTTAATCCGTTGACGTTAGCTTTATATTAATTTTTTTCCAGGTTCAAGTGTAATTGTAGAGCTGCTGATAATGTATATGTATAGTGTATACTGAAGGAGCATATAATAATGGACTGATAAATACAATATAATTACACACATCACACCGTCCATTTATCGTTTAGTGAAAATGTCTGAACTAATTAATAAATAAATGAATGATAGTATTAAAGAAAAAAAAAAAAATCAAACAAACAAAAAGAATAAATGAAAAAATTGTTACTCATTTGTACATTTTATTAATTGATAGGAATTATGTAAATTAATGCACTACCATATAAAAGGCGAATTTTTTTTATTTATTTATCATTTCATTCCAGAATAATTTTTAAATGAGAAAAAAAAAAAATGATAAACACTAAAACCAAGAAAAAAATATATATATTTAGGAAACATCAGATATAATTTTTTATTTTGATTTTATCTTGAAAAAAAAAAAAAAAAAAAAAAAAAAAAAACTACGACAAACTTTTGAAAGTTTAAAAATAAAATATACGTAAAGTAGGTGAATGACCGGGGAAGGCATAGAAACAAATAAAAATAAAATAATTCAAATATTCAACTGTTGAGACACACAACAACAAAATTGTACAATCACAATATAATTGGAATTCTAGTGTCAATCACTTTAACATGAAAAATACAGCATTCAAGATGGGATAAGAAACAAACAAATAAAAAAGAAAAATAGAAATTAACAAAATTTGGGAAATAACGCAGTTTTCAATAGCACAAAAACAATACAAATTAAACCCAAAAAACAAAAAAACAAAAAAAAAATGGTAATTAGTTAATAAAATTTTCCTTTCACTAACGACAAATCGATATGTCGTTTTTTTATTTTTATTTATTATTGAATGAATCGTTCCTGGGTGAATAAATTAATTAATTAAAAATAATTCTGATGATTGAATCCTGAAAATTAAAAAAAAAAAAACAGAGCCACACCCGGTAACGCTTCACAACATGAAACGCCAACTAATATATAAATAAATATATAAATAAATAAAATGAATAAATGGCTTTATAAAAAATAAACGTAATACGAGTCAATGCAATTAATTATTAACTAATTTTTATCGATTATTTTTTTTACCTTTTTCTTTTTTCCATCTCAAAACGACTCATAATATAAAAAATTCTCCCAACGTTTCAAACGTTATCATGTCATTTATGATTGAATATTTGAAAAATCGAGGGTAGAAATAGATGGGCTTTATTTAATTGAAAAATGCTTTTACTGTAGTGCCTATAACTTATTAAATAATTAAATTTAGTGATGAGCCAGAAAGACACATCTATTTGCAACATAAACTCATACAACTATATATAAAAAATAAATTATAAATCACACCAGCAATAAATATATCCTTTTTTTTTTATATATATATATATATTTAATGTAAATAGCAATTTAAATTAAACATAATCATATTTGCGCGCATGACAAACGAAACAAAAAAATTATATAAAAGTAGAAATGTTAATTGACCTCGATATATGAATAGAAAACGTGTGGTATATAATATATAGATTTGAAGAAGAACAGCTGCATTCTACTGTAATATTAAAAAATAATCGATCATTCATTTATATCTTTCATATGATAGAAATTATGATTTAAAAAAAAAAAATATTTTTATTAGAAAAATGTCATTAGTTTTTTTTTTTTTCTCATTATAATATTTACATACGAAAATGTGCCACTTTGCAACGAAATTTCTTGCGTTCAATGTCCTCCTACTGTTTTTTTTTAATTCTTTTTTACAATTAATATTCCAAATTTATATATATTCATCAATAATAAAAATTAATTAATATTATTTATAAATAAATTAGTCAATTTGACAGATTATAATTAATTATATCATACAGAAAACAGATCGAAAAAATTATTTTCTTAAATTCATTAATTGCTTTTTTTTAATCAAAAATTAATCAATTCAAATTCATCATCCACACAATACAGTGCCTAATTATAATTTTTCTCAATTTCCACCTCTCATCTACTCCCCCGATTTTTGTTTTTTTCTTTTTCTCTCACTCTCACTCTCACTGTCTCTTTGTCTTTGTCTTTTACTTTTTATTATATTTTGTATATAATTTTACGATAAATATTATTTGAAATTAAATAAGATAATGTACAATACAAATACACAAATGAATCAAAGACTGTCGTATTCACATGAAAATTATATTATATTAAACAAACAAACAAACAAACAAATAAACAAACAAACAAAAAAATAATAATAATTAAAAAAAAATCATGTTATCTTTATTGTTACTATAGCATAGCAAAAAGTGAGGCATCAAACAATTTATTGATATTGTTTTTCGAATGACATTGTGAACATAATTCTATGTGAAGTTTCATCGATTGTAATTGGTTATTATGGACTATAGTATCTGTCAAATTTCATAATAATAATAATAATAATAATAATAAACAGAGAAAAAAATTAAATATTCGACATATTTCTTATGAAATTTAAATTAGAAATATTTATAAAAATAATGTGATTAGTTATTTATTTATTTATTTATTTTTTCTATTTTTTATATTTAGATAAAAAATTGATTATTAACACCTTAAAGATGAAAAAAAAAAAAAAAAAGTAATAATGATTGTCATCAGTAGTGTTGATCGGTATTTTTCAGACAATGGCGCCTCATTAATGCAATGTACAAATGTGAAAAATGGAACGTAGGATATTGGAGCAACATTCCACAATAAAAATAGAACTGATATTAGTAAATATTTATTTAAATAGGGAAATATATATATACATATATATAAGAGAAAAAATACAATAGAAGTATAAAATAATCATGATATAATAATCACGTAATGATCAATATTTAACAATTATATATAAAATGCACAATGGGTCAGTGGCGAATTTGTAAAATCACCATTCAATAAATAATTTTTTTTTCCATTTACACTGTTTTTTTCATTTTTTTATTTTTTCTTATTTTTATTTTTTATTTTCATTTTTATTCTCAATTATAATTGAGAGGGGTAAGTAATTTCGTAACACAAAGTGGCACTTTTATATATTTTTTTATATTTTCAAAGTAAAGAAAAATATCGATAAAAATATAAAACTTGACGTGGGTAAGATGGAAAAAAAAAAAAAAAAAAAAAAAAAACATTTTTTTTACACATAGTGCTGTGGAATTGTCTCTCAGTCTCGACACACAAAAAGAAAATAGAATACCCACTTTGCATTCATATCATATATCTGTCTATATTTTTGCTT